>JAOWBP010004220.1:3265451-3294501 GCA_028571105.1 Tragopan temminckii
GACCCATTTAAGAGCTGACTACCAGTGGGGAAGGATCTCTTCTGGAGATCATCTCTTCTGGAGATTCCTAGCGAGCCTAGGATACAGGTGAGCACTTTATCTTTTCTTTGCTTATTTTTCTTTGCTCTGGTATAATAACAGCTTAGCCGAGCTCTTTGGTATTTATAGCATCTATACATTCATTGATTGTACAGCTGTGCAGTGTGTGGCATGACTTGTGCAAGCTGTTATCCTTTTGGGTTTTGGCTACCAATTGCACTGTGCCAAACAATCATGATGTATGCTAGTAGAAAGCAGTAGAGATTTGTGTACTTTGGTGTCTTGACTTATTCTAAAATTATTCAAAAACTAATTCTGGAGAATAATATGAATGTGTTTATATGCATTTTATGACTGCAGTTTCTGTGATTCCATCAGTCCTCATTTAAAAAAATAAATAAATAGAATTACACCAGTAAAACTTTCCTCCTGTGATCTAGTTTGTATCAGTTAATGACAGGCAAGTTTCTCCTAAAGACTGGGACATACAAAGGCAGAAGGAGCATACATCAAATGAAATCACTATTAATTGAGGGGCCTGAAGTAGTATATGCCTCACTGAAGAAATTTGTTTTGAGCTGGCGCAACTCCCAGGAGAGCATCCAGTTACTTTTGCCAATAGGTACATTCAGGAATTCTGCAAGATGGCTGTCCTAAAGTGAGCTTTGACGCCAGCAAGCTGGGATTTTCATATCTACTAGGTTTGCGTTCTTGAGAATTCTTAGGCATCCACAAATTCCATCACAGAGTTCTGCTTTTCTCAACACTAGCAGGTTATCTATGTAGCTAATTTAAAAATCAGTTTAAATATTCTACTTTAGACTTCCCAGTCTGGAAACCTCAGTTAATACATTTCTCTTAAATGTCAACATTACTTACAGGATTGTGGAAAGAGACATCTTATAAATTGAAAATCTATTTGCATACTTATCTGCTGTACGTAGGCACAATCAGGATAACCTTATGCCACTGGATGACCCTCCCACAAGTCCTTACACATTCTGTATAAAAAATAATGTACAGTCTGTAGAACTCCAGATTCCACAGCAAAAGGAGGGCAAAATAATATCTAAGTTGCAATTTTAGCTGGCCCACAAAAGAGCTATTGACGTTTCTGGTTTTATGTCTAGCAAAAGACATCTAGTTTTCATTTTCTTTCTGTTAATCATTGGTGATGACAGATCAACACTGCATCTGTCTGGAAGGCTTCAGGATTTCTTTCTAGAGCCTTATTTTATTGCATGGGTTACTTCGGGCTAAGATCCAAAGAAAGCTGTAACTCAGACTTTTTCTGCCCCTGTGCCCATGTATGTTTGAGAATTTTTGTATTCAAAATCAACAGAATCTAATCTTCTCCTCAACTTTCTGGTTTTCAAAGAGCAACAAAAAGTTGTAGGTAAGTAACCTGCTGGAGCATAATCTATCTCAGGGACTGAGAATGCTACAGTAATAAGCTTCATATATAAAATGCCTTTGTTGAGAAGAGACTCATTTGAGTACAGAACAAGAATTAATGGGGTGAAGGTGCTGCAAGGAGAATTTGAGACACAAATCAGCAAAAGCTATAAACTGAGGTTGGCTGCTTGTAATATGGATAGATAAGCATCCTTTCAGGATTCAGTGGAGGACAGAGAAGCGTTAAAGCACACTGGTGGAAAATCTCCCTTGCTGAAAGATTGCAGTAATCTAAATTTGTTTGAAGTGATTCAGGTATAGCTGATCCTTCTTTGGGCAGAGCGATATCTTCATCTTTTTCGACCTTATTTGTTATAATTCTACCTCTACATTCTCACTAGTCTGAAATTAATCAGAAGCTATTGCTTAAATTTGAATTAAACATACTAATTTCTCCAAAAACATGTAATATCAAATACGCATAGCTAGAAAATCCAGCTATCAAGTCTGAGCTATAGCAAGATAACTTTCATGTGTCATGCAGCAGAGCAGAATGTCAAAGTGCTGTAGAGTGTTTTAGCTACGTGAACCTACTGAGCTATTTATCTTCTGAGTCTATACAACTTTTTCTCCTTTAACTTGAGTCCTACTATAGATGACTTTGGCATATAGGTAACTATTTCTTTGTATAGCATTACTTGGGATATTGTTTCCAATATCTTTTGATACTAGTAGAAAGCTCAGAGGGATGGAACTCCTAGAAACAGTAGTCTGGGGCACTTTTGGAAGAGGTGACTGAAAAATGGGGTCATGATGAGGTTTGCATTAGTGAAGTAAGCTAGCTTCACATGCTGCCAAGAAGAAACTAGATGATTCTTTTTGCCTTTAATGACCTGCAGTTGACTTAGTGGCTACAACTGTAAAGCTCTGAATCCCATTACCCAGCTCATCTCCATGAAATCAATGAATGTTTCCCTGATGACATATAAATAGCTCAACGCTTTTAATAAATGTCAGGAGTTGTCTTTTGTTTTCCCCATATGGCTCTTGAGTGTTCACAGAAAAGCAGTCCTTTTAAGCATTTCTAAAACATTATTAATATAAATGCAAGACATAGACACAGGCAAAACCAGCAACTCCTCTCTCCCCTATTGCATGGGTAAAGTTGTTGTTGAAGATAGAGTTTGTATGCTATTTTGAAAAGAATCACAGTGAGATTTTAATATTCCTTCTCTTTACTTGTGTTCTGCTAGCTCATGGCTGTGTGATGCTGCTTAAAGAAACTGTCTAGATTGATGTAATATTCTTTACCAAAAAAAAAAAAAAAAAAGAGAGAGAAAAACCAAACCACAAAAAAACTCAATCTCACAAGGTTTGTTTTCAAATGAATCCAATGAGAAAGGAATGTTGAGAGCATAACAAGATCTATACATAGCTGTTTCGTGATTCAGAGTAGAAAGGTGCTGTTGTCTTGTGGTTGTACCTGGTTTTATCTTTTCTCCCAGATGGGGAGAGATTCAAAAGCGTAACCTGAAAAGGATGAAAGGCTGCTGGCAAACTTTCCTAACAGGAGTCAAATATCAGGGGCAGATTTTTGGGGTACTTTTCCAAACCAGTCTGTGGGATGTGGTGTGGTATGGAGGGACTGGGGAGTGGAAATGGAGGTGATGTTAAATGCAAATATTTATGAGGCAGTTGAGACAGAATAAGTGCTTTTCTTGCAGTCAATCTTTAATTCTCCCACCACAGAGGTATACTGTTTCATTAACTAAATAATGCCAACCTCACTTAGTCATAAATGTATTAGGGTTATCTTTACTTGCTTTGGTGACTTTATCTGTAAGGCTTTAAAAAACAGTTCCAGCTTTCATTGGTTTCAATCCACCATTGTTTGATTAATACAGTAACAAAAAATAATTTGTAACAGTTTGTAATGGATTGTGGTCCATTTCAAAGCAGGGTGGTTAATCTTCTGATTAGATGCTTGATAATATTAACTGACTGCTGTATTTAACTGCAAGTGCTACAAGCCACAGGTGGCTCAAACTAATGGTTGTGAATATCGTTACTGCTTCAGTCAAGTAACTTGGTAGCTGAAGTCCTTATTAGCAACCCTTTTAGAGAAAGGGATAATTGCTTACATTGTCATTCTTGACATGCAGTATTTTTAAGGCTATACTGTTCTTTGTGGGATGTAGCTCTGGTCGAAGTCTTAATGATCTAAGGGAAATAGAGTGCTTGCCTGAGATTTGGTCTTCTCAGGTCTAGTCTATGCATGTGACACACAATCTGCTAAACCCATTAGGCTGGAAAACTGCTCTGTCTCTAGTGTAAATCCAAACAATGATTTTTACAGAATATCTAGTACTGGGCAAGATCTACCTAGCCACTTTTTTCTTTTCTTTTTTTTTTAAAGTCTTTACAGTCATACTCAAGATTTGGGCCTGTGCTAGTAGCTTGAAACCACCTTATCTTCATCTAAACTGGTTTCTTTATGTATAAACATCCTGAATTGTGATAACAAATACAGTCAGGTAGGAACCAAGGTTTCTGTCAAGCTGAGGCTACTTTCTGCTTTAAGAAATGGATTTGTTCACTGCATTAGCAGTGCCTGTCTTCATGCATATAAGTATTTTCGTAACTCTCATAAATCCTAATGAATGAATCTCCTAAAAAGAAATTTGGGTGATGAGTAGTCAAAGGCTTTCCATTAGAAGTTTCTGGGATATATTCCTGTGACTTCATGAAAATCTGCTTAAGAGATTTCAAGAAAATCTTCCTGCTTAATAATCTAGCATTATTATTAAGGCAAAGTGGTGAGATCGTTCTTTGGAGCTAAATTTTTTTTTCTTTTTTTTTTTTCTTTTACCTGTAGTGAGCTTAGAAACGTTTGATGTGAGGATTCTTCTAAATGGAGGTGAAGATATAGACTCAGGCCTCAGCCTGTGTAGTTAAAAAGTCAGCAATTGCTTGTACAAACTTAAGTGCAGGTTCATGTGGAGTCCAATCACAGCCATAGACCAAGAACCTGTTGTAGACATGCTATGCAAACAGTACAAAAACTTTCCGTGAAAATCAAGGTTTGCAGACTTGTATTATTTGGATCAGGGATCTAGAAAAATATGCTGTCCTTCTAAAATCTTTCTGAATTTATAACATATGGGGAAGGTTTCTGGTGGCTTTTTGAGTTGACGCTCCAACATGAAGCAATGGGAAATGTGCTGAGACACAGCACAGTAAATATGGGATTATGCAGCATGAAGTCTAAACTACAGCCTATGCAAATCTAGACCTGAATGGCTGATACTAGGTCAGAGCAAGCATTTATCTTACTTTAAGATGTTTCTAGTTATTTGTGGTTTTGGATAAGTAGCCCACACAGCTCTTTTCAGTGAGAGTCTGGCAATCAGTGATAGCACACTGTGCTCCTCTGGAGCAAAAATATTGGTTTTGGTAAATTCATTTGTATTGTTGGCGTTGTGTTGTAGCACTTCTGCCATAGATTTCTCTCTCAGTATAATGGAGTAGATTATCACTACATTTTCTCCTCTACTTAAATATTTCTAGTGAAAACTTAAAAAAAACTGTGCACTGTGGTAGAATCTATATCCATAACTTGATTTAGTTTAATGTCTGAAATCCAAGATCTATACCAATCTGTAAACTCTAGTTTTATTGCTGAAGGCAGTAGCTTCTTCAAGCTATTCACACTGCCTGAGATGAGAATCAAGCCTTTAAGCAAATCCTACTGTCCTGTTCTGATGTCTCCATCTCTGAGCACGCTAAGCAACAGTTAACATGAAGTGATATAAAGTGATATAAACATGGAGACACAAAAAGATGCTTAGTCAGCCTTCTTTGTAAGAGGACATAAGAGATTGAAATATTGTTTAGGTAAAAGCATAATTGTTCAATGCAAGCTCACTTGTCTAACCATGGAAGTAACTTCAAGTTTCACTTGTTTCAGTCAGAATGTTCATCAACAGTGCTGTCAGTTCTTTAAGACCTCATTCAGACTGAGGTTTAACTTACAGCTGGTTACAGAAACAGCCTAGGGTAGTGTCAGTATTGCTTTGCTGTGTAAACAATTACCTATGCAGTTTCCACTGGAAACTCTTAAGCGATTTCTTTCCTTCAAATAGTAATCTTCCATGAACTTCCCAGAAATAGGCTATTGCAGTCATTGTTTGACCTCTGCCTATGAAAAACCAGTTACCTTATTTAGCAATTTCTGCTGTAAATCTGGTAACTTGTAATGTGTGACTTAAAAAGATGGTGAGGCTGATTTACAGGTCTCAAATGATAATGTGTTTATTATTTCCCTATTGAGCTATTCCAACATCTGATTAGTCTGTTATAATTTTAGAGTGTAATGTAGTATGGTTGAGGCTACATATCACATTTTAATTATAGAGAAGAGCATTTATAGCTCCTTTAAGTCCTTTTCTAATCAGATTTCTTTGCTGTCTTAAGTGTTGATTTTTATTTTTTTCCTCAAATATTGAGATTTCAAATTGCTATTGACTTTAGATTAAGTGACCTGATTTGTGGCAGGCTTTACAGAAAACTAATGTTGACAGTTTTTCATCAAGAAATGTTTTTACTTCATCAGTACATCCAGGTTATGCTGCAGGTGCCATTCTGTATGTGTAAATGACTGTTACTGTCACTGCTACCTACCAGTATTTCAACACGCGAGTATTGCATGGAAAAGCAAAAATTCTGACTTAATACTTGAAAACGAGCCAATAACTTAATTGCTACAGAAACCATAATTAGAAATCATTAACCGTTAATAATGTGTTTAGAAGACTCAAAGCGTTGCTGATGGTGAGCTATCATCTACACAATTCATTTATATGCTAGACAAGCTTTAAGGATTTATGCAAGTAGATTCAAGGTGGCAGTGGAGAAGCTGAGAGGAAATAATTTTGTAAGCTTTTGCTTCCTCTCATTTCAACTCAGTTGTTGCCACTAGCTGTATAGCTGGGAAGATTCATTTTCTAAAATTCCACCAAGTCATTTCTGAAGAAAAAATTAACAAACTAAGCTTTTTAAATGATACTCGCCTTTCTATTAATATTTATACATCTTTAAGCATAAGGTGTAGTTCTACTGATCCATTTTGGTCTCTAATCTCTAAGTTTAACGTAGAACAGCCGGTAACACAAAAGCATTTAGGAATCTGTTGTGTGGGATGATCTATAAATGCTTACAAGCAACATTTTTTTGTGGTATTTTTTGTTTTTTTTGTAGTTTGGTTTTTTTTGGTTTTTTTTTTTTTTTTTTTTTTTTTTTTGCACACCACGATAGCTTGTCCTTTCAGCTCCCTCCAGCAAAGACTTCTGCAGTTGACATGTAATTGTTATTCTGAAGATGGAGTTGAGTAACTGAGCCTTGACTGCAAATGTGGAGCACAATTCACCTGCAGTGGGGCAGGTGAATTTTATACCCGAACTTAGGGTGGACCACGTACACCACTTTCATCCCGTCCTCCCATTAAACATGTTGCATACGAATCTCGAGCTCACATGTGAAAGTAGGACAACATGCCAATTCTTTAACAGTCTTCTGTGGTAGACTTCTGAAGAAGTTTATGCACCCGGGCCCCAAATCTTGGCCCCTAACTAGAAACATACATTTCAATTGGAGCTGGGAGAATATATAGGAAACATATATGAAGATGGCTATAGTTAGCAGACAGGTACCATAAATGCTGGAAAAATGATGGGAAGGTGCATAATGGCAGAAGTAGTCTTCAGGTTCTGATGGTAAATATGGTCACCTACGCATAACTTAAACAGGAAATTGTTTTCCATTGATCATTACCTGCTCATTTGAAAACAAGGAGCACTAGATTTAGTTGCCTGCTTTTCTAACTCTGGTCTTAGGACAGTTTTACAGCTGTAAAAACAGAACAATAATAAAATAGCGCAAGTTACTAGGACTGGCTCCATGCTTCTCTGGTTCTTTTTACAAGACAATAACTTAGCAATTGATTCTTCTGTGTAATTGGTTCCTCTCCTCTTTTGATACACTGTTGTAATGCACCCATATCTCAAGGCTGTACATAAATATTTGCAAAGTAGATATGTCTGCTTGTATTAGCCTTATGGAGAATTAAGATGTGCTGCTAAACTTACTGCTCATCTTCATGAAAGAGTTGAGCAGATGCTTCTGTGTTGTTTTTTTTTCCTCCTATTATTTTCATTGCTTATTTCATTATACTTTTTTCCATAGAAAATGAACAGATATATCTGCCTATACAAATAGATGGTATAGGGGGAAGAACAGAGTATTTAAAGCTGGCTTGCCTACTGGAAACATTGCAAATTGGTGTGCATATCAAGTCAACAATAAGAAGTCAGAATGTGATAAACTTAGTCATGTAGGAGGCAGCTGTCAGTGTGAGGAATCCTGAAACTCCTAAGAGATATTGTTTAACAAAACATTAAGTTATTTAAAATATATATATATTGTAATCTGGCAACGTGCTTAACAATTTTAAATCTCTTCCCTAAATATTCTGCTTATCTGAATTTTAGGAGAGTTCCAAGAATACCACCTAAAAATGCCAAGCAAAGTAAATATTTTGCTTTAACACAAGATTGTTGTGAAAACTGGAATAAAAGAAAGCATAAAACCAAAGTTACAGCTGCCATGATAAAACAAAAGACCATCTGAATGATGTATGGTGTCTCTTCTTAAGAAGTCAGAATTGCGCAAAGCTAAATAAATATGGCATGCCCTTTCTTTCCAAGGGAACCAAACCAGTTAATCAAGATCGTGATTTTGTTGATAGGCTCTTCAGTTGAAATACATAAGTCACTACTACAAATAGTGAGTTTAGGACTGATGAAGATATAATCTGAAATACGTAAAAGCAAGGATTATGGAAACTAGCAACTGAGTTCCAAAAGTAAATACAGCAATTAAAACAGATTGTGATTATCTTGTGTTATCCGGCAAGAATGACGTAGAGTGAACCAACCCTTAAACTAAGCCATTCAGTCTCCAGCATGGAGATACTGCGTAATCTGTGTATGAGTTCAACTTTTGAGATTGTTGGCAGTTTCTCAAACGGAACAAAACCTCCTGCACGTACATGGTATATCATAACTGTGAAAGCAGGCAGGCCTACTCTTAACCAAGAAATGAATTTACTTAAATATTTTACCCAAGCTTTGTCTCTGACCTAGAAACAGAGTCTGACTGACTGGTTGTTGTGTTAAGTATCCAGTGGCTGTGGGAGAAATTATATGCTAAACATTCGCTAACCACAGTTTGAAGAACAGTTGAAGTTTATTTCTGGAAATGTATAATCTTCTCACATTAGCCTTCTGCCTTTGTGGAAAGGATTACTTGCACAGAGTAGCTGGGTCTGTAACAGGCTTGCTAGAAGAGAGTGGCAAGTGTGGTTTATGCTCCCAAATTGCCTCCCCAGTTGCTAAGTAACAGATGTTCACTTCTCAAGTGACTGGAAGCAGCTTGATTGTCTGGCTGGAGGAAACTGCTGACTTAAGCACATTGTCTTTGGACAGCCATTACACAGTGTTTAATAGTGAGAAAAACAAAAACCTGCTCTGAAAACAAAATATTTTGTGTGTTGCTTAGGATATTTTATAACATCACACCGTTCACGTTGAAATTAAGCAACCACACTGTTGTGCTTCCTTGAGTGGGAGGGATACAGTTCTTCTGTAGGGTTTGCTGCTGGTTTTGCACGTCTCCCCAAAGAAGCCCTAGATGCCAGGCAAAGCCGGCAGTGCTACACTTGCAAAGGCTGGAACTGTGAGATTTTTTTAGCTCTCCAACTCCAGCTTTAAGACTGAGCTTCATACCAAGTATGAGAGCTTTCACTTGCCATGATGATGTTAAGTTAAACTGCTCAAACTTATTTGATGGACAGTCATTTGTTCTGAGAGCTCTCCCTTAATAAGTAAATTTAGACAATACATTCTTCGGATTTCATTGTTATTTAACAATCTTGACTAGCTTAAATTAACTCGATCATTTGGAACATCTTTGGCCATAAAAAGAAAGTAATTCTCACACTATCATCCATGAAATGTGACAATATAACATCATCTTCCTGCATCAATGTGTTTGATGATAGATCTTCATCTTTGTATGACAGCTATGCCATTGCTGATCTTATTAAATATGTATTAAAAGACCACGGGCATCATTCAGTGACTTCAGTAGGCACTAGGTCAGCTCTTCCTGAGGGACTCTCATCTACAGAAGGTCTGTGGATTTTAGCAAAGATCTCTTCAGCTGAGAGAATGTTTTGTTGTATATGAATGTGAAACTCTAATTTCTGAAACAATTTCAATAGACAGCCATCTTACCTACAGCTAGTATAATTTACATCCCAAACAGAACAGCAGCTCAGTACCCAACATGACTGAAGTCCCTAATGTTGTACTTAATTTGTGTCAAAAGATTTAGGAGTGAGATTCATCTAACCCTTACATCTTAAATTGTTGGAAAATAATTCTGCAGCACCACTCTGATTGAACCAAACACAGTTGACAAAGAAGGAATATATGAAGCTATGAACTTTTACTGCTAGGTAAAAAGCTTTTTCATGGCTAGCTCTCCTGCCATGAGTCCAAAGTTTATGCGCACCAAATGACCAATCAGCAATGTGCAACTTAGCACATTCTGAAGAAAAACAAAGCTGAGCTTTGCAGGCCTGTGCTCACGAAAACAAAAACTCAGGGTACTAATACATACAGAACAGTACGCTTCTTGCAGTGCAAATTCAGCTACCTATTCCAGTTCAGCCAGTCTTTCTCCAGATTTCGTTCAAGTGAGGTAAAGGTTTTGCTTTGTTTTTCCGGAAGAAAAACTTCAATACTGCAGTAAATGGTTTCACATTCAAACATGAATAAGTGGGCGCCTAAGATGGGGTTGACCACCTATCCTTGCTGCCTCCCTTATAAGTTGCCCTAGTGCATGCTCTTTTGAGAAGAGATCTTATGTTAACTGCATTGAAACCACTGTAAGATAAACCTTTTCACTGGGCTTTATGGTCAGCCTGTAGTTCTGCAAGTAAACAGTCAGAGTGTTTCACTGAGTCTCTGCTATCGTCTCTGAGAGAGTGAAGATGGAAATGTATGTTTGAAATGAACCTGTAAGAGCACTGTGAAGGAGGGACATAATTTATTCTGAGCAAGATGATTGCTCTGTTTCCATGTTCTATATGAACTGTAGGGCATTCCTGAACTCTTGACCTCAATGTGCAAGCAATTTCCAATGAAGCTGTCATTCATTCTGGCTCGTGCTAGTCGCAAAGGATCTAGAGGCAACTTCGATAAGAGGAGTGATCCCCGCTGTTATCTCCTTGCCCTTCAGAAATGTGTACCAACTGGTGTTCAGTTGGTAAATCTTCAATGCACATTATGTGATGGCTAAGCAGGAGCAGCTCCTCCCGTAGATCTGTACATGACCCTGAATCTGTCACTAGGATGTTAAGCACGGAAGTGCACAAAACCTGTAAGCTATAATTTGATGTATCCCTTGTTTCAAGGATGATGTAGTTCAGACTAGTGTAGAACAGCCTTTTCATTTTCTCTGGACAGCCACTGAGAAATTGTTTCTTGAGTATGGAAAGGAAGGGAAACCAAACCCTGAAAAAATATACCTGTTGTGAGGGAAACATGGTGAATAAATTATAGTAGCATGTTCTGATCTAACGTGCAGTGTGTTATTAAATACTTTGTGGTCATTTTTTTTATTGAGGAAATAAGGACTAAAATTATTTTACAGATTGTGTTTCAGCTGAGAGAAACACTTGAGTATATTCACAATTTTAAGCACATGAATAGGTCCACAGCCCTTCAACTGATGCTCTTTATTACTGTGTAAAATCTTGAGCTCCTTTCTCAAAGCTTTTACTTATTTCTTCTAATCAGGCAAAATTCCCAGTAATTCCATAACACGCTCAAGTTGTTACGCAAAGTATTTATAAGTGATTTTAACAGAAATAACTTGGACAAATCTATTGTAAAAAACAAACTTCTAAGCAGCAGCAGACTGGAGACTTTACTCCATTTTTTTCTGAATCCATGCTAGAAAGAAACTGGAGGGGTAAGTGAGGCAACTTAAAGCCTCTCAAGTACCTTGTGAGCATCTGGCAGTCGCTGATGAATGCTGAGTAGCAGGTTTGCTGGTCTCTGCTCAGCTGAATTGCAAACTGAATTTGCAAAGTACAGCCCAGTTTAGAATGAAAAGAGAAGGTTCACCCACATAATAGCATCTCTTCAGATGATGATAGATGTAATCCAGAACAACTTACTATAAAAATAGACTTCTGGTTCTTTTATTTTGGCACAGAAACAATAAGATGTGGGAAGAGGGGAGAGAGCATGAGAAACACTGCATCAATAGTTCCCAGTTGAGCCTGGAGACAAGCCTGTAAAGTTGTATACTCCAAAGCTCCCTGAGCAGGGTTTTATCTAAAAATGCTGGAAAACTTACTTTCATCTTAAGTTCCTGCAGAAATATGTTTTATTGCATTTTGATGCTTGTGTTCTCTTTGTGCCCTTAGCAATCTTTGTACTCAGTAAAGTTCAAATAGACTTGATAGAAAAAGGCTAAAGACCTTAAGTTACTATAAGGCTCCTGAATATAAGTAGCCTAACCTAATAAAAATTTTGTATCAAATACAGAAATTGTATTGCAGATTATTACAGAATATACAGAAATATAGAGATATTTTATTACAGATTATATGGAATTTAATTGATTGTATCACAGAGAAAAAAGCTTCACTATCATCTTCTTGCTATAAGAAAACTGACATTGAAGAAAGCATTAAAAAATCCCAGTTGTGGGAAACTCTTATTTATTTTTTCAAATGGTGTCAGAGAAACCAGCCCTGAAACAAACTCTCTGGAAATCTCATTCCTAGAATTCTCATCTTTGTAAAAACCATTTGATGTTAGTTTACTACTATTTTCAGTGTACATTAGTAGGAATTGAATGAATAAATTTTCCTTCCTAATATAAATAAATTGCTTCTATGAGGGAAAAAAAACCATAACATAACCATAAAACAACTCAGATTTGAACCTCTAATACTTCTGTCTCTATCATAATTAAAGGAAGGTGATGGTATGCTCATCTTCCACTGCAGCATTGATGCTTTTCCATTTGATTGCAAAAATGACTGATGTATTAGGAAATGATAATTTTTTTTAAAAAAAAGTTCTTTTTAGGAAGATTTCACTGAAAAAGAGGTAAAGAATCTAGGTTTACAACTTCAAAGCCAAACTGGAGTTCCCACAGCACAAAGGAATCTCTCAAACCCCATCTCTTTGTACAGCTGTAGTCTTCTGGAGGAAACTACAGTTTATAGTATTATATTCTGCTCAGATAATCATCCAACATGAATTGAAAATTTCAGATGTAGTTCATCTACTGATTGTACACTCAAACAATTGTATACAACACTGTAGGGTTGTCCATACTGGAACAGAATAATAATTTGTCTAGGGTTGTCCATACTGGAAAAGAACAGTAATTTATCTGATTTGATATCTCTTCTGCTCAGGGACAAAACAAAATTTAGGAAATCCTACAATGGAGACCTACTGATGAGGACAGGAGAAAGCATTAATTATGAAATGAAAAAGATAAATATTTTTCTCCTATCATTAGCTTTTGCTTGTATGATTTGAATGTTACAAAATTACAGAAAAGAGTGGGAACAAGAGCACAGAGGGGCTATATATGTATAGTGTGAGTTCAGTGTGACTACGGTTTCTGCACTACAAACCAGTGTAACTAGCCATTGCCTGTCCTACAACTTTGCAACTAAAAAAGGGTCCAAAAGGGAATCTTTCCTTCTAATCATCCACTCTTACTCTGATGCAAGCTTTTAATCTGGTCATAAGTAAACAAGTGAGCTTCAAGGACAGTAACTAGATTGTATAGTTGTAGCTAGGTTGTTGTAGCAATAGACTAAAGACTATCTTACTTGCTCTTGTGATTCCACTTTTATGAACGAAGTAATGCCCTTCAAAAGGAGACCTGGGCACAGCCCACAGGAAAGTTTTTTTCCAGACACCACTCCAGCAGTCTGTGCACAGCCCACACCCTGTTTGGAGTGTTTTGTCTCCAACACTCAAAAGTTTCCAGGCACGGAACCTCTGTTGTGAAGCATAGCCACAGCGCTAGTTTCAAACAGCATTTCACCTAAGCACAGCAATTACCATACAGCCATTGTGAACTGAAAAAGAAAACTAAAAGGAGACTAATACGCATTTTAGTTACTTTTCGGAGACTCAGTCCAAGAGAACATGACCTGAGTGATCGTGAGAAGGAAGGCTTAGTATGGAAGATGGATGTTTTTGTTTTCTCAAGAAAAAGAGATGTCAACTGCTATTGGTACAGCAAGTAAATAGCTGTAAATAAAAAGCCTGGATCATCTGCTTTCCAGTCTAATGATATGTGTTGTGGAGTTCTTGCTAAGGTGGTTATGTGTTGGAGTAAACGCAGACATAATCTTATGGTACCTAGCAAATTCTATCATGTTACTAGAATGTAGGGTTTACCACAGCGGGTAGGATCACAGATTTGTTGTCTGATATATAACTGAGGTTGATGGTGCTGGAACTCCTTCTAAAGGTGGTGTAGGTGGCTGCATTCTGGCTCAGTTGATCTTATGTATAAATGACTTGTTGGGCGTGTGTGTGTGTGTGTGCAATATGCTAAATTGGAAGTCATACTTTAAAAAAATAATAATGATATAAAATATTTGGACGCCATCCGAAATCAGTCTGCTTAGCAAATGCTCCCATCGCAAGTCTGATCTTTATGCTACAATGCGTTTGTTCAGTTTGTTGCATGCTGTGCCTCAGGGGCAGTGGAGACTAAGCATTAGTTGCAGGGTACTCTAACCTGACAACAGCTGACCCTGCAGTGATGATCACAAGCTCTTGCTAACCATTAGCAGAGAGTGACTGGCTGTGGCACCAATCCTACAGTCCTCAATGCTTTACCAGGAAGACAGTCGATCCCTGTGTTTTGTTTTACTATGCATCTTGAAAGCATTCAAGAGGTGATGGAATCTCAAAGCAGCATTTCTTTCTCATCTCCGTAAGCAGCCTTTTTTGTGTGCTTTCTGGAAATTATGTACATTTAAATATCAAATGTACTTGGTGCAGTAAGAGAAAATTCATAAAGAAATTCGTGTCACGTCTGCATGCGTAGAAGTATACATACATGCCCAATCACACACACATACACTAAGAGCCCATTTTACTTTCCAAATAATTTTTTAAACCCAGAACCAAGTATACATTTTAGTCTCCACTGTAATTATAATCAATGTCTTCTTCTAGGAAGATAAAAAGAGAAGACTGAAAATCAGGAAAAGGGAAATGTTAGAAGCCCTTTCATTAGGGCTTTATGTATTTAAAGAATTTACATTTTTAACCACTGGCAAATTTATTTCATACTACATAAGCTTTAAGGATCTTTTGGAATAAACAGCATGAAAGCTGTCATTTAGGAACAATCATCTATTTTCTGTTTATTGAGAGTTTGCTTTTTTTTGTCCACGGTGTTTTGCACGTGGCTGAAAATATTTGTTCGAAGTGATAATCATCAAACAGCTTGTTCTGTTTGAAATTGATTTGTTAGAGCTGCTTCTGTTATGAAAATAGAGGGTACAGCGCCAGTTGATTCCCTTAGACTGCAGACTGCAACCTGGGAGATGTCTGCCTTCCACACAGTTAAGCATGAAGTTCTTTAATAGAGTGCCTACTAGCCACATATGAACACCAAACAAAATCCTGCCATGACTCTCTGGATTTCAGGAGAGGAAGCCTGAAAGGTGTATTGAGAGCTGTGGAGACCACAACTTCAGCATCTCTGACTCAGGTTTAAGGTCACAGATGGCCAGTGATTTTCCATGGGAACTAATTAATTCTCAAGTGGAATTAGTGGATGGTCTCATCACACTTCCCATCAAATACTTTCATCATTACCACTGCATAAACAACCTGGGTTGGATATTTAGGGCTTTTCAATATGGAATATTTCTTAAATTGCGCAACCTGACATCAGCTTGTAAAGAGGCACATTGGCAATTTTTTTTTTATCACTACCCTCACTGGGAGGTCAGGAAAATGGTAGCTACCTAGGATCGGACAGGGTAGCACATAGAATGCTGACTGAACTTTACTTTTGGCTCCTTTACTTTTAGAACCTGAAGTTCTCTAACTGCTTATCTTGTCAGATACTGTCCGGCTCTCAGGCCCTGTCTATGCACATATCCAAGAACCTGCTGTCTATTACAGGGGCACAAGTACAAATGTCCTAAAACTTTGCTCAATCACAGAGGCACTGCTGAAGTCCATTTCACATCTTGCTGGTTGTTTGGGCATTTTAAATTTACCTGTATCTGCCTCAGTCCCATTGATACTCATTGCTTTGGTCATGGGAAATGAGAACACTGAGATTTTTGTCCATGTATTTTACTGTTAGCATACAGATATTCACTGGCTTAACTTTTCTACTCATTCCACCAGAAATAAAGAAGAATAAAGTATGCTCCTTATTTCAGTGATGGCTTTTCAGTAGGATATGGGTAAATTTTAGATGGCATTGCATTAAGACTTGGGCAAAATGAACATGAATTTGCAGTTTCTTAACCCAAGAATACTATTAATCCTTCTTAAAGATGCAAATCAGTTATGTCCTTGAATTCAGTCTAGATTTAAGGTAAATCTGTGTCAATATGCAGTTCCTGGGCTATATACTCATAAGATTGTTAGTGTGGCAATATTGATAAAGGAAAAAAAAAATTATAATTGAGTTCAGGTATCCTTGGAAGGAAATGAATAAGCCTGAAATGCTTACCAGTGTGTAGTCATCTTGTTTGATGTCCAATGAGTTCAGTTTGTGTTTGATTTTTGGATACTGTAAGTTGGGATAATTCCTTCTTAAAGTTTTCCATTAAACTTGTAAATGTAGAACATGAGTATTACTCATGACAGTCATTCATGTAGACTTTCCAAAAGTCACCATTCATGTAGACTTTCCGAAAGTCATGAAATTGTTACTATTTTGTGAACTCAGAATCCACATCCAGAGCTAGTTTCATTGCAAGTAATGATGTTTGTGTGGATTTAAGAGCATCGGTAATATCTCCAGGAGCTGTCTGTTTGGAACTTGTGATTCTTATGATGGGCCCGTGTACTGCTCCCAGATGTCCACAGTGAGCTAACAGCATAGTTAGATGTTTTGGAAAGAAGCAACATTCACAACAATAATAGTAATTAAGTTCTGAGGAAAGAAAATAGGTTTAATATGGTGTCTTTCATTATTGCAAAGCATCCTTAGGAACCAAAATATCAGAAAAATCAGTAGCAGGATGATGAGAGCAGGTCTAGTACTGTTGCTAAGCAACCCTGCACATTAGCTTTAAGGCACTTGTACTGTGATATGATTAGAATAGAAATCAGAATTGCTGCCTTCTTTAGAAAAAATATTGAACATATTTGTTGTATTTTGTGGGAGAGGTAATGAGACTTATCTAATATACACTGCAGCTAAATACAACACTTGGAAACTTTGTGAGCATTCAGCTGGCATCATTTTGCAGAGAAGCTGATTTCCACATAGCCCTTGATGTGTCCTTGTCTGAATCGTATTGAGAACATGTCCACTTTTTTGCTTTCAAAACTAAATGCTTCAAAAAGTATTTCCACTGGTAAAAACTATTAGTCACAGTGCCCTTCTTGCCGAATTGTAGATATTGTATGCTAGTGCTAGATGTATTCTTCTTGGAGGAGGTTATTCCAAACAGACATGCTAGGTGATAGCAAAACTGTGAATTAGCTCTGTAACATAGCAACTTCTACTAATCTCATGAAGTCTATATTGTAGGCAACGACTGCAGCCTACTTTCTATTTATACAAGTGTAACATACATTAAAAAAAATGTGAACTACTGTCTTGTAACAGTAATAAAATAGATTTTCTGCTGATATGTATAAAAAATGTTGCATGTTAGCCTTTGGATATGCATGATGAAATCCTGGATCCACAGACAAACCAGAAGCGTCAAGTCTTAGGTGACAAGTAATAGTATATGGGAATACTTGAACACAAGCTTTTATAATTTTCTTTGCCCTTTTAACCCAAGTCTTTAAATTTGACATCAGTTGATATACAGACACCCTTTTATGGGAAAACAGGTAAGGTTTTGCAAATGAGGTTGAAAGTTTATTGTTTCATTGAACAGGGAAAAGCTATTTGTTCACTGCCTGACATTGGAGAAGACAATACCTTCCATGTTGGCTTCTTTTGTTGCTGGAACAATGAACAACATTCTTTGTTCCCCACTTAGGGACTCACGAATCAAAAATCTTCACAGGAGAAAGCTGTATTATTAGAAGTTTCCTCTCAAATGAAATCGGACAATACTCATCACTGACCTAGGAACCAAATTGAAGCTATTTCTGATTTAATTTTTTGCCTTATAAGGAAAGCATACTAACAGGAGTATCTAGTGAAGGGTCCGAAACACAAGTGTTATGAGAAGCAATTGAGGGAACTGGGATTTTTTTAGTCTGGAGAAGAGAAGGCTCAGGAGAGACCTTATCACTCTCTACAGTTACCTGAAAGGAAGCTGCAGCATGGTGGGAGTTGGTCTCTTCTCCCTGGTAACTAGTGATTGGGTAGAAAGGAATGGCCTCAAGTTGTGCCAGGGGAGATTCAGGTTGGATATTAAGAAGAATTTCTTCCTTCTTCTACCACATCCTGGGCAACCAGGGAGTCACTGTTTCTAGAGTGTTTAAGGAAAGGGTAGATGTAGTACTTAGAGACGTGGCTTAGTGGGCAATATTGATCGTAAGGTGGACGATTGGAGTAGATGATCTTAAAGGTCTTTTCCAACTGTAATGACTCTATGATTTTGTATTTATTTTTGCATTAAGGCTTGTGCTTTGGAATTAGGGCTAGTAAGTATTTGGAATGTCATTGATAGAATTTGTGATGTTAGTCTGTAGCCAGTTTGCTCCTGTAGGTCTCCAGTGAGATTGCAACAAAAGGTAGGGTGGCAATAATCTTTACTAGTGATCAGAGGAAGCTGCTAACTGAAGCAGATCTGTCTGTGGAATGCTGAAGATCTTTCATCATAATCAACATTCAGTTATCTGTTAGATTTGCAGCTTTAAGCTTGTTACAAAATCCTGCAATCATTCCTTCCTCTGTGATTGTAGGAAAGCCTTCATTGCGCTCCCTTTAAAAAAATAATAAATTTGAATCCTTCCAAGGACCATAATGTGTTGTTCAAACCATAGAAACCCACAGGTATTGGACAGCTAATGGATTTAATCTAGCTCTGTGTAAATATCATAAATCTTTTTCTTCTTTTACCTATTTTTTTGTGATTTTTTTCCCCCCTGAACTGCTTTTGCTTTGCCATCTATCGAGACTAACATAAAACCATTACAAAAAAAAGTGAATGGATTACTATTAGCTGATTTATGCTGCTCTTCCCAACAAATCACGTTCCAGAATGGAGTGTAGCTGTAAGATTTCACAAGGACAGAAATTAATTTTTTCTGTACAAGATAGGAATGTTTTTAGGTAACAAGATTTAATGATCTATCCTTGACCTTCAGCACTTTTTTTTCCTGGCTTTAATTGCACCAGATAAAATGCCCCAGCAGCAAATGAATGCCCAGCTATGCTCTTGGCATTCACTATACATGGCTTCACTACTAACAAGGGAGTGACACTGCTTTTGACAGCTTTGCCCTGTAGGATTTTTTCTGTGGACTATATTTGTACACTCTAGTCTGTGAGCCATGAGAAGTATTTGCAATACAAAATTCTCCTTGACTTTCTTATATGACAGGAGAATTAGGAAAAGACTCGTTGTAGTAATTTGAAATGAAGACTTAGTATCCCATGCTATACTGTGAGAAAAGTCAGGAAGGCAGTCTTAAACAAGCTGTTTAGTGCAAGCATGTAAGCTGTGCTGTATTTTGTATTTTTATATGGAGTTCAGCATACTGAGAGATTGATGAAAGATGAGTGGTCTTGGCTCAAGAAAACCTGCAGGCCAGTGTGATGTGCTATAAGATGCCACTGTAAATGATCGCAACAGTCTTAAAGAGGAAGTTTCAGTGACGTTAAGCTTTTCAAATGGAACACCCTCTGAACATCAGATATTGAATGAGATGAAATATGGGGAATTTTATGCATAAAATGAAAACTGAGACTCATGCTTTCTCTTCATGAAGATATTGGTATAGGAGAAACCTTAAGTAAAACATGGCAGACCTATACTCAAAAGCACTGCTAGATTTTCATATGATTAAAGCTACTGTCAGCTCTTCTGGGCTGCCCATATCTTCACCACAGTGAAGTAGGATATAAAGGCGTATATGGAGATGTTCTCTTCAGGTTATGCAAAAACTTACTATGAGGACATTTTGGTGTGGAGATTATGTAGACAGCGTGTGAACTTCAATGAGCCACATAGCTAGAACGTAAACATCTTCCCCCCCCCACCCCCCTGGTGTTTGAGACTATTTTGGAACAGCAGCAGGAAAACTGACACCGCATCATTTCATAGTGGTGAAAAAGAATGTTTCTATGGATTAACATGGATTTGAGCTGGAGTTCATTTTTAAGCACCATCCATGTAACATACAGACAATTTTAACCTTTAATGCTCTTCTTGCTCCGCTACAGTGTTTTAATCTTGTTTCTTGCACAGATTACGTAATCTTTGTTCTCGCCAGTGTCTCACACCAACATGCAGGTAGAACCTGCTGTACTCTTTCATTTCGCCTGTAGAACTACTAAGTAGGGCCTATCAGCTGAGCTGATACTCCTGCCTCCTACATGACAAGCCATGTGCAATGCTTTGCCTTATTACTTCAGAGTTTCTCACGCATAAATTTTTACTGGTAGGTGAAAAAACAAAGATGGCAAGCTTTTGCATGGGAAATTTATATGCAATGATTTGTCAGGCATGTAGCACTTTTCCAAAACTCTTCTTTCGGCAGTGAGGGCAAGTAGGAGTAAACAGGCCAAGCTGGAGAGGAAAATTAAAAACAAAAGATGTAAGAGAAAAGGAATATAGTAGAGGAAAAATGATTTGTTTCAGATTGGATTGGGGATTCAAACAGTATTATTCTATTTTTAATGCTAACTATACAGCACATGCAATAAATAGAGTTTATCAAGAAAGTCTTTGGGTATGGTCTCTACATTTTTCTCCAGTAAAGTGAGAGAGAGTCAGAGTTTTGCATTAATATCTGCTGCACCTAGCAAATGACAACTCTCTCAGTTTATCAGGTCGTAATTAAAAATGCTTCTGTAACTCCAAGTATTTTCCTCAGATATTAAATATATATGTATAAATGAGTAATAATTTATTTCCCTGCTTTTGTTACTAACCGAGGATGTCTTATCAGCGCAGCTCTGCCATGATTTCCTCTTATCCTGTTTTATTCTCTGTGAAGTGCAAAATAATGGTCATGATGCTATCAACATTTGCCAGCCTCTATGTTTGGTTAATTACAAGATTACAAGAAGATCAGGCCAAGCTTTTTCACACTGCAATAAAATCCACAGTGCATTAGCCTTCAGACTACAGAATTTAAGGGAAAAGGTTAATATAAAACTCAGAGTTGAGATAGCAAAGAATATTGGAAGTGACATGTTGGCCATGAGCTCTGCTTTGGGCTCTGGGGAAAAAAAATAGAACAAGGTTAGTTCTAACCTTGAAATTAACCTTTTTCTATTTTTTTCTTCAGCTGGAAGACCACCTACAGGCCAAGATGTCGCCTTTAATTTTTTGTGTGTATTTCAAACATAGACTTTGTCCCACTTTTGTGTTTTAGTCTTTGGAGTTATCCAATATGAAGTGGCCACTGTGCTGATTAGACTGTTTAACTGGAACTGTAGGAAAGATTAAGCATTTGTGGTAGAACTCTTTCTCTGTTTCAGCAGAACCAAATGTGTTTGTCTTGTATTCACCATGCTGTTTGTTTTTTTTTTCTTGTGACCCCTCTTTTTTTTTTTTTTTTAATCTTTTTCCTGGCTATTTGTTCCTTGTCATTTGCAGTACTCTGATTTCATTTGTTCAGCTCTTGGCATAATATCCTAATATAGTCAGCTGCCTCAATGAATATGTGGAATTTCTGCAATTTGAGTAAATATCAATAGACTATTGAACTTTTATATTATGCATACTTGTAATCAAGTCAACTGCTAGAGAATTTGCACATCTATGCATTTAGATACAGAAAAAATAGTCTGTTCATGTAATTAAAGTCTATATCATATTGCACAAAAGGGCCAAATTAAGGTTTTACAGACAGGTTTAATTCCAGCACTTCCTGTTTGTTCAGTGCTTGACTTTGCAACCTGAGTACTACTTGTTGTAATGTCATCGGGTGGGGTATTCTTCATTAATAAGGAATGTAGCTATTAAAAGTAGAGTAATGGAGGGGTATTGAGCTTTCTCTATTATTGTGAACTTTAAATCAGGATAGGGACTTCCAAGAAGCAACAACAGGGACCTGAGGGAGAGGAAGATGTAGTATAAGTGGATGGAAAGGGTTTACGGTTAGAGGACAGTGTGTTTTGTGGAGTCTGGATGGAAAGACAGGTAATGGCAAGGAGAGGATATTATTGGTGAGGTCAGTCCCTATTAGCTCAGTTGTACTCTGCTTCAAACTCTGGTATTGCTCTTCTGTGTTGCTTTCCATGCTTGCTCTTCATCTGATTTTAATTGTGAAACACTCAGGATAAGGATAGTTTCATGCTGTTTCTTTGATGTCTTGGATCATCACTACAAAATCATATCTATTAAACTGAGATAGAGTTATATGGAAGACAAGAAGAGAAACGCAGCTTGAAACAGGTATGACTGAATTCTGGAACATGCTGGAAATAATAAGAATGATCTATTTCCAAATAGTACATTTGTAGGCAAAAATGTGAAAGAGACTGTGAATGTGAAATTGAGACTTTTTGTTATTGTTGTTGTATTGATATCACAATGCTGCACGCAAACTTCAAACTGCAGAATTTCTTCAACTTGGCATCAGTTGAAAATCACTAAGAAAAATTACACTTTTGTATAGAAACTAAGTTGATTCTAAGTTAAAAATAAAGGGCTTAAAGGAAGTAGCTAAAGAAATCATAGGCAGTGTGGAAAAGATCTACGTTTAACAGAGAAAAGATAATGTCTAAGTCAAAAACTGTCTCAGTCAGCATGAAGTCAGAGAAGTTGAAACCAGAGCAAAGATGGAAAAGTGCTGCTGTTGCAATACAAGTGACCAGAACTATAGATGAAGAATGATAATTGTGCTGCAATTAGGCCATTTCAAAAAGAAATTTAAAGTTCAAGAAATTATAAAAGAAATGATAAAATAAATGAGAACTTGAAGGGATTTGAGCTGTTTGTGTTCTTATCTCTCTTACTTGGGATGGAAGGTTAGACAAAATATGCTGACAACAAAACAGAGTAGAGCTTGCTTTCTTTCTCTGATTGCTCCAGCATGTAAAGCAGCAGCCTGTATACTGGCAATTCATAGCATTTCATGACATACCATGATAGCTTTCTGGGTTTTGTTTTTATTGTTGATTTTACTTTTTTGATGTTTGTTTTCTTTTTCATTGGATGGATGTGTCTAATGTACACTTTATGTACAATGACCATAGTGTAGTGACACGGTCCACACGAAAAACTTCCTATTTTGCATTTTTCTTATTGAGAAGTAACCAGGGCATAAGTATGAATATGTCACAAGCCTCTAGCCAAGAGAAGAAACTTTCTAAACTTTTCCTGTTTTTCCAGTCCCCAATCACAGTTCTTAACTCTATCAGTCCACTAAATTTCACCGAAGAGGAAGGTTATCTTTTGTCATTTTGCCTTTCTCTTCAAGGCATATTTATGCCGTGTCTTAGTTTTTTCCACCTGCTGTATCTTCTCTAAAATAAGAGCCATTTTTTTTTTTCTTTTAAAGTGCAATGTGTATTTTCCAGTTTCTTAGCCTTCTACCTTCCTGATTCTTATCTTTCCTACATCTTCGATAAACCGTTGCCAGAGTCTGGAGGACAGGAGATTTTTAAAGGTATCAGTAGAATTATAAACCAGGATGATTGCTCTTTGTATGCCTTCTTGCCATAAACTTCCATTTTCCTTCGTGAAGATCCAACTGAAAAGGCATCAGCTAAAAAAACCTGATAATACTCAATCTTCTTTCTGAGAAAAATATGCAGGAATCACATTCATCACTAGGCTCTGGTATAGGCACCTACCAATTTTGAGGGGTTTCAAAATCAGGGTAATTTATCAGAAATAAACCATTTTCACCAGCTACAGGATCATCTGACTTGATTAGCAATAGCATCAATTAGTGGTTACTTGCATCATCTGTTCTACTGTTTCCTGCCTTTCAGAGCGATAGCCTCTATTTAAAATACTCAAGTCCAGGAAGGTGTGATCAGCTTCTCTCTAGTGTCTGACACACTCATTCTCTTCCCCTTATTTCATGCTCTAGTTTGTTTTCTAATTCGGTTCTGCCAGTAGAAGCTACTTCCTCCTTGTGGTAGAGAAGCTGTAATGATAATTGTCTTTTGCAAAGCAATTCAAGGTAACTAATCAGAATAATGATAGCAGCAGCTGCGACTTCTGATGAAGTTAGAAACTGTCAACTTGATGATAATCATTGTCTTAAAAAAATTAATAATTCAGTCTAATAAATTATCATAATCAGTGCACAATGGGAATGGGCCCTACCTTCTTTGCCACTTTCAGGGAGACGCATAGGAGTTCTCTCATTTTCTGACTGGTGTATCAAAGAGCTATGTTTAATAACTGTACAACTGTGCTTGCTGTCTGAAACCTGGGCGCTCAAATACCATCCGTAAAGCACTGGACCGTGTGTTCTGCCAAGTGTACTGTGCTAGGTAGTTTCATCAGCTCTCACCCTTAGAGGCTGTGGCTCACAGAAAATAATGCTACGCTTCCAGCCTAATTACTTCACACATCATGGGAATCTAACTAATTTAGGGCACACATGAAAAGGAGACAAAGGATCTGTTCTTTACCTGGAATGACTAGTAGGTGGGATAGGAATTGAAACATGTAGATAAAACATTGTCAAACTTGGTAACTTGCTTGCATGCATTCTGGCTTCAAATGCGGTATATGATGTTGACTGTAGCAGGAAGGAAAACTGTCGCTAAAACTACATCTTGGATCTTGTGTTAACTTCATTGTACTTTCAGAACTGTCCCCCAGTGATACCAGCCAGCTTTCCTGTGCTTCATGAGAGCTACAGAGGTCACATGAAACGTAACTTAGTTGCAGGGTAATGGTGTTGTCCCCCAAACACTGGAGCAGCTGAAGGAACCACAGCAAAAATCTCAAGAAGTGTAGTCTCAGAATAAAATACTTCACCAGCAAAACTGCACTGAGTTTTTTCAAGCGTAAACAGATCACTGCTGAGAACTTCTGCTAATATGAATGGCATTTCATTCTTCTCTTGCTACTTCTTTTTCTGTCCTTCGTTGTCATCCCTGCAAGCTCTATGGAGCTTTCATGAAGCTTTTTTCCATGGGTTGTCAAGAAAGTGGAATTATATATATAGAATGCTAGATGTCTCTAATGTGAAGCCCAAAGTGCCATATAAATGTTTCACCTATGGGTTATACATTGGCTACTGACCTTCTGAATGATGCAGCACAGTATTCTCTCCTTAACATACACAGATAAATAATTGCTGGCTTATTGAAGGCTCGAGCGAGTCTGCATTGCCTTGTGATGATGAGCCTCCTTTGAAATCCTAAATTAGGCTGTTTCCAGTGTAAACAATCTGTCTTTAGCTGGAGGTACATACAAAGATGCTTTGAGGAAGATCCTACTGCTCTTGCAGTATCATGCTGAGAGTATTTTGTGCTTTTCCCAACAGATCATACTATTATTACTGCAAATATTTGCTCTAAAGAATAGCAAACAAAGTTCTGGAAGACCGTAAGAACATCATTCAAAAGTCATAGCTAATATTCAAGGAATGTCCTCCTGAGGCGCTATCTAGTTTTCCCCCAGATTCTTTTTTTGCCCTCAGCCAAAATTATGTGTGAATCTGAATTCTGTTTCTGAATAAAAAGAAATATAACAAGTGTAGAAATCTCTCTTATTTGTATGACAGCTCAAAGGACTGAATGCTGTTTGCTGCTTATATGAACAGAAGAAAATACTTCTCCCAGAAACTGCACAACTTAACAGTAAAAAATAAGTAATAAGCAAGAGACTATGATCTCCGTTTTCAAAACGAAGGAAGAGAAGCAGTTTCTTCATTCTTATAATAGTAATCTGTTGAACCTGGGAGCCAAAATTCAGTCTTAAGTCATCCAATCGTCTGTGTTATATCTGTGTTAGGATGCTCTTTTCTCTGGCACACAGTGTAAGTAAAAAAAAATGTTCTAATGCATTCTGTTCAGCTATAGACAATCACAACAATCTATAACTTATAAAAGGTTCTTTGATTTATATGTAACTTTAACCATTTCTTTATAGACTTATAAGCACAAAACTGGTTTCAAAATGAGGATAAATTCAATAATTGCTATTTTGTAATTTGAAATAAATTTAGACAGAGCAAAAATAGATCCTTTCAGACTGGGTATTACTGCCAAAGAACATCAGTGTTTTTGAATTTCAAAATAGTGAACAAACACTCCCCAACAAGCACGCCTCAGAAAGTAGATTCTAATAATTTTCAAAATACTATTTGACTTGTTAGGGGCATGGCTTTCAAAGATCATGCTTTCAAATGTATTTAATTGCAATTACCATGGTTAGAAATTCATTTCGAGTCTTTAATGAAAGCTGAAATTCCCATGTAATCACTTAGTTTCAGTAGCTGGGCTTTAAGAATATACTTAATGCAAAACTCATGATATACCATGAAGACTGGTAAGGTTTCAGAATTAATCAGAGATCACAGATGAACTGATTGCTAGTGATTAATCTTATCTTTATCTCTGTGCTGGAAGAAACTAACTTCAGTGACAGCACAGAAGATACTTCATTATTGTCTGAGGAACTATTTCTGCTTACACAAAACTTAATACAGTGCTCTGCCTCCTCCTGACTTTCTCTTTGAAATGACTTGAGCTCCACCTAAATTCAATGCTTTATGCTTTTTTTATGCTTTTTGTCTGAATTCTTTCTGTCTGTTCTGCAAAGGCCCCCATCTATGCAGTTGTGGGGAGAATAGAGAACAGTACTAGAGAACAGTAGGGAAAAGTATTTTGGTTACCTAAATGGATCTTTCTACCACTAATATCTGTGATTCTCATTTTGTCATCTTCTCTCTCCAGTTCTTAAAGCAGCTCCCTAATTATAGCACATCTGTTAGGATGAAGGTTGTTTAAGTATTCTGACATTTTCCCAAGTCTATTGAATAGATTTAATAATTAGACAATGGGATTTTTCTATTCCTGCCCACTCACACCCTCTTCACTGACTGTTGCTTGTGGTTCTATTATTATCTGGCATATTCTAGCAGTGTTCTTCTTTTCAGAGGATCTTGAAGCAAGCAGAAAAGTATCAGAGAAGTAATTCAAATGACCGAGCAAGAGGCAGAAAGAAAGGACAATGAACCTTATGTTCATTTCACCACATAAACAATTCCAAAATGCCTCATGCCTTAACATACCATTCTCAAGTAATACAGTGTTACGTGTCCATATTCAGAGCTAGAATGAAATCCCCTCTTTGTTGTTGTTCCTACAAAGAGAATAGACTGGGATGATTTCTGTGGATGAATAAGCACTGTGCTAGTAATTTCAAATGTTATTCAATATACGCAGTATGAATTCCACTGATTTGACTTCTCATCTGCTTACAGTACTTATTTGAATATCTTCTAACTCAAAATCACGGTCCAAGAAGTCCAGACTGATAAAAAGAATATGCTGAGTGTGCTACATAACATATTAAACATCAATATTCGTTATGCACAATTATTTGGGAGGTTAATGTTCTGTAAGTCTTCCAAAATATCACAGATAAAAGCAACCACATCAAGTCTATTTCTCAGTATTGTTTCAGTTGTTTAAAAGTGTCTGTGTTTTATAATGTATAGTTTACGCAGTGAAACATACAGGGACAGAAATGTATGGGTCTACATATTGTTCTCGTCTTCCACAGTGTTGCTTAGTCATCAGCAATGGAATCTCTGAGACTATTGAATCCATACAGGGAAGTTGTGCTCTCAGTCACATGCCAGGCTAGTAATTCCTCCAGACAACAGAGTCAGTGGGAAATTTAGTAAACACTGAAAGTAGGAGTATTTCTTGTTTCTGTTCTGTTATAGCTAAAAGTATCATGCAATATAACTTGCAAATAGGAAAAAAAAAATAAGAAAATATGTATTTTTTAAAAATTGCAAAAAATCTCTCTCCCTTTGTGGAACAGACAGTCTAAGTCAGCTAAAATATTAAATGCAAGGAAAAGGGTAAAGATTTCCTGAATTCAGTTCATCTTTACTGTAAATTTACAAAACTCTGATCTGATTCCACAGGCACAAAACTAGGATTTTAGGATGGAAATTATAGGAAAGATTAGAGGTCAAAAGAACAATTTACCTTCAAAAGCCTGGTTGGTATATGTCTTTTTAGGATAATTTTTACCAAGCTGACTAGAAATTCAGATTTCAAGTATGTGGGGAAAATAAATAAAAATATACATGGTATCTTTATATGCCATATACATATGAAAGAGAGACTACTTTTAGACAGAAATGAGATGCGTTCTCCTACAGCAGAAGGGCTGCTAAGTGGTGCTGTTAACCTCTAACCAATGTTTCTTGAGACTGCATTGTCTGTGACCCCACAATGTGCTGCCCTTTCTCAGTTCTGCCCATAGGAATATGTGCTTCACTTCCTTTGAGTCTAAAAGGAGAACTTTTCACTGTCATTACACAACCTTGAGTCTGAAAAAGGTCTCCCAGTGAGCTCCCTCAACTTGGTACCAGTTACTAGATGTTAATAAATGAATGTAATTAATTTTCTTGGGATTTGAACTTTGACCTTTCAGCGCAAGTCAAACAATTTCTTGAATATGAATTATGCTATGATTGGTATCATCAAAAGCAATGCTTCTCTGACAAGGTAAATGCTAGCAGATACCTAATGTAGTCAGTTCTGTCTGTTGATACAAATGACCTAAAATAAAGGACATCTCACTGTAAGGTGATCAGTAGAACTGCAGGCACTGATTGAATTCCCACTGAATTTACTGGCAGGAGATTTTGGTAATTTTGGTAAAGTCTTAGAGAAGACTTGTACTGTGAAAATCCTTTATGCAGGTTCTGGAGCTCACTTGATCATCCCCAGATGTAAGTTCAATGTGCTAATTAATCATCATTCCAAAAGCTTTTTATCTATGCCAAATGAAGGACAGCACTTTGTATTCTGAATGGGGTACTTCAGCCCTTAAAAGATTTACAGAATTCATGAAATTGATTGTGAGGTTTTATGAGTTAATATATGGCAGATTTGAATAGATGTTCTCCTTCCCCTCCATACACAGGCTCTTTTGAGCATAATTTAAGAG
>JAOWBP010004220.1:3294601-3312476 GCA_028571105.1 Tragopan temminckii
ATTATGCTCAAAAGAGCCTGTGTATGGAGGGGAAGGAGAAATATAGGCCCTTTCCTACCCTGGAGGTTAATTATCTACATGTTGTTAGTAAGTTAGATACAGTACCACTGGCAGTACAGCATCTGAAGTTGACGTTAATGGATATGCAGGAAGTTGTGGGTACACTTCTAAGTTGATTAAAAAGGGAATGTATTCCAGTATTTTGAAGTAGAGGAGCTATACAGAGCAGTATGGATCAGCTAATTGGAAACTGAAAGAAAAATAGTTCTTGATTTGTTTCCCTGGATTCAAGAGAAGCACCAGTACAATCAGAAGGAGTAAGGAAAATTTCCATCCTTTATTGGATGTGAGGGTAAACACAGTGATGAAAATGAGTATAAGGCTGAGGTACTTAATTCCTTCTTTGCTTGAGTCTTTATCAGTAAGGCTAATTGTTCTGTGGGTACCCAGCCCTCTGAGTTGGAAGACAGTGATAGAGAGGGAAATAAATAACCTACAATTCAATGGGAAATTGTAAATGACCTCCTACATCATTTGAACTCTCAAAAATCTGTGGGGCCAGATGAGATTAATCCGAAAGTGCAGAAGAAGCTGATGAAAGTGCACGCTGAGCCACATTCAGTAGTTCATCAGTCCTGGATAACTGAAGAGGTCCCGGTTGACTAGAGAGTGGCAAATGTGACTCCAATCTATAACAAGGGCAGAAAGGAGTATCCAGAAAATTATAGGCCTGCCAGTCTGACCTTGGTTCTAGAGAAGGTTATGGAGCAGGTCATCATCATATAGCACATGTGGGACTATCCAGATGCAGCTAGCATGGGTTTATGAAAGATAGGTCCTTCTTGACTAATCTGATCTCTTTCTAAAACAAGATGATCTTCTTTGTAAATGAGGGAATGTTGTTTACATGGATTTCAGTAAAGAATTTGACAGTGTCTCCTCTGGTATTCTTCTGGAGAATCTGGCTGCTCATGGCTTGGACAGATGCATAGTTTGTTGGGTCAAGAACTGTCTGGATGGTCTGACTTAGACTCACAGTGAATGGAGTTCAGTCCAGTTGGTGGCTGGTCACCAGGGGCATTCTCTAGGGTTTAGCACTGAGGCTGGTTTTGTTTAACATCTTTATCAATGATTTGGATAATGAGGATTGAGTGTACCTGTGGTAGTTTGCAGATGGTACAAAGCTAGGCAGGACTGTTGTTTCGCTTGATGATAGGATAGTTTTGCAGAGTGATCTGGGTAGACTACACTGACGGGCTGAGTTCAGTTGCATGACATTCAAGAAGGGTAAATGCCAGGTCCTGCACTTAGGTTATAATAAACCAATGCAGTGGTACAGGCCTGGGGAAAAGTGGCTGGAAACTTGCTTGGCAGAAAAGGACCTGAGGGTGTGCCCAGGTGGCCAAGAAGGCTAGCACCATCCTGGCCTTGATAAGAAGTACTGTGCCCAGACAGACTAGGGAAGTGATTGTTCACTGTGGTAAGACCACACCTTGAATACCACGTTCACATTTGGGTTCTGCACTACAAGAAAGATATTGAGTTGTTCCAGTGTGTACAGAGAAGAGCAGCAAAGCTAGTGAAGGGATTAGAAAACAAGATGTATGAGGAGCAGCTGAAAGAACTGGAGTTATTCAGCCTGGAGAAGAGGAGGCTGAGGGGAAACCTCATCACTCTCTTCAACAACCTGAAAGGAGGTTGCTAGTCAGGTGACAAGAGATATGACACAAGGAAACAGTCTCAAGCTGTACCAGGGAGGGATATTGAATATCAAGAAGAATTTTTAGTAGAGAAGATGATCAAGCATTGGAATGGGCTGTCCAGGGAAGTGGTAGAGTACCCAGTAGAGTACCCATCCCTGGTGATGTTTGAGGTATGTGAGCATGTTACCAAAGGATATGGTTTACTAATGGGGCGTGGTAGGTCAGGTTATAGTTGGATTTCATGACATTGAAGGCCTTTTCCAACCTAGATGTCTCTGGTTCTTAGTATACAAACTGATTACTTCCTAAATTGTTTTACTTATTTTTCCAAGGTTATAATTTTTTGAAATGTGAATATAAATTATTCTCTCCTTTCTCTATATCTCTCTGTCTGTATGTTTGCATGTATGTAGAAACTGAATCTCTGTTCTTAAAGGAGAAATTAGGATGACTTTTCTGTAGCCAAAGACATTTTCAGGGCAAACCTTCTGTGGTAAAGTGGGAAAAGCTGTGGACACTGGGTTTCACAGTATCACATTCAGACCTAGTGTAGGCTATTCTATCTATATTACTCTGCTATTTTTGATATGTTATATTCTGAAGATACTTTGGTATTTTGCTTCTCTTATCATGACAGTGGGAAGCATATTCTAATTTTACAGAGACTTAAAAGGATTATTATTGTTCAGCAACTCTATGGGTCAGTCATTTAAAATGGTTATGTCTGTGTGTTTCTGTATTTTTTCATTGCTTTATGCTTTGTAAATTCAACCTAGACTGCAGAAGAAGAGCGGTTCCTTTTTGCTTTGATAGTTTTTTTGAGGGTGTGTACCTCCTACCCTTTTTTTTTTTTTCAAAGAGCTCAGCAAAATTTGTTTTCCGGTCTTCTTGCTTTGGCTTCTTAATTAAAAACTTTACAAGGCTATCTTCTTTTTATAAATGTTTAATTCTGAAACAACCCTATAAAAAGAAATTGCTAATGCACTTGGATTTGTAATAATGAAGTTAAAACCTTTCTGCTATAGTATGCTGCAGGTTCTAATTCTCAGCTTTATTAGGAGAAGAGCTAAGCTAAACATACGAGGGATTGTCTCTCCTGAGATAGCAGCACAGCATGATTGCAAATGAAACTAAACTCACTGTGAGTTTGTTTCTATAAAACATCTCAATATTACATTCTAAAAATATCCCTAGTAAATTACTAAGCTATCATTTTTGACCACCTTTATGGATTATTTAATTATTTCTTTAACATTTTGGATTTGAGAAAACCAGTTTTTTCAGACATTATCCAGCTGATGCAGATAACCCATTTGTAATTTTCCAAGATTTTAAAGTGTAGAAGTGCATATGTCTATCTTTTCCTTCCTCTGTCCGCACTTGTGAACTTATCCAGCCCCCAGATATGCACTTCTCACTCTGGTGAAGTCCTCCAAGGGAATAAAACTATAGCTTAGAGGATTGGGACTGTTTGCTCAGGTTATGTTCCCAAAGCGATTTCTGTATTCCATTCTGTTGTTTTTATCTTTTATCACCTGGATTGATCTGAAATCGTCCTTTATCATTTAGAATTCATTCTTCTTCATACGGCAATGTGATTAACTGGAAAACAAAATGAAGACCTCTGAGGTTTCACTCTCATGTTTCAGTAATCTTTATACAATTACAGTTATTAAGGAACTAATGTGAGAAATTTCTGAAGCAGGTGCTGGAGCAGAATGAAGCCTTTTATATAAATGTACCAATAGATAGTCTGTAAGTAACAGGCTTTTTGTTTTTGTCTTAGTGCACTGCCTTAGGCAAGGAAAAATGAGAAGCACGTATCTCAGTTCAGATAAACTTCTCATTTAGGTAATTTCTAGTCATCGTGCATTATATGAGTTGCCAGATTTCACTCTTTAATTTACCTACAGGTTTAATGTAAAATTTTATAGTAAAATATCTTGAATAGTTTTTTGATTACACAAATACCTGTAGTGCCTTATTCGATACAGAATAGTACACCATTCTATTTCCCATGCTGTGTCCTTCCTTTGATGCTTCTGGTAGTATAAAGCAAAGGAAGCCTTCAAAGTTAATGGAAAAGCATTATGCTTATACCAGCATCCTGGGAACAGACTTGTCCAGTTGAACTACATAGTATAGGTTATCTTAAAATGGAAAAGCTAGACAAAAACTTCAAGTGTGTTCTTCCAGGAAGTTTGATATAGGTTTGAGAAGCATCAAAATCCACCTTGATTCATTCCAGTCCTAACTTCTTGATCTCATTGCCACTAGAGCTCAAATTCCTTGGCAGTCGATTATTATTCAAGCTATACATGGTCTAGCCATAGGTAAAGCTACTTCTTTGCAATTCAGTGTTGAAATACATTTTGTCTTTGGTAGTGGGTCAAAAGGAAATAGTACTGATGCTTGAGCATTCTGTCTGATTCAAAATCAGGGCTTTTAATGCTTGGTGTCTCAGTCTTTTCCAAAAAATATTTTTAGTTTTCTTCGGTCAGATAGCAAATCTAGGATGTATTTTCGTTAATGACAGTCTATTGCAGATACTGGAGCAAAATCTCATGAGTTGGCTGGTCAGGAATATATGAGGTTAAGCACAAAGAGGGAGCTTTCTTTTGGCTATTATTACATTTCATCTTTTATCCTTTAGAAATTTTAATATTTTTTTTTCTGCCTTTTGTTTGTCTATCTCCACTGCTGTGGGAATTGGTGCTTTGAGGAAAACTACTCACAAACATAATCAACGTGCTTTTCATTTTGAAAACTGCTTGAGCAATTCTGCAGCATCTATAGGATCAACAGCAGGGCACAGAACCACTTGACTAAATCAACAGAAAGTATGTTGAATACTTTGAATACAATGTACTAATATCAGATATACCTGCAATGTAATTTTAAAGCAATAAACTTTTATCTGTGTAAGCTTTCTAGTCATCTAGACTGAGCAATTTCATATGAAGTCTTTTTCTACTTCCATTGAAATGAATGCAAAAGGAAAACCCTAATTTAATAAGTAGGAAAAAAGCCCTTGCGTAATGAATTTTTCTAAAAGTAAAATTACCACGTGACTGAGGCTTACTGAGAAGTATTTGCTTTTGTATTCATTTCTAATGTTGTCTGTGCTATTATAAACAAACAAACAAAAAAAAATTAGAACAACAACAAAATACTAATAGATATCCCAAAGAATGAATGAGGTGGATAATTGGACCTAACAGTTTCAAATTACATAACTGTGAAGAAAGTATTCAGGTATTGAGGCTAAAGAAGATATACAATCTTGTTCTCTCACATCATGTATGCATAGTAATTTTGTCTCAGACATGCTGCTGTATATTATATGTTGGCGTATAATTATCTGGCCTAGCTTTCAGTTATTAAACTGTGATACATGTTCAGGAAATTGCCAGACTGTGCTGGGAATAATTCCCTCTCAAGTTCCAATGTGTACTAGAATAAGAGATGAAAGGGCGATCCCTTGTGGAACAAGTCAAGAGGCTGTACACACTTCTATTTAGCCATCTTTTGGCTTAAATACTACACTGATTTTAACCTAACGCAGCCTGTTTCGGTGCCTTTTCACTCAGAGGGTGGTGATGCACTGGCACAGGCTGCCCGGAGAAGTTGTAGATGCCCCATCCCTGGAGCTGCACAAGGCTGGTTAGATGGGATCCCAGGCAGCCTGATCTAGTGCCTGTTTTAGTTGGGGCAACCCTGCCCCTGGCAGGGAGTTGGAACTAGATCATCTTTAAGGTCCCTTCCAACCCAAACCATTCTGTGATTCTAAATATTTGGATTCATTCACATTCACAAATATGGTGTGCAGTTTATATGTTCTCACTGCATGAAGGGCTGTTTGATTATGCTTGAATAAGAATCCCTTACTCTTAATCCTGAGTTCCAGATGTTTGCTATTGAAGTTTTCTCTAAAGTACAAGGGTAAGGTCACTTGTGTTTCAGAGACGGGAATCGGCACTGCTTCCTTTTGTCTTTTGCTCAGAGCATCTGAAGTCTGTCCTTTGTAAAATAAATAACATAATAGAAATCTAAAAGCAGTTGTAATAACAAATAAACCTAAGAAGTGATGAAGAAATATGAACATGTGCTTTCAGTTTAACACCAAAGCACTCTCGCACAGTACAAAGGATAAGAGTTTGACTTGGTCTGAAATTTGGGTTCAAAGTATGGAGTGTAAAAAAAACAGTGGACTTTGATTTCGTTCACAGAAAGTTCAACTCTAGCTTAAATTCACATGTTCGGCACTAAGATTTGATTTGTATATTGAATTTTCTTTTTCTATTTGCCAAACACCAATGTGGAAAATTAATTATGAAGAAAATTGTCTATCATGCTTTCACATTAGCAGCTGCTATCTTGTTTCAGGAAGTCTGAAAAGCCTATTTGTTTGCAACTTGTGTATCAGCCCAGTGTAATAACCTCAAACCAGCTGTACATACCTGACTGGACTGTTTTGACTATTTTTTTTTTTGTTATGCTATGCCTTTTGCAGACAATGGCATGGGTACAAGGTCAGATGAAGATAATAATGTGATGCCAGTGTTGGTTGCTCAGAGGTAAATAGCTACAGGAAATGCCAAGAAATTGAAAATCAAGTAATTTAAGCACCAGTTCTTATAACTGTGCATTGCTTGCAAATGAAGCTGTGTCAAAACTCAGTGAGACAATGTGAAGCTAAATAGAGTGGCAGTAGTGTTTTTTTACATCATAGTAGACACAGATGAGAAAAATAAACCTGATTCCTTAACATTGTTCGGTGTATCTGCTGTTGTATCTGAGCTTCATAGTAATTACACAAAGTTAGGGCTGTCTGTGGACACACCTATTTGGGGATTAGAGCTTTCTGAATTTGCCTTAATTTGTTTTAGGCATGAGTATAATCTGGTTTAAATGCTTTTGGAGTGAATATTCTTCTACACAGAACATATTTCAGTTTGGAAGGATGTTTGTTTGGTTGTCTGGCCTTCCTTCCTGTCAATTCTTGCAAATATATCTTTATCCTGCTGTGTCTCAGTAATGACTCCCAAGATGAGAAGAACTGGAGAATTGCATTGCTTGTGGCAAACTGAGAAAGATATGAATGTCTCTGAGCACAGAAACAATCTGCCAAGAACAAGATAAGAATCTGGCTCGGAGTTCAGTGAGACTTGACTAGGAAAATGTCATTTTTGATGCTTTCAAAGTGATTCTGTGGATGTGAAAGCCCTAAAAACTTCTTCCTCCAGGAGCATGTTTGACAGTAAGGCAGATGTAAGTGAGACAGATGTTGAGCTTGAGGGAGAGCTGGCCACTACACTTACTTTTGGTCCATTCATTTTTGAAAAAACTAACAGAAGGGAAGTTCAAATGTGTGTGGTGTGTTTTGTTTTGTTTTTTTCCAAAGCCAGTTTACCTCGCAGTCAGACCATGGACTGACCACTGACTACATCTGTGTTCCTAACAGCTCATCCTGGGAGAATAAATCCATCCAACTCTCTGAAGCAGTGCCTATGTCCAGATTCAGGAAAACAAATCTATTCTCCTGGTTGTCTCCAAACTAATAAAGCAAACTGATACTCCTACTGTGGAGGTTGCCTCTCTACCAGGGGTGAAAGTTTTCCTCCTTCCTCTGACTGCAATTATGTTACTGTGTGAGGACCACTTTACTGTTACTCTGTACTTTGCAAAATGATTTATTACAATTTGTGGAAATAAGTGGGAGAGCCAGAAGCAGTGGATAAAGTGCTGATTACAAACTTCTGCAAGCTCTAGCGTTAAATATATTTTGGAACCGAAAGCAGTTACAAGAGCAGGTCTTCCCTGAACCACCTAAGGCAGAGTTGGACAACACAGGCACATTTAGGCAGTCTTTGAGGCAAACACTGTAATGTAACTGCAATATGAGTTGCTGCTGTTAGCATGGCATTGATCCAAGCTCATTAGACTTGCCAAGCACCGGGCTTATTATCTCCAGCCCTGTGCTGTGCTAGTGCAATTGCACAGCTTTCAGATCTAAGCTGCTTTCACATTCCTGTGGCTTTGTACAGAAGCAGCACATCGGCCTGTCTCCTCACAACAGGCAGGGCAGGCACACAAGCAGTTGAGTTCCTGGCTGGATAGGGCGAAACAGCTTGAAAGAGAAGAGCTTTGACTTGTGCAGTCTCTTGCAGAATCACTGTGTGTTCTGTAGGCCCTGGCAGCTGTGAGGTGTGTCTCAGCACCCATGACCATGGTGGAACTGCCTGAGATACAAAAGGCAAAGCTGATTTGTTTGGTTACTGTTGAAAATGAACATGCCAGACTCATGCAGATCTGCTCTGTGCTTTGATCTTGTGGGTTTTTTGCTCTTTTTTTCCCCTTCTTTCAATACTTTGCCCGTGTTCATATTTATGGTAAGTTACTGGTATTTTGCTTTGTCCATGAGTTGAAGCATATTCCACAGCCATTAAAATCCACAGTTTCATCCTCAACATGCTGGAAGTATTAAATTAAATTGTGCTCATCCTTGATCGAGTTTAATGTTTTTGGTCTATCAGTGTTTCCCAGACAAGCCAAGTGTCACATTGAGGCGTGATCTGCATATTCATGAAATAATTTGTATTCAGAAGCATTGTTTAATGCTTTTTGGGCAGTTTTTCATACTACTAAGTGTTTAACTCAAGAGGCTATGCAGGTAATCTGAAAAATGAAAGTCTATCACAATGTTAGCAAAATATTACATTTAAGTCTAAAATAAACGAACTCTAAATTATTGCTTTTGTTTTATCGAAGAAGCTACCAGCACAGCAATGAAATACACTTTTACAAGAAAATAATTAGGAATGCCCTTCTTTCTCAGTTGACGTGTTTATTTTCTTCTTGCTTCTGACTGTAGGTCAAATAAATATTGGACTGTTATTTTTCAAGTAATTGTGATAAGTTTTAGTTTGATTTATAATAGCATTTCTCATGCATTGAAAGTATGTGCTCTTGCTCCTCAAGCCAAATTAAGTTTTGATTTTTCACTCTGTGTTCATCAATCAGTAAACATTTGATGGCTAATGAACTCTTTTTCTTGACTTTTGTGGCAGACAGATTCTTTTTCTCATTTTTGTATGTTAAATAGGAAGTGGAGTGCTCAGCTTCTACCCAAAATATGGATGCACCAGTGCAAACCTGCATGTAACATAGAGATAACAGATGAGAGCTCACTAGCAGTGTAGAGGCTCTCCAAGAACTGGTATTTGTAAATGCACTCAGTTAGCCTTTTATGCTAAGTTAGGTGAAGATGGTCCTGTTCTGCAGGGACCTGTTCTCATTTTCCAGAAGTGCTGTATGTCTGTCATTTCAGAAGCGTTCACACACCTTCATTTGGATGTGCATGCATTTGTTTTTACTGTCTCTGACAGTGAGCTGCAATGTTACAGCCCATATGTGCTGGTCACTTTGGTTTAGTCGAATCTACTGATCAATATGTTAGCCCAGCACATAAAGATAAAATATCTTCTCTTTTATTTTTTGAGTATAGAGACTCTGTTTATTAAAAATAAAGTAAAATTGCAAAGTAATAATAATTCCAGCTGAAATAGTGAGATGAGCATGACCTCGTAACATGCCCCTGGTGCAGGATTTCTAGTTTCCAAGGAACTTTTCAAATCAGATAAGGCAAAGACAAAGCAAAATCAGCTACTTCACATTGATTCTGTATTGGAGCATTACATCCTCACCATCCAAAGTAACTGCAGGCCCAAATCCATACAGTAATCAGTGTTTTGCCTTATGGCTGTTAACTAATCTATAGCTTTACAATTATTTCACAAGTAATAGGTCTTAGTTATGTTACTATTTTTCTCCTAAAAACTGTGGAGGAAGGAGGCAAGAAAAACATATCCTTTAGAAGACTGGCAAAATATCTAGGAAGATTCAGCAAATTGCTGTTTGGGGATTGGTGCAAACCCTAGAGAAGAACATGCAGTCTGTGCTTCCTTTCCCTGTTTGCCAACGCATGTTCAAGGCTCACTGTTGGCCAAGTTTCGCCAGATGAGGCAGTGAGTGCCACAGACAGGTTTGTCGCAGCATCTGCAGGCTGGTGGGGTTGGTGCTGCCTGGAATGGTCAAGTAGCATGGACTGAGGCAGGAATGCTCAGCAAAGCATGTTAAGGTGTACACTGTCCCACACGAGTTCCAGCTACTGCCAGGATGTAACTTTGCCACCATAGGCATTCCTCACATTGGGCTGGAACATCAAGAAGTCTTGAAGGAGTGAGGGGAAAAGTATTGAAGCAATGAAGATAATGTGCTGTGGTAGAGGAAAAACCCTAGTCTGTCTTGTACTGCCTAGGAAAATATACGCTCACAATCCATTTTAAAAAGAATATGAGACAAGCAAAGTAGTTAAAAACATACAAATGTACAGTCTGTACAGTGATTCTATCTAAAGTCATCCCCCCTGTGCATAGCTGTTTTATGGTTGGATCTCTTTACAAGGACACTAGTCTCTCAGCAAATTTATCAAGCAGAATCTGAAAATCACTCTGAAATCTTATTGGGCAAAAACAGCTTATTCACAAACTCATTTCACTGAGTGGTGGACAGTATAGTTGTTCTCCATGTCTGATGGAGTATGAGTCTTTTCTTCCTTGCTTTGCAATGACTAACAAGTAGTTAAATGTAAGGGAACAGAGCGTTGCAGAAAAGCTAAAGCCTCCTGCTCATTGTCGTTCACTATGGAGTTGTTTCCAGAGGTTCTCAGACTAAAGTCTTCTCTTGCAAAGTTTGTAGGGAAATTCCTTGCCTAAGAAATTAAACTGAAGGGTTCGTAGAAAAATCACTAGAAAAATACACGAGGCTGGAATGGCTAAAATTGCTTTGAAGATTGCATAATGTTGCCAAATAGCTCAGAAGACTAGGAGGTGACCACTGGGACATAAGACAGGTGCCCTCCTGAGAAAACTCAAACAATACATAGCTCTGCAGCAATGTTTGTTACTGTGAAATGCTGAGCAGTTCAGGCAGGACTCCTTACAGGTCCAAATGGACTAGATGAATTCACAGAGAATTCACAGGTTCAGGCAACCTTCAGTTTAACATACACAAAACTGATTTTAGCACCTGCCTTAAATATCCACAGAATTAAAGTGATTTTTGGTCCAACTCTGGATAGCGAAGCACATAAGGATATTTAGGGTGTGCTTTGTTATATACGTAGGTCTATGGGTTGCTGTTCACAGCAAAGTGATATTGAGGATACGGGGTCTCTTGATATATTCAAAATGTCAGACTGGGTACTGGCACTGTATTGATTTTGCCAAAATCACATGTATTTATAGATGTATACAAATGATTAAATTCAGCCACCTTTGACAGAAATTATTCAATTTGCATTTGCAATTACGTTGATTTTGCATGTAAATTAGATACCTGCTTTGCACATACACTGATGGACCTATTTTTTGCTTACGATTGGCAGAATGTAGGGACCTCCTTTCAGAAGCAGGTTGGTGTTAGAGGAGGAATAAGCCAAAAGTAAAATATCCTAAAAGCTTTTTATTTGGTTGCCTTCCAAGCCACAACAGCTGCAAACGGGTGATTAGCTTCATGTGGTGTCAGTTGCAATTTTATCCAGCTTTATTCTGTGTTTGTTTTCTCTTTCAGACATTTGTCCTTGCTGAGACTACAGCTGTGTGTGCCCCATGCAGACCCACCACCGCAGACATTTCCCCTGGAGGAAAAGAAGTCAGCTTCCCAGGAAGGGTAATTAACCTCTGCCACCTTCACTGTGAACTTACTAAGCTTTGCTCTGTCAGAAGAACAATTAAATGCTGACATCCCTATGTCACCTGAATCAGGTGAGAGCTCTCTGGAAATTTATTTGTTGGCCTGCAGAAACATATGGCATGGCATGCACCATCACTGTTAGGGCAGGACAGGGGGACACTGTGGCACTTACCTGTCTTACCAGTCAAAAGATTCAAGGATATAGGTGCTATTTGGCTCAAACCCTGAGCTGCATCCTAGGTAGTTGTACTCCATGATAAGAAGATACTACCACAATGAAGGTGTTAGAGCAGTTCCTGTCATATTACAAGTACTGGCTGATTATCTAGCTTGAGTTTCTTACCCCATATTCATTCCTTTTTTCAGATAAATGTTCCTTTCTGTAGTTCTTGGATAACTGTGATGTTTCATGGTTACAGTCCCCAATCTCCCTTGAATGAATAAATGAATGAATGAATACATAAATAAAGCTTATAGATAGATCCTTGATCAGGCTGTTTTGAAATCTTCAGAAGGCATGAGAGCATCAGTGCTACGCTGTATGAAGCAGTTATACGCAGAATGAAGCAGTTAAGGCAGCACTGGTCCCAGGATTCCATTAAGTTTCAAACATCACAGCAGTGCTAGCAGCACCAAAGTCCCCTATATGTGCCTAAGAGCTCCTAAAGATAAATCTAGGACCTATATACTCAGTGTTTGCTGTGGTAACTCCAGTATGACTGGGTAAGGATATGGAAACAGTAGGTGAGCTGTGTCAAAATGAAAGTGTATTTGCACAGTTATCCAATTTGCTCATAGTTTAATGGAGGTTGGAAAGTTTGATGTCAAAACAGTACCACAGTTGTAGAGAAGCAAGCTTGTTATCCAAACCTGTTTTTCTGGTTTGTTTTTTTTTTCTTTTGTTTTTCTGTTTTAACTACGGTAACTCTTTTTTTAATATATATTGCTGTGTTTTTCACTTTAGTTTGCATTAAACAAAGTGACAAGCTGCTTTACAAAGTCGCATAATATCCTAATTTATTCTCCTACCCCAGCCTGTCTTTCAATGTCACACAAAAGTTTTTTTTCACCTCATCCTTTTTTCTCTGTGACTACAAAGTTCTGTCACTGTAGAACACAGAACAGGACCCTATTCTCCAAAGAATGCACATATTTGAAACCGTGGCTATTTAACGAGACCTTCCTCACTGAACAAAAGTTTTGATTTCAACTTCTGGTGTAGTTCAGAGTTCTCCACGTTTTTACAGTTCTTTTGTCAAGTGAACTCCTCAGCACAACCTCCGCTGCACTTACAGGTATGTTCTCTCACTGCCCTATTAACATCTCATTAAACTGCACCCCAGTAGTGGCTTTCTCCTTACTGCTTTAAGGACAAATATTTGGAGAACAATAGCTTTTATTTGCAGACATCCTTGGTAAGACCTGTTCGGAGCAAGTGCTAGTAACTAGTCCATCTAGCTCAAGTGGTAGGAAAAAATTTGGTGGGCATGATTTTAAAGCTTAGAGATGGTCCAAGACTGACTCAGAACCTGATGCTAATAGTTACTTCACTGGTAATAATGCCACTGTATGGTTGTCAAGGACATCAGCAATATTTTCAATGGCTACACTAATGTTAACTCATTTACTTCTACATTTCAACTTCATTTACCCTTAGCTATTGGTTTGATAAATGTTTACTGGATTTTCTTTACATGTCCTAATGTTTCAGGCCATTAATAAACAAAAAATGTTGCTAGCTTCTCCTGTCCTGTTATGACTGCCTTGCAAACAAAGGTGGAGAAAAGCGTCAGTTGCCACAGCAGTGGCAATGCCTGTGGCAATGAAAGCAAGAACTACCAGACCCCTGTAAGGACAAGCGTGCTCTACAGTTCAGTCATACATCAAGCCGCCCGTACAATTCTGGTTTTGGTGTTTTCCACAAACTAATGTCTTTTTTTATTATTCAATAACTTTTTCTTTTTTCTTTTTTTTTTTTTCTTTTCTTCTTTTTTAATTTTTCCATGGCATTTTTTATCCTTATATGATATGCCCAATCAGGACAGGATGAAAGAGCTTTCGTCTGTCTAATCTGTAGACAGAAGAAGCAACTGCTGCCCAGAGCTCAAAGCAGCAAAGGAAATTCTGATTATTTCTCAGCTTACCTAAAGGAATATTCATCTTCAGAAGGCACAATGCATAGTGAGAAACTGGTGCCTTTAGCTTGTTAGCAAGCAGCTTGCCTGAAACCTAGACACTGCCCTATCTCTCATGCACATCTGCCTTTGCTCTTCTTGGTCTGCTTATATCAGAACTAATAGCTGCAATTCAGGAAAACCACAGATTCTAGCGAATCCCACAGATTCTGGTGCCCAATGGGGGCCATAGGTTTAATTAGAGTTTAGGGAATTATTTTGCTTTTAGGTGCAGACTTTTGGGTGATGTTATAACAGAGTACATGAAAACTAAAGAGAATTGTAAAATTGTTCAGTGCTATCCAGTGGCCTTACAAACTCATGCCAGCAATTTTGGTATCACTGACAACGCCAGCCTATGTCAGCTTGGCTTTGTTCTGGACTGGATTGAGCACAGGGCTTTTTGAGTTTCTGAAACACAGCAGTGCTTTCAGTAGCAGTTGCAAGTGTCCCACAAGATTGTCTTACTAAGTCAGACTGTGGAACCCATGGAGACTGGTTCTGTTTGACTGTTAATTATAAGCAAATTGTTACAAAGAAATTACATCTCTTATGTAAAACTCTAAATCTTTTCGTTTTGTTTGTGAGTTTCCTATTCCTAAGTCACTGAATGCCTATTAGGTATATGGTTTGAAAGATCATGGAGTGAAGCCCTAATCAAGTGATCCTCAGAATAATTAATTAACATACATGCAGGGAGATTTTTGTGAAAATCAGCCCCTAAGAAGTATTTCCTAACTGCTGTGTAGTGGGCCACTGCCCCTACTGTAAAAGTTAACACGATTTACTTTCAAAGCTTTCTTTGCTGCTGCCTGCCTTCTAACTAGTTCTGGCTTTGCTTCTAGCTCTGTCCATCTTGCATCTCTAATACTTAAGCTTTCCTAATTCTTTCCTCTGCTATTCTGGCCTTCCCTACATTACTCGTCTGCATAGGAGAGAAGCTGTCCCAAAGCCCCAGGAATCATAAAGAATAGGCAATATCTTAAAGTGCAGCTTTTACTAAGGAATCAACCTCATTGCTATCAGGCAGGGAGAGAGATTTCCTTCCTCACATTATCACAAGCAAATGTAATTAAAAAACTGAAAGAATAGAAAAAACAGAAGCACCGGAATATTTTGAACATAAACTGTCAGAAGCCAGGTACTGTGTTACAGTGCCCCAAGAAAAATAGATTTCCTACAGTGCAGGAGGGGTCAGTATTTATTTTCTTCTTCAGCTTGATCTTTTCTAATAGCACTTAAATCCTTGTCACTTGTTCTTTTTCTTCAGTCCCTTATAACTGCTGAAATTACTGAAAAATTAATACCAAAAAATGGTCTCCAATTCTGTCTCACATGATTTTCAAATGCTTCAACTTTGATTCTTTCATTAACAATAGTTCATAATTACAGAGTTATTTCAGCCAAATACATTAGTGTGCATTAAATCCTCCAATCTCTTATAAGCCTTTAGGGGATGCCATAGACAATGTGTTTCACGGATGGGTAAACTGAAGCAGTGGAAAAGGAAAGCAAGCTGTATTGCTGAGATTATAATGCCAGTATTTTAGGTTCCTACACTGTTCTGTGACTTTCAGTCTTTTTCAGAGCATGAAGTAGATAGAAGGGAAAAAAGCCTTGCCTTTCACACTGCTGGGGTAGTTTGTTTTTGCAGTACTGAAGACCACAATGGGGCAACAGGGAGAAAGAGAGGCATAGCAGAGACTGACTTAAACTGTTTCAGCACCAGAAAGCAGAAGAATGTTTCCATGCTGCTTCATTCTGACGTGATTTGACAACCTCATTTCACCCTAATGTCACTGGAAATCACAGTCCAATTTGACTATGGCATAGTGTAAGATATAAAGAGACCTATATATGTTTTGCATGTTTTGCTTCAGAATAGAACAGTTAACATTTATAGGCTTTGCCTAGTATGGACTGCCTAGAGCACCAAAACTGCCTGCTATGTCCCCTCCCAATTAAAAGAAAAATGGATAGGTTTTACTATTCCTGTGTTCTTTTGCCTTTTCACTTGACTGAGCATTACTGGATGCTGTCTTTCTGTCAGTCACATTTCATCTTATCTTTTTGCCTCTAGCCATTTTGGTCTGCAATTGATTTTCTCACCACTTTAAGCAGAAACTGTGAGATCTGTATATCGGCGCATTTTGCAGAGCTTTCTGCAGTAGTGGAAGCAGGCTGCATCCTACATGCAGCTGCTGAATATCTTTATTTTCCTTTTGAAGGCAACGGAAGTTACAGTTACTCAGTAATTTCAGTGGATGCTGAGAATTTTGCATAATCAAATCCATTTTTCATGCTTCGAGCAATTATTTCCATGAATGTGCATGTATATATACATATAAATACATAAAAATGTGTGCAGGCTTGTGTGTATCTGCATTTATACGTACGCATGTCTTCTGACTGGAAAATTTTGCTTTACAAGTGAGCTTCTCTCTTTGCCACGGGAAAAATAATAAAAGCTATTAGTCCTTTAAATAATAAATAAAAAAAAACCTTAAGAAAACTGCATTCCAATCATATTCTGTGAGGGTTTTTTTTGTTTGTTTTAAATAACTAAAATAATCTCTAATTTAATCTGTGATGTGAATAGAATAAGTAATTTCCATGTTGTCCTTCACGTGAATAGCTCAGAGTCATATCGCAGTCATTAGATTGCTCAGGTAAACTGTGCCTTAGACAAGGGACACTCTTGTTGCTTCAGTTTCTACTGCAGTCCAATCCCTTCTCTAAAATAAGGGATTGCACTGTTATGGTTTCTCTTTGATAAGTTAAAAAAGCTGTGGTGCTGCAGTTGGCTTTTAAGCTAGAATCAGAAAGGCAGAAATAGACTTATTTCCTTTCTTGGATTGAATTAATTAGCCCAGGACACTGCACTTTTACAGTCAGAGTCAGGTTGCATCCATGCCTATATGCAAATAAAGGGATCTGTTCACAAAGAACCCTTTAAGAAAGTGGGTCGGGAATTGAGTGAGAACTTTTGGTTTACAGACACTTAAAAATCATGACTACTTGAACTAAAGAAAATAGGGAATCATTTTTTTCTCTATTTGAATCTCACAAGAGTATGTATAGGTCGTATCAGTGCAGAGTGTCAAACATGACAGTGGCTCTTCAAGGAAACAGTAAGGCACACACACAGTATGTAGTGCTAGTCTGAGACAGCAGGACTAGCAGCAACTCAGAGTAACACAGAGCATCTCACTTGGACACACGTTTCAGAAGGGCATTCAAAGGAGTAGCTTTTATGCAAAGAGTACCCTTAGGATGATGCCCCAAGCCCTGCTTCTTTGGCTTAGCAAATAAAGAGAAAAGATAGAAAAACAAGCAAGGAATATATCTTCCCATCATTACACAGTGCAAACTGGTGTGTCAAACACAAGTAATTCTGAGAAAATAATTCACTAGAGAAATCTTTCTATTTCTCCAGTGATTTTCAGTGGTTTTTGCACTACTTGACATACAGTGTATCAAATGAGTAGTGGTTGTGCCTTCAGCTTTCTTGAGCTTTCATAATCTGTCTCATTTTTTCTGCCAGAAGCAGTTATACCCCATTCCAGTTCAGTGCTATTTTAGACCTTCTAGCTACAGGAATAATGGCAGAAAGAGCAGTTCATGGCTAGACCTGTATGTGTGTATGTTTGAAGCAGTATCTGGGCATGTGTGTAAAACAGACATGGTGCGTGCATCAGTGTGCACGTGTGCGTACACATTTTTTTCAATTCCACCTACCGGTTGTGAAAGTTACAAATATCAGCAACAAAGCAGGCAGGAATCTTCGCTAGTCTCGTGTGAAAAGAACAATTTGAGTAGCTTTCAGATGCCACTTCTATTGCTTAAAAAGACTGTTTTTATGGTCTCCAGCAAGAAATATTCACTCTATTGGGCAGCTGATTTATCTGTGTACCACAGTTAGATAGCACTCATCCAGTTTAGAACGTTCTCCTATGTGTATGATTTATCATTATGGTATGCAGCACTATCCTTCTAGTAGTATTCTTCAGAGAATGAGTGAAGATTTCTGTGGGCAGATAGAGAGTGTGTGGGGGAGGATCATTTTTGAATATTGACTGGGTACAGAGTCTACAGAGCCAAAGGGAAAATACTCTTGCATGCAGGGAAGATTTGATGAACAAAATATATTTTGCTTTGCTTGACTCAATGTCCCATTCTTCAGTTCCACGTGTGACTGACTTCATTTATTTTGTTTACAATTAATACCATGGGGGTGGGGGG
>JAOWBP010004220.1:3312485-3351280 GCA_028571105.1 Tragopan temminckii
GGGTGATTATTACACTGCTACTACTGTGTAAACTTGCTCACCTTAATAACATCTTGCTGTTTTGCAATAGTTTCAAACATCTTTTCCTGGTTAAGTAGCAATACAGTTTTCTTGGAGTCAGAATGTTCCCTGCAATTGATGTTATTTCATTATGGTCTTTTCTAGTTACAATTATTCTGCTTACAGAAATCTTAAACTATATGAATATAGGGGACAAATATTTGGGAATAAAATCTCTGAAAAACTATGATAAAATATAAAGGCTTCAGTTGAGAATGCTTATATGCTTTCAAGTGTTACCATGTGTTAATATTTTTCAAAATGCATTTTTCCAAAGAAAGCTGTAACTTTGATATATAGATACATACTTCTTTTTCCTCATTCAGTACAGACATGTACTTTATACTCTACTAGGTTGGTATTCGAGGTAGACCATCTCTAGTCCAGAAGAATTTTTTAAACAGTCTTTTCTACTTATTGTCTGAGGTCAAAGTCAGATTGTCTCCTGATTTCTGAGGATAGTATTGTTTTCCACAATATAAGTATTTTCAAATGTTTATTAAATAGAGGTGTAGATACTGTAATAGTCTAGAAGTGGTTTTTTGTTTCTTTGTCGATGATTTTTAATAATATCTATAAGCAAACTAAAGTTTCCTATGTCTTGACACTACAGAAAACTCTTAAGAGTATAGGTACAGCACCTCTTGCCGTTGCTTTTGGACATACAGTCATGGCTTATTCCATTTCAGGAAAGAATACTGTATTCATTATTATTGTTCAGTCATATGAAAATTCATCTCATTCAATTTATGTTAATTTATCTTTTAGCAGCAAAAGACTTCTGTCTTTTGGAACTGTCTAACTCTTGCTTCAGTAGTGCGTACTGGTTTCTACTATGAGTACATTTTGACTTGGGACCAAACTGTGCCATTATATCAACTCAAAACTGACTCCTTCAGTTTACTGAAATAAATGCATTAATAGATTCTCTTAATCAGACTGCTTGACTAAGATGTGGCTCAATTTTATAATATGATTTTTTCTATCTGAGATAGTGAATGAAGCTTTCTTTGCAAGGAGTAAATGATCTTTTCAGGACAGGTCTTTTCAGAGAGCCTATTTTAATATGAATTACAGTGGTATGAATTGCCTCCTGGACCCCAATGACCACAGACTAGGTTTTTCACTGAATGTAAGGGGATCCTGGGTAGCTTATTTGCATGGAGATACTTACATTGTCCTGCTGTGCTCTGTGCTGTTCATCCTCACCTCTAGCACCGTGTGCAGGTTTGGGTGCCACAGCATAAGATAGCATAAAGCTATTTGAGAGCATCCAGAGGAGAGCTATGAAGATGTTGAAGAGTCTGGAAGACCAGACGTATAAGGAGTGGCTGAAGTCCCTTATTTTGTTAACAAAGAGAAGACGAGGCTGAGGGGAGCTCCTCATGAAGGAAGCAGAGGGACAGTGCAGATCTCTGCCCTCTGGTGACAGTAACAACCTGAGGGAATGTCACAGAGCTGTGTCAGGGGAGGATCAGGTTGAGTGTTAGGAAAAGATTCTCCACCTGAGAATGGTTGGACACTGAAACAGGCTCCTCAGAACAGAGGTCATGGCACAGAGTTCCTCTCAGACACAGTGTTTGAATTTTGGGTGGTCCTATATGGATCCCAGAGTTGGACTTGATGATCCTTGTAGGTCCCTTCTAACTCATTTAGTCAGATCAATTACATTATTTGTCTCAATAGTTTTGAGAGATGAAGTAGCAACTAGAATTCCCTTTGCTACATATATGAAAGAGAAAAGAAAGAGCTTTGGTGTGGATGAAGTCAAAACTGAGCTGCCATGACAGACACAAGATCAATTCTTTCTTTCTATGTGATTTCCATGATCCCCAGATGGCATGAAAACAATAACAAACAAACAAAAACCACTAAAGAACAAATGATCTACAGATGCATGAATAACAGCCTGCTGCCTTTAGTATTTTGACTGATGAAATCTGCCTTTGCAATTGTCATGGCTGCTTCCAGGAAATGCACATCCTGCTCTCAGAGAACAAAGGTCACTTACTTAATTTGAAATCCTCCCTCTCTAACTATTTCATGACTTTGCTCAGAGCCTGAATGTGTTCATGAGAGCCTTTATGGAAGAAAATTATACTGAAAAATGGAAACCATAAGAATTATTGTTTCATGCCATGAAAAACAGCCTTGCTCCAGGCAGCATTGATTCTATTATCTCTGACTCCATCCAAAGTTCAGCATATATTACAATATCTCTTAAAGTACCCCAGAGTCGCTAGAAGTTCAGTTAAAGTTCATCTTGTGGCAACTTGAACAATACATTATAAAATTAAAACAAACCAAAAACCCTTATCACTTCACAGTCTAAGGTCCTTAAGAAAAGGTAGGATTTAATGCCAGTTTCAGACACAAATTTTTCAAGTACCTTTTTTCAAGTTAGCTGATTCTCCAATGGAACTTTTGTTGAAACTTTTTCCTCTACCCTCTATAGTCTCCTACAGAAAATACCATTTTTCACAGTCTGTCTCTAAGTAGTTGTCAAGCCAGCAAATACAATGTTCCCATATTAGAAAGTTTTGTTTTGGAATTATATCATACCTTGTATGACACATTATATCATACATCCTCTCTCTGGTGACCAGTGATAGAACTCAAGCAAATGGCATGAAGACATGGCATGCAACTGGAGAGGCTTGGGTTGGATATCAGGAAAAGGTTCTTCACCAAGAATGGGGTCATGCACTGGAACAGCCTCCCCAGGGAAGTGGTCGTGGCACTGAGCTTGCTGGAGTTCAAGAAATGTCTGAACAATGCTCTCAAACATATGATCTGATTTCTGGGTGGTCCTGTGTGGAGCCAGGAGTTGGACTTGATGGTCCTTACAGGTCCCTTCCAACTTAGATTATTCTATGGTTCTATGATTAATGTGAAGTAACATTTAGATTTTAATCTGAGTTAAGTAAAAGATTTACAGTATTTTTTTTTCTCTTCAACCAGATAGAGAAAGAAAAAGAGATGCTATTTCTTGAGGCCTTTAAGCCTTAATGGCCCTGATCAGCCCCAAATGGAGCCTGCACATACACCCTCTGTCCATGGGACCAGGAGTCCCATTTAAACTCAGTGTAGGGTTGTGAGGTGCACATTGTAGTAGTACTAGTCTCTGGTTTAGTCACAGTCATGTCTATGCTAGCCAATAGACTGATTGATCTCTGCTTGTAAGCCCATGTGTTTTGCTTCATCAATTTGGACTCACCTGACGACTTGATCTCTTAATTGAGCCTGGCTGTCATCTGTGAGTCTGCCTCCTTGAGTACTGTGGAGTTGGGCTTTGGGTGCTGAGGTTCTGTCATGCTGGCTGTAATATCCTCATAGGCTTCTGGCTCTTAGGTAACAACTGGACTTTGCCATGCCCTAATACTTTGAGTGTTGTCTCTCTGTAACGGAAAAAAGAGAAAGGTAAGATTTATACATGAAACTTTCTACTAGAGGCTTTTCTAAAATGAAAAATCTTTCTAGTATAACTGTGGAAACTACATAGTTTCAGTTAAGTGCATATATAATTGAAAGCAACACAATTTGTTTGGTTTTGTTCCATCTTTTTTGAGATTTTTCTGTGTTCCACAACAGCGAAAGCCAGAAACTCCAGAAATTCTTCTGAGTAATGTTGTAGATGCTCGTATTGTATCCATGCTGGCTCACAAATGCTGAGAATAAGCCTCTGGTGATCACACTTTATGTGTCTTTGTTGCTAGGCTAGGCCTAAATAAGGAACCTCATATATAAACACATGGACTTATTGCAAGAGGAATAAAAAAAAAAAAAAAGAAAGAAAGAAAAACAAACGTTTTTCTCAGCGAAATCAAAGGCTCTGATGGATGTATTCACCTGCATTCACCCAGTGTAAGCTTACTGTCCTTTTGCGTTTGGTGAGCATGAAATTCCTGTGCTTGAAGGAAGGAAGGTAGCAGCTCTGCTTGAGGCAGCTCTTTAGCCTTTTTGTAGTACAAGGCTGTGCAGGATGTTTGTTGGTATCCCTGATATTCCAGAAGCACTGTTAACTAACACATTCAGTATGCTAGCTATTCAGTCTATTCAGTGTGCTAGCTGACTGGGTCTGTCTAGGTCTGTTTTGCTAAGTGGATGATGATCATTATTTATTATGAAGGAGGTTACCTGGCAGGTAGAAAGAAATGAGTTTGAAGGAGGAGGAGGCCTCTTGGGAAAGATGAAATTCAATTTCAGTTGGAAGTCTATTAATAAATTCTCAGGTTCCTCTGTCCAGCCTGAAAGCTTTTCACATCTTTCAGGTTATTACAGATTTAATAGGTTTTTTTTTTTTCCGTGAAGTTTGAACACCTATGATAGTTTTCTATTTTCTTTCCCTTTAAAATGCAAGACTTATGTCCAACTTCATGACATTTTTTTGTATTGTAATATCCCAATCAGTTTTCCAGCATTCAATTTCTCATAACTCATACAAAAGGAGATCAAAAGCAGAACTATTTGAAGTATTTGATGTTGTTGTTGTTATTGTGTTCTAGTTTGTTTTTCTTTTCCACTGGAAAAGAAATGGAACAGGAGAAAGGGATAGAATTAATGGGGAGAACAGCAGGAGATGACACGAAAAAGAATTACTGGAAAGAGTACTATACTAAATTTGAATCTATGCTGCTAAGCCTTACTCAGCGATTTCAGAAGTTGTCTAGAAAGATAGTTTGAGTGAGGTTTTTTGTTGTGTTTGATAGATGTGAGGTAGTGTGTATCAGTAGTTCACGTGTATCTGTCTATTCCTGGGATGTAGTTTGGAGCCACAACATGATGCACAACAGCTCTCCAGATTCTGTACTGACAGCAGGCAGCCTTCCAATCAAAAAAAAAAAAAAAAAAAAAAAAAAAACTTTAAGTGGTGGTGATTAATTCATCAACCCAACAAACTGGAAAGCTGCTTCTCACAGAATGGCTCATTAACCTAGACTATATTCAGCTGCTAACACTAGTTAGTCACATATAGTAATGACTGACACTAAAGAAAACACCAAATGGCACATTCACCACTTATTTGCTCCTTTAATACTTGTGCTTGAACCATCCATAGAGGCATGGAGGGGGTATATAGGCTAGATTGGAGAGGATGCTCAGGAATGTGTAGAAACAAAAGTTCAAGGTTTCATCTCTATAAAGCAGAGAAACATCCGATATGCTATGAATAGTGCTATCAATTTGACTCTAGATGTGCATGTGATTTCCAGGAGATCAAATAAAAATACATGCTAACCAAGCATGTCTCTACCCTTAGAAAAAACTGTGTCTGAAAGACAGTTAGATCCAGAAACCTGTAAGACTCACTCATGACTTCTTTGTGCTTCCCTTATCTGTGGCCAGAGGAGTTCTTTGGCTGTGCTAAATAGTGATTATTCCAGTTGCTATCTATGACTGTGCTTTAGTAAAGATATAAGCCATTGCTCGTGGCAGAATGCAAGTTCTTTTGCAATTACTTCTTTACCACTCCTGTTTGCAGCTGAGTTGACGCAAGGGTTGACAAGTGCTTACTTTTAGTACATAATTTAAATGAAATGCAGTTTAAAATATATGTCTTGGAACACAAACTAGATTTATTTTCAATGTTAGGATTTCCAGAAGCCTAACTATTCCAGATAATTAATTTTCTTTATTTAAATCCAGAATAATATACCTTTGTCTTCCTTCCTTTTGGATAAGGGAGGTTTCTGTATCTTGTGGGAGGCTTAACAATGTTCTTTTTCTTCTTCTTTTTTATTGCTACTGGAAAAATCAGTTACAAGTACTGTTTCTTTCTTCAACTGTACTGTCTTGGTGTGTGTGGAGTTAGACATGTGAATCTCGTTAATGCTAATAGAAAACTTACACCACGGTGTCATTTCCCATCAAGGTGCAATTTGTTCTGTCCTTTTGAATCTCTCTGTCCATAAACACTCAGCATTCCAAAACCTAGCCTAGTAGCTTTCTAGCTATAGTTAAATTGAATTTGCAACTACATACGCTTGTAGTCAGCTGAACCTGCAGGCTTGCGCACAGATTTCTGCTATCTTCTTTTAACATGAAATGCTGCTTACATTAGCAAAACCCCTGCTGTCATACTGCCAGTTATTCTTTCTATACTGCATATTCCCCTCTCCCTGACCCGCTTTTATCTACTCTACTCTTTCTTTTGAAAAAAAGACACGTTTGCCCCCAGCAGATATCATTTAAATGTGTAAGATATCAGAACTATTCACATAGTCAGCTACGATTTAAAATAAATACAAACAGCTAGGTCATTTCCTGACTGTAAATAATTGCAATTAGTTCTAGATTGTGCTCCAGCTATCAGTACTTTTCCTCACTGCCTTTTAATGGAGTGCAGCTGGCTTTTCACAGGTAGGCTCTTTGGGTAACCACTTGTGAGCAGTATTTATCTAAATTCAGCTCCATCTCTCTATTTCACAGCAGTGTTTCTAGTGGTTCAAGGGTATCGTTCTATTCTATAGATTAAGCACCTGCTGATCTACACAGACTGTGGTTTTCTTGACAGTAATTTCAAGGTGGTATAATTTTTTTGTGAAATGATTCTCAGGATAAATCTGTGGAGGTTCTCAGATGTTGTTCTCCAAAATCTTTGGCCTTTGAGAAAATGGAAGTGGGTAAAGGAACTTTCTGCACATCTCACCTTGTGTTGAGGGTTATGGGAAAATAAGCTACAGTTTCACTTTGAAACTGATAGTAAATGGCTGATAAAATATGAAAATTCCTATGTCAGTTATCAAAATACTTTGAGCAGGACTAAAAGGCAACTGGATAAACACAAACATCATCTGTATCTAATTACTTATGGAATCAAGAAGAGTTTAAGAAAACACTGCACAGGAACAGCAGAGCTATTGGCAGGATGATGCTTTTCTGTCCCTGTTTGCCAAACAAAGAAACAGTTTCCTGACAATTTAAGTCACTGTGGGAATGCTATTGCTTGACAATGGTGAATGGAAAATGAAAACATCACTTTCACTCAAGATCTGTGTTTTTGTTTGTTTGTATGAGAGTCTTAGTGCAGTTTCCATTTAATAATGTCCCCTTCACCAGGGAGGATTTAAGGGTATTTTTGACAGACTGTCTTACAACAGTGTTTTGTTCTCTGATATCTCCAGATGGATCTCCATAAGCTTAGTATAAAATGAGGAAAAGCGAACAATGATTCAAAGGTTTTTTTCTCCTCTTTTCCTTCATCACAGAGGATAATGCAAGATGCTATCCTGCATCACAGAACCCCCACATCCTAAAGGTATTCCCTGATGAATAAGATTTATGAATTGTACTCTGTCCCAGCATACTGGGGTGCCAACATGCTTAGCTGACCTGGGCTCCTAAGTGTGTGATGGTTGGAAAATCAGCCATATATTGTAGCAAGGTACGTTCAGGATTAAGAAGAAGGATGATCACTGTGCAAAGATTTGGGAAGGAAATGTCATCAAGAAACATTCACAGGCAAAATACAAAGTAAATAAAAGGACTACTGAGCGATGCTGATGGCAGATGCTAGTTGAGCAGGATGCAAATTGCAATCAATCCTTTACAAAAATAACTGGAACAGACTTTGTCTTCTATTTGGAGAATTATCTTTTTGCATTTTCTGCTATCACTTTTTCCCTTCCTAGGATTTTTTTCTTTTTTTTTATATTTTCTTATCAGTACTTTAGAATGTTCTATGTTGTCACATATCAATCAACCAGTAAGTTTATAAGAAATGCAAGAATGAATGTTTTTTCATCTTTGCATTCTTTACACAGTGAAAGAACCAAACCCATTTTCCTTCAGTGCCAAATTACAACCACTTAAAACATTGACCAAACAAGTACTGAACGTGAGGCCATGAAAAGGCATTTAAAACTAATTTTTTATTAATTAAAAAAAAAAAGGGAGGTAATTCTTGTTGCTGACTTGCTAACTGTGGCTTGTTTCTTTCTCCTGAAATACTAAGTCAGAGGATTAACAGTCTAACTAGACTTCTGATTTCAACTATTTAAGTGATAATGATCTAGAGTCGAAGCATTCTTTGAAGTCACATTGTCAGTAAACCTCCACGTGTCGTAGGGTGGATGATTCTTCTTATTTTTTAGAAGTGACTACTTTAGGGCTCTATAAATAAGTACACAAAAAGGTCCTTAAGCCACAACCCCACAGCATATCAGTTCTCAGGCAGCTGATGATCAGACATCATTATCTAATCGGTACTTATTAAAGTTTTAGACAAGGTAGAGAACTTTCTCTACAGGCTATAGTAAGTTTGGGAAAGTGTCACGATGTGGCTGTTGCAAAAAGGGCCGACTTCAGGTCAGCAGTTGGGGTAGCTACTAGTAGAATAGTAGAGGGAATTGAACCACTGATTTCTCCTGGAACAGATTCTACCTCTATGCAGATGGTATTGTCTGGAATAGATATACTAGCCTCTGCTTGAGCTCCTCGTCACCTCTAGGAGCAGGTCTGCTTAACTGTGACCTTACCACTTCTGGCATAGTAAAAGAACAGATTTAAACAGATTATCTATTTGTTGGCATTTTGTTCATTTTAAAACTACTTGCAAAATCTACTTAAAATTCAGTAAATCAATATTCCCTCTACTCCCAAAGTTAGAGGGATTGAACTCTGGAAAATTCATCTTGTTCTATTTTCTTTTTAAATTTTTCAAGTAGAAGTTTTAGGTGGATTCTGTTTGTTAAGGGTGCTTAAAAAGCAAACAAAGTGAGCTGCATGGGTCAAATAAAACTAGTGTGACCTAAACCAAACTTTGTTTACTGAGCAATGCAGGTATGTGGCCCTGAAATCCTTTGCAGAGTCTGTAAGCAGATAAGATTCCTCCATATCTGTAGTGCTTCATATAGCACCATTTTGGAAGACGCTTCTTTTTACTAAAAGCATTCATGATGAAAATGAACAGCAACACTAAGTAAGTGAAAGCAATTGTTTAGCATGGTGATGTTTTCTTCTTGCTCTCTTGCACTACTTTGCTTTGAAGTTGTACCAGAGGAGGTTTAGGTTAGACATAAGGAAGAGCTTCTTCTCTCAGAGTGGCCAGGCACTGGAATGGCTGCACAGGAAGGTGGTGGAGTCACCGTCCCTGGCAGTGTTCAAGAGGCATCTGGATGAGGAGCTACGAATATGGTTTAGTGCTTGTGGTAGTCATGGTGATGGGAGAATGGTTGGACTAGATGATCTTGCAGGTTGCTTCCAACCTTGTGGTTCTATGATTCTATGAAAGTGAAGTTCCTCATTAGATGTTTCTGTCATTATCCATGAAGCTAAGAGAACAGATTACATTACTCTAAATAGGAACCATACTCTTAAGCTTCTTGGGCACTTCATAAACTAACAAAAATGGAAGAAAACAAAAGAGTTTTGTATCATCTCCTCATTATACAGTGAAACTTGAATATGAACAGCTGGTTATGAATTCACTACAAGTAATTACAGGTTGATGGTTATATAGGGACTTTTTTCTGATCTTAGTGTGTTCTGCAGCATCTCAGCCCTCAGCATATCAGATAGTTATCCTCAGCTGCCTATCTCCATGTTCCGTACAGCAAAGCTAGCAAAAAGTTAAGTGACTTGACTAGCAGATTGCAAAAGCTAGAAATAGGAGAAGGAACTCCAAAGATAACGTCCTGCAGACTTTATTTATGTGAGTAACTCTAACTGGTCTGGATCCTAATTTCATGCCTTACTGCCTTAATCACAAAAAAAGCCTTTCTCTGGGTAACAAAGGAGCTCCAGAGAGAAAAGAGGAACTTAAAGAGAGAAGAGAGAAACATAAAGCCTATCTCACAGAACTCATAACTTGCTTTCTGAGCCTTCTGAGGGAAAGAGCTTTTAGGCTTGCTTTCCTAAGCAGCCATTTTGGGACTGCAGGTTGTACTGCACTCAGGCAGCTACTTCTGTCTTCAGCAGGGACTGTTTCATCTTTTGGCAGTTGCTTTTGCTGTGGTTGTGAACAGTTTGCTTTCAAATCAAGTTTACAATGTGGAATTAAAATACAGTGTGTTCAGAATGTAGGACAGAATAGTAATTTAAAAGGCAAGAAAAGGTCTGGAAAGCCTGTAAGGGATATCAGAGAGCAGAAGTGGTTTCCATGACAACAAATCCTCCAAAATCTTTGCATTCATATTGATTCTAGTGATGGATGAGCCAATCCGGGGGCAGGGAATAAAAATAAGAAGAAAAAATGTTTAACCCTAATGAAGAACTCATTTTCTTTAAGGGGAAAAAAAATTACAGAAGTCTTTCTTCCTGAAGTCCTTAAGTCACAACCCAGCTACAAGAGATTTAGTGTGAAGCATGGCTATCCTGGCTTATTTCGCTGTAGTCTGATTCAGCTTGCAAGGCATTTTGTTAGTTGTGACTCCAGCTGAACTAGGAAGGGGGAAATGTCACTACAGAAAAGGGGTCTGTAGCTGATGGATAAAATTATAGGGAATGACAGGGATGCACCTCCTCTGAGTGTGACAGATCACAGCATTGTGTGGCTCCTGTGAGCAGTGAGTAGTGGCACAGGAATGAGCTGTTTGTGCCACAGTGGGGCGACTGTAAAGTTCAAGCTGTGTTCTAATTCTCATAGAATAGTTTCTGCCTTTTTCATCTGTTTCTTAGCTATTTCTGAAGCCCATGCCGGGCTGTGACACTCTTACCCCTATGCCATTGTGAGCATCTATGTAGTTTTCATGGCTTTCTCTTGGGCAGGCAGTCCAAAGTGCTTTAGGAGCAGACTCAGCTGCTTTAGCAGCTCTTACATTCCTGAGTCGTGTCATTGACAGTTAGCTCCTTGTAAATTGCTACATAACTCAGCGCTCTTGAAAATGTGTGCAGTGAAGACTTTCAAGAATTGTGCTGCTCTTGGTCATAGTTTTGTATATGAGAATGAAGCAAAGGAAAATCCACCATTGGGTCTCAAGCTTTCAATAAGAAACTTATGAAGAGACAGAAAAAGTACCTTATTCTGTACTGTATCATCTAATCTGGATATATTTCAGATACTGCATGCTTTGTGCAGTCTTTAACGCAAAGCAACATGGTTTTCATCAATCAGCACTGATGTTCTATGGGCTAAAAGTACACTGTAGCTATGTAGTAAATCTGTAAACAACTTCTAAAATAATCTTTCAGTTATGATCATTTTAGTCTTTAACATCATACACTCCTAATACGTCTCAAACACTGTTGCTCTTTAAAGAAATGGCCACATCTTTCTTAAATGTATTAAATGCTGTTGCAACAGGACTCAAAGTGTCACAGTAATGAGGCTGTTGGGAAGACTACTGGCCTATCATTTCCACCACATGCAGAAGAGGCAGGAAAAGAAGGTTTGTTGTGCTGCAGTACTGAAAGCAAAAGCAGGAAAGCAGAAGTTAGTGCTACAATTCCATGAGGCATTCAGCCCAGTGCATTTCTTGTAAAAAATTCATTTGCCATAACTTTACTAAAATCAGTGCCTGGGTTGTGATCTTACTGCATGTTAATATCTGTTTGTAATAATTCTTCTGTAACAAAGAAATGTATAGACTAAGAGAACTAACAATTGGCTGCTGTATCAGCAAGAAAATATGAAGAAATAAACAGCAATGGAGATGCACAAAGATTTAGGCTGCAAGAAAGAAGGTTTTCTGAATGGACCATAAGATATAAAATACTCACCAGATTTCCAGACAGTGAGAGCAAGGGAGAGGCAATGGAGCTTCTGCCCGGAAGAGATTTGCTGAAGATTAGACTACCGGGAGTCGAGCATCTAGCAGCAGTAGGGATAGTTGAGAGGCTTTAGCTTTGGACGGAAGAGGGCCTGAAAGATTTGGTGACCAAGACATAAAAGCCTGTTTTGTTACAAGGCAGTTAATTCAAAAATCCTATATTGAGATTTTCCATTTCTAGGCTGAATTAATTTCAAATCATAAACAGTTAATGAGCTAATGTGATTGCTTCCAAATGATGCTGAAAAAATCGGGGGTCATGGAGGTCATTCAGTGTAGCCTTTGTCATTTTTGTTGTCATGTGCCGTGAAGACTGAAACTGCAGAAAGAACAACTGCTGTCCAATAATGACTGTGGAGCAGTCTGTGGAAGTGCACGGTGGGGCTTCCCTGATCTCACTGTTAACAGGACTACAAATGCACTCTGATTCACTCAAACTTGGGATCCATTTTGGTTGGCTTCTAGTGGGAAAATGAGGGACGCTGTTAGCAAACAGCTCTTCAAGTTCTTACATTCTTGCTCTTGCCCCTCAAGATAATTGGGTTCTGAGATTTAATCTGATTCTTGCCACATGTACATCTCTAGCTTGAGCTATGAAGTGACTTCAAGAGGAGCTGTCTTGTTCGTGTAAGTCATGATGAATCTCCTGCCTTTAACGTAATCAACAGCAACAACTAAAAAGATGTGACAAGGGTTATGGAAAATACGATTTGGCTTCCATGCAGGAGCAAGCATTATGGACTAGGACTTGGAAACTCTTGGAAAAAGAGACAACTGGGAAGGAAGATGATACACAAAATCACCGATGGGTATGGAAATAAGCCAAGAGAACAAATGTGCATTTTCTTCATATAAGCAAGGGGCAACCACGGAGAATAGCAGGAGGCAGATTTAAGAGCTACCTTTTTGTTACTGTCTATAGTTAGACTTTGAAATGCCTTACTAGTGCAAGTAACAAGTCAAAAATTATAGATGGTTCTTAAACCAGGAGGTCACTTATATTCTCCTCCTGTTCTTAGAGGGTGCTTATGACTGAACTGGGAATACAAGGCCTAGAGCCATCATGTCCCACAGAAAGCGCTACTTCCCTTGGGTGGCTAGGCATCCCATGTGTCTTGGCTAGGTAGCAGCATCTTGGTCCTACTGAGCTAAATGCCAAATCTGTCCTTTTCCCTTTGTCCCCCATCCTACTTCAGGCATAGCTGTTTTTGGTGTTTAAAAAAAAAAAAAAAAAAAAAAAGCATTGTACCCTGTTTAGAATCAGTGGATGGAAACATCGCTATTCTATGAAAGGGTTAACTTTCCATCTTCATTTATATATTTTGGAGATCACTTTGGCTTGCAGTGCTTCCACTTACGTATAAATGAAGTTTCAGTTACATATATAAAGAAGTTAACCATTAAGTATCTAATTTAAATTCATATAAACATTATAGTGGGCTTGTGACTTCTTTAACTTTTAAGAGTCCTTCTGAGACCGGCTGAAAGAGATGAACATAGCATTACACAATCAGCTAGTTAATCTACTCTTCCTAGTACAGCAACAGCTAATCAATGTTACTTAGATTTTAGTACAGAATGTGTTTTAAGTAGCTGTCTACAATATTCTTCTAGTTAAAAGTCTCTAGACATTCACTATGACTTAACAGAGTTTCACATCTCCGGCTATAGTCATGGAAGGAAAACAAAGCAGGTAGAGAGGACTTGTTGAATATCTCAGTGACAAGTAAGGTCCTGCTTGCACCATCTGGATCATTTTATTTTTAAGAAGAGAATAGCCCTTCCTTTCAAATAGAAAGAGGTGAACAAGCCATTCAGGTCTAAGCAAAAAAGATTTCAGTGGTTGGGCATCTAGTGTCTAAGTTGTACACGAGCTTTTTACCCACTTTCTGCTTACAGAGATGTTCACCTTTATGGAACAATTTCTCAGAAAGTTTGATTAAACAGGGCATAGATCTCATCAGCTGTAACGTGACACAGTTTCCTTGAAGTCAGAGGATTTAACTAGGAGAGAATCTAAATCACAGTAGTTAGCACTGCTTTGATATTCACAAATTAGGTTCTTGAAATAGATTTAAAAATCACAATTATCTCATGGGAATAAACAAGGGCTCTCAAAACTCAGCAGGCATTATGCAGTGTGTTAGAGAGGTTTCAAGAGTGCTGTTGAACATAGCAATGAACTGACTCAGAGTCATTCTTCATAGGAGCTCTGGAAAAATTTATGGCAGAGGCTTGTCTCAGAGACAACTGGGACAGGACATTTGGGAGGTTGTTTTGCAGCAGTGTAGTAAGTTAGTGGAGTTTACTCTAGCAATTGATAATTGTATTAATTCCTGTCTACAATAATTAATACTTTGTAAGATATCTTACATCTTAAAGCACTTTTTGTAACTGAGGAATTCCCTGTAATTCCTTGTGAGGAAGGTGAACAGGTATGAAATCTCTATTTCACAGCTCTGAAAACTGAGTCACAGAATCACAGAGTGTCAGGGATTGGAAGGGACCTCGAAAGATCATCTAGTCCAATCCTCCTGCTGGAACAGGAACACCTAGACCAAGTCACACAGGAATGCATACTGGAGGTTTTGAATGTCTCCAGATGAGACCTCTCTGGGCAGTCTGTTCCAGTGTTCTATTATCCTCGCTGTGAAGAAGTTTTTACTCGTATTTATGTGGAACCTCCTATGTTCCAGCTTGCACCCATTGCCCCTTGTCCCTATCATTGGATGTCACTGAGAAGAGCCTAGCTCCATCCTGCTGATACTCACCCTTTATATATTTATGAGCATTTATGAGGTCACCCCTCAGTCTCCTCTTCTCCAAGCTAAAGATACCCAGCTCTCAGCCTTTCCTTGTGAGGGGGATGCTCCACTCCCTTAAACATCTTTGTGGCTCTGCGCTGGACTCTCTCAAGCAGTTCCCTGTCCTTGAACTGAGAGGCCCAGAACTTGACACAATATTCCAGATGTGGTTCTATTAATTGGTTTGTCCAAGCCTCTCCATTGATTGATGACAGATTGCTAGCAGAACTGAGAGCTGCCACTGATAATTAGCCTCACATGCAACACGTAGCCATAATTCTTCATGCAATTATATTCCTCAGGTGTTTGGTCTCAATAATATGAAGAAGTCTTCCATTAGTCCCCAAGTATACCGTCTCTATCACCCATCATTTCTTTAGTAAGAAATTCTTCCACAGACAGAAACAGTATATTCCACTCATTTATTTATCTGCAAATCAGGTATATAATAGGAAACCTATAGACGAGTATTTGCCTCAATAGTCAATGTGGGAAAGATTTGGCCCCAGGGAATTCTCTGTCGTCATTAAAGACAATACAGCTGTGTTTTACACTAGCTGCTGTGTGGGAAACTGCAACTGAGGGAGAGGAGTTAGGAAAATTGGGGGTGGTGGGAGGAGGAAAGATAAGCTAAGATAAAAAAACAAACAGAATAATTTGAGTCAGCCTTAACCTAGTAAAAAACAGACATCAGAACCAGGAGTGAAGCATCATTCATTACATCCGGTGTTAAGAAAGGGATTGTGTAAATGATTGTCTCTTTTTAGTGATCAATGTGTAAGGGGTTAGAAGTCTGGTCTCAGGCTCAGGTATATATTCTTTGTCTTTCTTTTGTCTGTCTTTGAGTACAGTGAAAATACTGTCATGAGTAAAGTCACAGAAGCACTAAGGAGAGACTGGAAGCTACAAACACCTACAACGATTTCCAAGTATGATTAAAATATATGCACAAAATACCAAAATGGAGGTACTGCTGTAACAAAAATCTGACTATCATTTGCATGTCTATTAATGCTGGCTGATAATGTGATAATCATGGTAAAATGAGTTTTGAAATGCATTTTTAAAACTGGTTTAATATTGTAAAAAAAAAAAACAAAGTCCCTGAAAATCTTTGTGAATTTGTAAGTTAGTGTATGTACAGTGTTCCAAATAGGCATGATGTTTAGCAAAATAATTTAGATTTTCCTGTACAAAGCATGACAATAGAAAAAGTGCAGATACGTTTCACTGTAAACCCAAAACGTGAATGCAATTTCAAGTCCAGTCTAATTCAAGTAAGTTGGATATTAAATCACACTTTTTTTTTTCCCAAGCTAAGTGCTAGTGGGTTTGGGATTTTTGCTAGTAGATAACAGTAAATGAATTTTGGCCCACTATACTGGTTTTTGGTTTTTTTGTTTGTTTGTTTTAATTAAAACAAAGAAGGGAAATCTGGCTAAGCCAAGCACTAGTAAGATGCACCCTATGTGCATATGCATCCACACGTGTGTGTGTGTGTGCACTGAATATAATGCAGCAGCATTTAAAATTAAGAACCAGCAAAAAAATAAAATAGGAGGAATATATCTGAACGTATTGTGTTACCCAAAGAAAGTTATCAACAGGACTTTCAGATCATGAAATATAGTTTTGATATATAAGATAGTATTTAAATGATTGGAATCTACAGATATAGCACTCTGGATATTAGTAATGGTAGTGAGAAGTTGTCATTAAAATATTACATCAATGTATTTACAAATAATTTGCATTTTCTTCAAAGAAGTGGAATCTGTTAGTTTGCACGTTACCATTGGTATACCCCATAATAATTCAGCAGTTTTTTTGACTACGTATTTATGATTTCTGTGAATCCACTTGAAGTAGAGCACATATGTCAATATACATGTTGATTAGATTAGCTCGGAAGATAATGGATTTATTGGAAGAGTAATCAGGATTCTGTCTGTGTTGTTATAAACTGTATCTAAATTGCTCACAGTTAAGGAAAAGGGAGTAGTACTCATGAAATTTCAGGGAGAGCTGAAATCAGTATATGATAGCAATATCAGTGCTGATAGCTTTCAGGAAATGGCTATTAAGCAGTGTACTGTGCAGGTTTCTGCAATAATACTGTCTAAAGCCCCCAGGCATTGAGCACCCTGTGAGAGTATGTAATTGCTACCTTCTGTGGTCCCTAAGGTTTTGGTATCAGTTGAGCAATCGCCTGTGCCTCAGCATATTGCCTGGGACTTGAAATTACATTACAGACTCAGAAATGTGCAGCACTTCAAGTAAATCCACACCCAAACCCCAGAAGACTATTTGAGTGTAGAAACATTCCAGATGGGAATTTAAATGCTAAATTTCATGTCATAATATTTAGCAGGTTAGTTTATCCCTCATTTGTTTGCCATCTGTCATTATTTCAGAAAAAACACTCGTAACTCACCAGCTAAAAAGAAAAAAAAAATAAAAATAAAAAATTCCTACATCAAGCCAAAGATGATTGCTACAAGGTGCAATTTCATAATACTTACAAATGATAATGACACAATTAGGGAAAATCTTGCTTTGCAGTTGTCATTCATGACCTCTGTTCCAGCTTGATTTTCTTTGGGTTTTGTTGTTGGTTTTTTTTTTTTTTTTTGATTGGTTGGATTTTGTTTCTACACATGCAACTGATGAGATGTGAGAGTAAGTATGTCTGGCAGATATGCAGTGTGAACAGATCAGAACCAATAGACTTAAAAATAGATCAAGATTACACTATTTTCTTCACTGGAAAAAAAGTGTTTTCAACTGAGTTTATTGTTTAATTTCTGTCAGTGACAATTTGAGAGTGAAATTCTATACTTAAAGCCCTAGTAGATCTGAAAAAAGGGCAGCTATTTATGTACCACAAGGTCACACAGTGCTCTTTGCTCACCTGCATTTCATTCTGGAGGAAAAAGATGAGGACTTTTACCCTATAGAAAAAGAATAGTGAAAGGAAGAAAGAGGAGGAATAATATGATTTGTGTTTAGAAGTATTCCTCTACTAAAAAGAAAGAAATGTGTAAACCCCAAAATGTATTGTTTGAAAAGTTCAACAAGATAAGCAGTATTTTACTCCCGCTATTTTCCTATGAAATTAGTATTGGAAAACAGTTTCTCAGACGTAGCAGTCAGTGTGTCCTTTCTTTACGCTGACCAAATGTGAGAATCCTGTTATGTTATGTTCTTGTCATTGGGCTGAAAATTCAACTAAATTTATTGGACCAAAGGGACTACTATGATAATCTCATATATTATTTTAGATGTCATTTGTTGATTATGTTCTCATCTGCAAGATTTAAAAAAAAGCTCTTCTCAAATACAGCATGGTCAAACTACCAGCGTTGCTGTTGTAACTGCTTAGTATCACCTGTGCTTCCTAACACAACATGGGAAGAAGCCTCAGTATAAATATTTTTGCAGTGATTTGTGCCTATTCACAGAGTTAACATCAAAATCCTCAAGAGTAATATATGATAGTGAAGGAGAAGATGCATTTACCACACAATAAAGTTGCTTCTAGGAAACTATGAGAGATTCTGGAACTACAGGTGCAATTAGAGGAACATATGAATTTCTGAAATGAACTCAGAACTATTCACAAAATGTAGCTGTGGGGGTGGGAGGAAGAATGCGGAAAAAGAAAGAAACAATAAGTTTTTGAGAGTTGTTTTTGTGGGGAAACTTACACAGTGGTTTAGCCTTTGAAAAGACCTTTATCTTTGGTGTTACTATCTAGCGGTGCTGAGCACCTTACTTTGAACTTAATTTGAACTTTGCTCTCATTTATTCTAGTTTACTCTGACCGTGTCACCATTTCCAATCTAGGAGCATTATATTGTCTAACCTCTGCATTGCTTACTTGTATTTAGAACAAATTTGACTTATCTTGGGCCATAAGACATGTATCCATCAGTCCAACAAAGAAAATGTAAAAACTACTCTCTCTGTTAGAATTGGGGGAAATCAAAATGCTTAATTTATTATTAAAATCTGACTCTAACTCTGTCTGCAATGTAAAAAGGTGTTATGCATCAATTTATGCCAATTTAAGGGGCACAGGAACTTGCAGCCTCCAAATGAACTAATGGACAGGAGTAATTCAGTCATTTCATTCTAATGGCTACGTCTTTCTGGATGCTACACCACCCCAGGAAAGAGGAAAACAATCCAAATAATATGAACCACACATTTTTTCAATTGACAGAACTGCTTTACTCACTTTCCTCTTTGAATCATTCTGGGGGTTCTGGAGGAAACTGAGGAAGAGTTCTGATTCATGTATGGAGACCAGTCTTTCTGGACCTTTGTCCAGATCTGCAGGAGTGCACAGTTACATGTTAGATGAGAGCATATATAAAGCCAAGGGGATCTCACCCTCCTGGGTGAGGAACTCTGGTGCATGGACCCAGAGATCCCTGCAATGTACCCAGCAGCTAGCTGTTGTCATTTCCCTCACAGTTTGGCAGCCAGCACAGGTTAATGAAGAGCTGACCCCATATAGAATATGACACATCACAGGGTTGTATACTTGGTGACACACAGTCGCTGCATTCTGGCCTACATCAGAAACAGTATGGCCAGCAGGACTAGGAAGTGATTGTCTCCTTGTACACGGTATGTTTCAATCAAATCTCAAGCATTGTGTTCAGGTTTGGGTCTCATACTACAAGAACGATACTGAGTTTTTCAAGCATGTGCAGAGATAAGCAGTGAAGCCTGTGGAGGACTGGAAAATGACATACTAGAAGCAACTGAAGGAACTGGGGTTGTTTAGCCTGGAGAAGAGAAAGCTGAGGGGAGACCTCATTGCTCTCTACAACTCCTGAAAAGGAGATAAAACAAAAGGGGTGTTGCTCCCTTTTCTCATATAACAAGTGATGGGACATGAGGAAACAGTCTCAAGTTGTACCAGAGGAGGTTTAGATTGGATATTAGAAAGAATTTCTTCAAGGAGAGAGCAGTCAAATATGGAGCAGGCTGACCAGGGAAATAGTGGAGTCCCCATTACTGGAGGTGTTTAAGAAACGTGTGTGCATGGCATTAAGAGATTTAGTTGACTGATGAAACTCAGTAGGCCTCAGTAGGTTGATTGTTGGACATTGTAATCGTGAAGGTCTTTTTTCCAGTGTAGTTGTCCCAATGATTCTTCTGCCTTTCCATCTGTGCCCATAACAGTTTTCCCCCCATGCTTAAACTTTATAATTCCAACACTTCTTCACCATGTTCCTCTCCAGGATCCTGGTCTTTAAATTTGTGATCATATAGTTACTTCAGCCTGTGCAGATTCATAGTTCACTGACTCCTTAAGCCATTCTACTTGAAGATCCAGACATAGATCTAAGGCAAAGAGTTTGTTTTAAAAGGGCAAGGAAGAGACGTTTCCTTTGTTATCTAAGAGGTAACAAGAAGAGATTGATGTTAGATTTGTTGGAGTCACATAAGACTGTGTTTTTTCTGTTACTTCTATCAAGGCAGAACTCAAATGTAACCTGACCTACCCGTAAAAAACAAGTGGTCATACAAATATAAATTTGAACAAGAACTAAGAGATAGGGACTCTGCTGTCTTTAATTCCTTGGTGCCTCAGTTTCCCATCTCTACAGTGAATGGCTATAAAGCTGGACTTTGCTTAAGGAACAGAATCTGACCATTATATATCATACCAAAATAGGCCAAGTAGAAATCTATTATGAGGTTTTCATCTAGCCAGCCAGCAGTCTGAACTAGGGGAAAGTATCCCTGCTCGTAGCAGAGTATGGAACTATATGATCTTCAGAGATTCCTTCCAACTCAAATTCTTCTATGATTCAATATCAATATACATTGAAGTAATTTCTGAATCAGTCTTTGAAAAAGCAGAAACCAAAGAAAAACAGTAAGACATTATCATAAACATCTTTTCAAAGCATTATGCATATGGCAAAATAAATTAAACGACCAGAAAACTGGATAGGACATGGTGATTGTAGTTTCATGCAACTAAGCTATTGCACAGACGGATGCAGAATTAGGGTGTTGTTTAAATAAAAAGGCAAAGAAGGGGGTCTAAGCTGTAATGGAAACAGTGCTTCAGGGCCAAGGACTGCTGTGACTCCAGATGCCAGCAGTTTGTTAAACATAATACAAAACAACATAAAATGTAAAAAATGCAATGGGAACAAAAGGTTAGACCTTCTCACTCCATGCCTCAGTAAAAAGAATGAGAACAAAAACAAAGTCATTTGGCAGCTGGGGTTTCTTAAATCTTGCCAGCGCTCTGCATTCTCTTCCATTGTCAAAACAGTTATATCAGTATACAAGCAGCACCCTACTATTAAGCAAATAGCGTCTCTGTCTTCTCACCATTACATAAACAGTCCCCTACCATGGCACAAGAATCCTTTCATTACCATGCAGCATCTTATCGTTTCAAACGCAGCAGCATCCCACCACTGCGTTACAAGTCCATTATACAATAACATGTCAGCAAACTCTCTCAGTAAGTGGTAAGTTTAAGAAAGTGTTGCCGAATTAAACAGGCCTGATAGGTTTTTTTTTGGTTTTGAGCTGTTTTTCTTTAAAACTTCTTCAACATTCTTCCATCGTCATTCTTTTCTTCAAAGGGTCTAACTGACTTTGTTACACTGCTGATAGTGGAACAACTAGCAGTGACTGTGAGTAAACTTGGATCACTATGTTCAAAGGTCTTAGTGTCCACTTCGCTTTTCCTAGAACTCCTCCGTGGCTGCTCTGATCACCTGGGAGAAGAATGTTCCTTCTAGGTCAGTGAGGGTCATCCCATCTACACAATGATCAAGTCAGCACTTTTAACAGAGCTAATACTGTTAGCTATAGGCTAGACCTTTAGGATTCTTTACCAGACCCTGTGCCAGTGAAGATTTATCTAAGATGTTATTAGAGATTCTCCTACTAAAACATCAGGTAATGAGGTGAAAGGAGAAGGACTTGGATTTTAAGTTCTGAAGGACAATGAGATTTCAATGGCTGTATTTGTAAGTAGAACTAAATCTTCAAATTTTGAATTTGGCTTTTTAAAAATGTCTGTTACCTTGAACTCAAAAAATAGTGAGAGTTCAAAGCAGCAAGTCATTGCAAATTGCAAAATAAATATCTAGGCAAGGTTTAGAGGAAAAGGCAGTAAATTTTATTATACCAGATGCTATTACTAGTAAACAAGTCAGGTTTTGGGCCATGCAGCTTCTGCTTCAGGTCTGAATCAGAAGTAGTCTTTGAGTCCTTTCCAGATGCATCATCTGGTCTAATAAAAGATATTGTCTCCCAGCATGCTTTGCCTTATTCATGTGTTTAGACCTCTTCTGCAACAACAAACAGTAATAAAGGGATATTTCTGTATAAAAATGACATTTGCACAGTGTTAGTACTTCTTTCATCAAAACATCATTCAAGAAAAGGGGTGGTTTTTTCAAACTATCTTCTTCAGCAGGCACAGCCTTTCATATGCTGTATGACAATTTAATTTAGCAAAAATTATCAGCGTTCCAAAATAACACATAAACATTGGTGAAACGTGATGATAGCTTTCATTCAGAATAAACTTAAATAGGCTGGAAACTGATCTGAAAGAGGACTAGAAACGGATTCAGCAAAGGCACAGCACAGAGTCTGAGATTCTATGGCAGTCGTAGACAAAGGACATAGCTAAGACATAGCATTACAAGGTCAACTGGCAATGTTTAATTAGTCAACAACAGAGCCACCTGTAGCTGAATTATAGAGCCCCATATCTTCGAGTATAATCAAGTTGCCATCTGTGATCAGAGAACGATTGTGCTGCAGTATGCCACAGAAAAGTCTTTACAGGTCTCCTTAGAAATATCCAGCACAAGTAAATCAGTACTTCTATTATAAAGCCTTTCTACTGGGGTATGTTACTATAAACTACAATATCTATGCAAATAGGCATTTGCTTTCCTCTTCTGTCATTTTCATGCTACCAAATGTTAAGAGCATTCTTTTGGGCAGCTCTTGTAGTATTTAAGATTTTGTTTATGTACAATAAACATAGATTACCCTCAAAGTAATGCTTCCTATGTATTTCTATGGAAAGTACAGCAGATACAAAGAGTACAATAACACTTTCTGATAGAACAAATTCTCAACTACAAAACTCTATTTTTCATCATAGTCACAACCATTAGCTCTGCACTTTTGCCAGTGATGAACAAGAACGTGCATGTGGAGCTCATGAAAATCTGCACAAGTAGAGGTGACAACTCTGCGTGGCTCTTGGAAACCTGACTTGGCTCTTGCATTGCTATTGCCACTGCTGAAAGGCACCACCCATCACCTTACTGTGCTCATATCCACTGTTTCATTACCTCAAATATTTATCAAACTTTAATGAATGCCAGTGGGTGCAAATTTTACCACACGGAGTAATTCAATGACACGCCTTTGCTTCATTTGCACTTCCATGTCAGATGCCAGTTTGTCAGACTACCCCTTTGCTGCTGTCTGTCACACAGCAATAAAATGTAATGGCATATTGGCAGGAAGGTTCAGCCTCTACTGCCATATCACCACTATCCACCTCTGACATTGTGAGCCATCATAAAATAGGAGGCATTACTTTTGGAGCACCCCTCATATATGTGGCACTTCCCAGTTTCTTATGGGGCTCTCTACACTTCCAAAAGGTACATTCAGTTTTTCCTGAGCTTCTACAGAGACTCAGCAGAGAGCCTCTTTTAATATCTGTTTGTTCTTCCTGGCTTTGTTTTTCACTCCCACGCTAGCAGCAGACACCTCCCATCTCTGGACATCAAACCCTTCCATGCTGCTGCATTCCACCTGTGCCAGAGAGAAATCTCTTTGGTGAAATGGAGTATCCTGCTTGAAAGATTGCAGTACTGGATCAGAGCTAAATATTCACTTAGTTATTAATGGAAATATGCTGCCTTCAGCTAAACTCCATGGAGTTACTATACTTACTCTATACTAGGTAGAGCCTGCTGTGAGGATCATGCTTGCCCAGAAGCATCGCAGTTCCCCAGCTAAGTGTGTATACCTGTTACATGGAATAAATCATTGTATCCCTCCCTCTACTCCCCTAACCACCTGGTCTGAGTATACAGGGAGAGAGATGATTCAGCTCTCTTCTTGCTATTATCCCGCTCAACCCTCCATAACAAAATGAGACGGAAGGAGTGCCAAAGTTGACAGGAGTCCTGTCGCTCTCCCAAACAGCCAGCCGGAAACCGTAAAGCAGCCTCATCTGCTCACAGGAGGGCCCTCAAAGCCATGCCTGTACTCTCACTGCAGTTTTTGATCACAGGTTTGGGTCTGTTTCCCTCTACTGGCCCTTAGCAAGGGTGTCTTAGATATACCAGAGACATCAGCAGAGGCAAAACTGACCACTCTAGCTCAGTCACTTCCTTCTGCTCATTGCAAAGAGCATCAAATAATTCTGATATTAACTTCATTTTGGCAGGAAGTTACTCATCATTTATGAATGCAGACAACGTGAATTGTAATTTAGTCAGTTTTATGTGTTGTTTGTGTGTGTGTAAAAACATATGTGTACATTTTCCTGAAGAACCATTGGATGATACTGACAAAATGAGGCTAGATTTGGAAAAGAGAAAAAGCTCTAAAGGATGCTTATTGATTCTGTTAAAAAGCATTTCCAATCTACTACCGAGAGCAGAGTTTTCCCTTGTATGATATCCAAAAGAAAATTAAAACAAGGTATTTTTCACCAAATAGTAGATATTAAAACCATATCTACATCCCAAAACATTTCATAGTACAGTTGTACCTTTTAGAAGGTACAAGGGCTTGGCTGCTTTCATGTTGGACAATCAGGAAAAAAAAAATAGTGTCCATCTTACTTAAGAAAAGTTTTGTTATTTATTTTAGAAGGACACAAGCTCATAATCATCCTTTCTGTGGGAAAATAGTTCTATCTGTAAGCCAAATTCTGCCAAACTTCTCTGGCGGAGGACCTTGGCTCTCGCCCTGCACAGTGCAACCAATAGTACAAAGTGACCCACAAGAACAGCATTAAAGTAGCTCTTTCTTCTCTCTCTAGTGATCACCCATCACCCATGTCTGATACATTATGGGAAACTCCACCTTCTTTTCAGAGTGCAGAACTTAAACTGTTTCAACTCTTACTTCTCCTATAAAGGCCAAATTTGTTGCCAAGTTACCTGTTGGCTGGGAGATGGGTTTACTACTGAAGTTTCGGTAGTGAATTTGCATTGTTTTTATGTTTAATGGCACCTCATTGCCTAGAGTTTAGAACTGTTTTCATTCCTATTAAGGTATCAACAAGCAATCCTACTGAGAAGTTAATCAGGAAACTGTTGTAATTTAAAAAACAACAGCAAAAAGATTGCTACGAACATCTCATTGGGTATGATTTTGACTAATTCTCCATTTTACTACCTGCTTTTATTCATTGTGTATCTTTTAGCTTATTTTAGAATGTTAGCTAAGAGCAGCCATACAGATACATGCTCAGTACCCTCAATTCCCCTGACAAGCATGGGGCCTGAAGGATTGCTGAGGCTGGCTCAAAGCACTTGGTTTTAGGGGCTGTAGGTAGTCTTGATCCCTTGCTGGCATGTACGGAATTCACATTTTGCTTGTATGAATTTTGTGTGACTGGAGAAAAACAAAGCCAACTGTGTTTGAGCTGACAGTCTAAATCCTAGGGAATGAGTTCTTTTGAAGGCAATGTCCACAAACTTGCACTGCCTGAAATAAATCATGGACTGTCTTCTTTTCTGAAGGGGTTCAGCCTGTATCACTGACCACTAATAGCTCAGTGATTTAAATTTAAAATGGGATTTTGTAATGGATTTCGAACAACAGATTGTCTTTTGGACACTTGATTGTACAAAATGCAATGAGTAAAGCATGACTAGTTTTCTTATTTTTGTGTTGTACTCCAGTCAACACTTACAAGATAGAAACTTACATAATCTACTTAAAAAAAAAGAAAAACCTAAACTAAATAAATGCATTAATGTGAATAGTAGATGGCCTGCTGCTTCTCCCTGAAAGCTTTGAAAAATTCAAATTTTGATTTCAGCATTTACATTTTAATGGAAAAGCACTTATTTTAATCAAATCTCATGTATCTTATCACACCTAAATCAGAATATCATCACCAGTTCTGCAAAAGACTCTAAGCTGCATTTAGAAAGTGTATTTCTCTAACCTGTTAGTGTTATCTAATTGCATGGCTCTATATTTTTTCCAGGACATGCTAACTAGAGAATGGTCTCTCGAGGGAATCAGGTGCTGAAGCACCTGAACAAAAAGCATCATTTCCATAGTCAGTGCAATTAGAAGGATACCATCCTCATGAACAGATAAGTGCTTACATACTCTTGGCATTTCTCCTCTGCTTGAGGAATGTTGTTAAAGTGCAATTATCAGGACAGTTTCTTTACAAGTGTGATACAGAAAGTACCACAAATACAGACATGACCTGTGTGTTTTTAAAAGATCTTCAGGTAGAAACCTTCTGATTGCTATTGTTTCAAATGGCAGTGACTGTCAGTACCATATAATATGTTATTATGTCTTGTCTCCTCCTCCTCCTCCACAACATTTTCTCACTACAGTAATTCTAAAGTACTTTAATGTTCGCTTGCTTTTACTTACAACCCTCAGATAGGTCACAGTGAGTCTATCTTTCCTTTTTTCTCTTTTTTCTTTTTTTCTTGCTGTTCTTGCAGTTTAATGTTCCAACCGTTTACTTTGATTAAAACATTTCTTACCTGTCAACTTATTTATTTCATATTTCCAAGTGCCAAGGCACCTGGGGAGGAATTCACAAGCTTCTGACATCCAGTAAAAACACTATCAACCTTGATGATGTTTCTTTGAAACTACCATCTTACCACATTTGTTTTCCCATCACGCTTGCATGTATGAGTGCATTTGTGTGTGCAGCTGCTGAGGTCAGAGAAGGGGAAATAGAATTAAGTATCTCTGAAGGAGAAATAGAATTAAGTATCTCTAGTTCCAAATTTCTTATCTAAAGGTAGTTGATTGATATGATGACAAAGTAAAGGATGCTAGGCAGAGTGTCAGAATTGAAACTGCGCTTCTTAGTGGCAACAGATAGAACAGGATATTTGTGGTGACCTTGCCCAAAATGTGATTTCATTAGCCACTTAGTGGGGACTGCCATTTCTTACCACAGAGTGGTCATGGGTATACCTAGCTGCAGGACAGTTTTCCATAGGGAGGGGTATTCAGCAGCCTTAGTTAAAAGCCTGTGATATCTTTCATCAAAGAGTTTATTTAGTGAAACTTAGGGTTTTATTGGTGTTCAAATGATTCTCTAAACTGAGGTGAACTCAGGATATTTTCTACAAAAAAAAAAAAAAAAAAGGAACGAACCATGACAATAAATGAAAATTGTGCTTACATGTCCCAGCATGAATCCCATTTGACACTTCAAATAGTCTACTACACAAGAAACAGTCCTAACCATGAGCAGAAATATTGACAGTCTGTCACTAATTGATGATATTTGCTAAGGTTTCCAGGACACTTATATCTCTCACCTTCAGATCCAGACCTCAAGTTAGAAACATAAGAATCACTAAGCATTGAATGCAGAGCTCCTTCACTGACACCTCTCATAAATGAAATGATGACTCTTGATTTATTTGTTTAAAAAACTGCCATCACCTATGTCTTACAAGACATTATTTTACACAGAATAATGCAGACACATAGAAAACTGTGCCTTTTTGTACAAAAGTTGGTGTGTTATCTTAAGTGATGCCTTAGTGAATTTAGGCCTGGAAGTAAAATTAAAACAGCTGCTAGCAGTGGTTCAGAACGACAAAGCTACTTCTGGACTGTGAACTTTAGCTCTGTACAGAACATGCATTTCCACTGAGCTACAGGGGAGGAAAATTATAACCACTAATGAAGTCTGAGTGACATTGTTTGTCTAATGCTGCAACTCTGATGTCAGTGCCAAAAGTCTTATGAGCACTAGAGCAGGAATTTATTCAGTAGTTGTCTCCTATGAAAAATCGTTGTCCAAAGCATAAAGGAAAAGTACAATACTTAAAGTTCCCAGGTCAGCCACTGGAAAAGGGGAGACTGGTTCATTTATTTGATTTTGGAGGAGGATGAGTAAGATTCATTATTATTATGTTATGGAATTGGGCATCTTGGCAACTAGCATTAGACATCATTCATCAGAAATACATGTAACATTCTTTTTAGAAAGTGATAATAAATTCCTCCAAACAATAACCAACAGGAACAGATGCTTAACATTATTTAATATTATCAGAGAGCACATGCATTTCCCAAGTCTTGCTTATGTTACTCATGAAGAGGAAAAAATGCAGGAGTGTGGAGGAAAGTCACTAGGAAATTAAGATTACATCAAACCAAAAATATTTTAAAAGAGCTAAAATTCTTCTGAACTCTTCTGAAGTCAAACACGTTATATGTGACATAATTCATTCATTTTGAATCTGTCCTGTGCTTCCACATGAAGCAAGGAAACATTGGCATAAACAGCCTTGCTGTCTTCAATCCCTTCACTCATGCTTCCAAAGAAGTAGTTGTAGTTACAGTTCTTTTTGTGTTACAAGACTTTTGTGTTTTTCCTGCCCAATGTAAAGGGTATAAGCAATTAGAGTATAAGATGTACCAAGATTATACATCTGAGGATTGGATCAATCCCAGAATGTTTGACTTTCAAAAACAGAAACACATTGTTCATTTTGGCTTAGTTACCAGTCTTCAAAGAAATAGGTCTCATATGAGAATTGTGAGCTACCCCATCACACTTGAAAACAGCTTGAATCTCAAGCATATTTCTATGCTCAAGTTATGATTCTTTTTCTTTGCTAGAATAGCTAATTTATGTTATCAATTTAGGTTTCAATTTATCTCTTACCTGCATTTTTTTAACTGTTATCAGAGAAAACTAAAACTGATATTTGTGTTGACAAAAGTGGTAGAAGTTCTGTTTTCCTATTATAAACATCTTTGAATAAGTTGTGCGCTGACTTCCTCAAATAATTTCTAACTCTTGAATCTGGACTTCTGATAGTCATGAAATATGTCCTTCTTCAAGAAAGAGGTGAATGGATACTCTAAAGCCATTCAAAAGAATATAGTGATTTGAGATTCAGCTTGAGAGACTAAATAGTTTTTCAGAGCACTGCTGCTCAGCACTTCCTAGAAAGCAATTCTTTTCTGATTTGCAGCAATAGGTAGCTGAGACTTCTGGAAAGCAGCATCACCTTCCCCTGTAACCTTCTCCCAAAATCCCTTTCCACATCACTGTTGAGACACCTGGGATGTAATCTGTGGCTGCCAGCCACATAGGCTGTACTTTGTAGCTCACAGGATCAAGAAACCTGGTTATACTGCCATGTGGCAACTAATAAATATTCAGGCATTTTCATCAATATCGTAGAAGCATATTTTGGAGAGCATCAAGTGAATATAAGATTGCTAACTACAACAGAGAGGAACGTTAACCAGTATCACTTGAATAAAAATATCCACCATAATTTCTAGGACTAGCTGATACGTGTGTATGTGAAGAAAGATGAAATGGATGTGGGAAGAATTGGCTCCTCTTTCTGAAATTTGTAGTAATAGTAGCACAGAGTTTGAATGCTGTAACACAGCTGGCTTGGCTATTGTGGAGAAGGATATAATTGCATCATGGGTAAATAATTGAGGTCAGAGGACATATTCAAAATACTTATGGATAAACTTGGAATCATTTTAAGACTGCTTAAACAAGATAGCTTTTACACCCCTTATTCCTTCATGGGAGGCTACTGTATTAAGAAGATGTTGCTGCTGTTTTGTTGTTGTATGGCAATGACTAACCTGGCAAGGGCAAGAAAACTTTAAGGAGTTGTTATGCATAGCTCCATGAAGGATTGACCAAGAGAAGCCACTGTTTTGTTGTGAGGAAGCAAGTTAGAGGCCTATGTTAGATCATTAAGCAGATTTTTTTAAATTGATTTTCTTAGTGCCCATAGGAAAAGCAGTGCCGGCTTTCAATGTGCTTTTCACATTATCTTACTAGGCTGCATATGTGCCTGAGTGTGCACACACAGGGTGCTTGTTTTGGTTTCTCTTTTTTAAGACATATTAGATCTAGTTTGGATAACTTTATATAGACAGAAGTGAACTAGCAAAATGTGAAACACTGTGGTAATAGGAATATACAATTGCCATCATCAGTAGAACCCAAGAAAAACTAGGAGTGCATAATGTCTACTTATTCTCCTAGAGAAAATCAATTTTTTTAGCTGCTTAGTTCCTGTTCTGCCAGCTAAAACTGACTTTAGAACAGCTTTTGCGAGGGGTCCCCTTTTTATCAGGCATTCACAGACAATTGAAAAGAACGTCAGTACAGTCAGACTGTTTATAAAATGTTTTTTTCATGGACTACAAATATCATATCTGGAGTTAGGTTGCAATGTAAATTGAATCTCAAAACTCGTTATGGAGGACTTCTATGTCTTTGCAAAGATACAGCTATAAAAGCTTCATAAGAGGACAAAAAATTCTTGAGTACATTTTTGCAAAATGATAGTGTATTACCCTCTCTCCAGGAAATTAATCAGAATGCAATCAAAATATATTTCCAGCTGCTGAAGTTCTCTTCCTCCCTTGCGGATTTTTCTCATATAAATCAAATCTCAAATTCAAATTTGTGTTAACTGGACAGCTGTTCTCCTAAGCTGCATGAAGTGGCAGTGTCTGCTCTTACTTCTGTTGTGCTTTCTGTAGCCCTAGTTGTGACTCTGAATACAGAGATCACACACACAAGAGGAAAAATACTGTAGAATCATAGAATGGCTTAGGTTGGAGGGACCTTAAAGATTATCTAGCTCCAACAACCTTGCTCTGGACAGAGTTGCCACTCACCAGCCCAGGCTGCCCAGGTCCCATCCGACCTGGCTTTGAATGCCTGCAAACACGGGGCATCCACAGCCTTTCTGGGCAATCTGTTCCAGCACCTCACCAACCACTGAGCATAAAATTTCTTCCTAACATCTAATCTAAATCTTTCCTCTTTTAGTTTAAAGCCATTCCCCCTTGTCCTGTCACTATCAGACCGTGTAAAAAATAGGTCTTCCTCCTGTTTATAAGTTCCCCTCAAGTACTGGAAGACCACAGTGAGGTCTTACCAGATCCTTGTCTTCACCAGGCTGAACAAGCCCAAATCCCTCAGACGGTCTTTGTGGGAGAGGTGCTCCAGCCCTCCGAGCATCTTTGTGGCCTCCTCTGGTCTGAATCCAAAAGCTGTCTTTCATGTGCTGGGGGCCCCAGGCCTGGAGGCAGTACTGGGGCCAACTTTTGAAGTTTGTCCATGTCCCTTTAAAAAAAATCCAAACCTATACCTAATATTTACTACAATTCAAGCTGAAACTTTGTAAGAGCCAGTGGAACACAGTCCTTACCTATTCAGAATTGTGACTTTTCCACCCTACAAACTGGGATCAACAGAGCTTACCAATCTTTCCTCTACTGTACTTTTCTCATAAGACTTTGCGCAGAGAAAAGGAACCAAGCCTTGGATATTGATTTATGTCTCTATACACATCTCTGCCGTTCTTCATCTTGCAAGAGCCTAGCATGGTTCTACAACTCAGATTCACAGTAAAGTTGGATTGCCTTACTCTCACCACTACAGTTGCCCACTCTGGGGAATGAGCAAGGCAATTTTCAACAGCTAGAGCAACAACACACAGCTCTTTGTGTAGAAATGATGAGGCATTACAGCTGCAGGGGAAACATAGGGCAGGCAGAATGTAATTGTGCAAGTTGGAATATGGCCAGAACACTGGGGCTCAATGTTCTACCTTACTCTTCTAAAAGGAACAACAAAAAATACTTGAGCCACAACAGCCAAACTCTTAAGTTTTGCTTTATCTGAACTACAGCACCTCCCATGGCACAGTTCCCAGCACTGTGATAGCCTCAGGATAGTATTGCTCCAAGGGAACTGGTCCCCGTTGCCTTTTGATGTGTGTTGAGCTTGGTATGAAGGCTGAGGAAAGAACCAAATCAGTTTTGAAGTGAAAGCGAAACGTCCTAGGTAATTTAAAGGGACATGCTTTCAAACTGTAAAGCACGGTATCACTGAAACAGGTGGCTTTTGGGAATTCAGGTTCTTCAGGTGGCTTTAAAAGTTATTTGAATGTCTTACTAGTGGAGAAAGCACATTAGAGGAAATGAAAAAAAAAATTACATTACAATATTGAAGCTAGAATTAATTTGCCTAAGTATTCTGAGCTGGCATTGCAAACGTACAGTTGAGTATAGTGAAAGTGTCAGGAGAAAATGCAAAATGTTGGTATACTTTCCAAAATGATGTTAAGTCCAGTAAACAGCTCTGCATAATAAAATTACAGTTATAATTTTAATGTATTTTTTGAACTGATATTATGCCTAACACATGGATAAGAACATCCCAGCTTAGGAAATAGTGTACTCATTTATCAGAAGAAGATGTCAGAACATTCAATACGGAAGATTTTGTCACCTGTCACCACTTTATCTTTAAAGCAACAACGGAAAAGCATTGAGAGAAAAACTTGACTTATTTTCTGTAGTGATGTCTGATTTCCTGAGGTGTGAAATCTGGGAGCATATTAATGAGGTAATGATGTATTGGGAAAATATTACCTTTATCTTTAAAGAACACTATGAATGAACACTGTATGTAGAAGTGTATGATGTGTAAGAAATTCTTCTAATTGAGAAGTACATACTTCCTTTCAGAGTAGAAGTACAATGATGCTACTTGTGTCTTTCTAAACCTGTTCAAAATCATGTGGAGGATGGATATTATGCTTACACAGCCAGCTTTTCAGGGTTTGATTCCACTCTGTACGAGTGAGAAAACAAACCTCTTTCAAACTAAGCTTAAGATTCTACTCAGCAACTCACACTGCCTCAACACAGCAAGATCACAGTTGCGCAAGCAGGAGAAACATGCTGATGAGATTCAATTAAGCAGTATGAAAGAACTCACTTGATTGACTTAGTGCATTTCTAAGCACATTTTCCACAAACCAGATCTAGCAGCCCCCAAGAGTGTAACAGTCAATGAGTATAAAGCCCTCTGGATTTCTCAAATTCTTAAAATCTGAAGCAATCAATTCTGAAAGATACTTTTAATAAGAGAAAAAAAAATTACAGTAGCCTAGAATGGTTTGCACCAGCCAACTTCCTTGTACAAGTACTCCGCAATAAGATAACCATGTATTTCAAGCAATGTGTTTTTACAAAATCACAGAGTCATAGAGGTTGGAAGTCACCTCTGGAGATCGCCTAGTTCAACTCACCTGCTAAAGCAGGTTCCCCAGAGTAGGTAGCACAGGAAAGCACCCAGGTGCGTTCTGACTGTCTCCAACACTCCACAAGCCTGTTCCAGTGCTAAGGTTTCACTAGTTACTTTTTGCTCTTCTCTGATAATTTAAGTAGCAGGTTAGAGGGGAAAAGAGCCCATGAAGAACTGTTTCTTTTCTTCTCATAGCGTATGGAAGTGAGTTCACACTGTACTCCGCCCATACAGACTGCAAACTAGCATCTCTTGTAGGGATTTGTGCTGCTGCAGCATAGTGGCACAGGAGTAATGTGAAAAATCACCGTGTAGCAAGGTTATGTGAGACAACACGATTTTGTGTGAGAAAATGTCTTCCTAGACAGCAAGGTGCTGTTCTTTCCAGAAGAGCATTCAGTACGCTGTTTGGTATGAAGCAAAAAAATCACGGCTACTCCCAGATTAATTTAATTAATTTAATGGTTTACAGTATGAAAATGATCATTGCATTTTAAAAATAATCTCTCTTTAGCTGATATCAATGAACTATGAAGATCAGTCTTAATGCTAGGATCTCTGATGGCTTGAAGTGTGTTGTTTTGAAGAAAGAAAGACATTTTGAAAACTCTTTTGGATGACAGGAAATGTTGGCACTGCCACCATCTTCCCTGATGCCACCTATTGTCCCTGATGGCTTTTGGTACTTCCTCAGCCATACAAAGTTTCTATAGTCTCTTTTTCCTTTATTTGAATGCTGTGATGAGGGAGTCAAATCTTTTTGTCTCTGCTATACTTAGCATCTGCCCTTATATGCAGTACTTTTCTTTCCTTTCCAGATGTTATCAAAGTCCAATAACTGTTCTTGAGAGCCAAGACAGATGCATGCTATTTTTTAAAACACAATTCAAGCCAACTTTCATTCTTTGAGATGTAAAAATATAATGAAACATTATGAATGCATTTTAATGCTATAGAAATGCAAAAAATAAGTGCTATAATAATCATTAGGTTATTTATCATCATCTGTCAAGGCTAAATCCTAGCTCTAATAGCATTCACCATGGCTAAGCTCCAATGTAATTATTATCAGGGACCTGCTCCAAACACCATCATCAAAGTCAATGAGAAAGTTTTTCACACTGAGTTCTGGGTACTTTGGATGAGGCCCTGTGCTGTCTGCATTTACACAAGCTCTCTTTGATCCTTCAAAGCCAACACTCACAACACTGAGGTTGCTGTTGATATAGATACTTCAGGACAGCAAACTCCATAGCACAACCTGGGGAACTTTTACCAGTGAGTTTTTAAAAAATAGCTAAGTCTTTTCCTATGTTATATCCAGGGTTCTGTGCACCTTCATGTTGTCTTAACAGCTGAATGAAGCTTATCAGTCTCTGTTTTGTGGTTTGTGCTTGAGGATCCTTCAAACAGTGACCACTGATTTGTAAGGCCAGAATTGCATTGCAGTTTGGACAGCAACTTTCTGAACAACATAAGAAAGGTGTTTGTATTTTCACAACTTCTCCAGTTCATTCTTCAATAAGGCATAAGGAGCACAAATTAAATTGAAACAGCTAAATATTTCCAAATTGAAGCAAATTTAGTTGAAATGATGTAAACTTTTGTCTGCTGTTAGACCCCATGGAAAGTTGGATTTGTGTAGTTGTAGTAGTCACACATTCCTGCTGGTTTTAATACAGATAATGAATAGCAAATTGTAACAGCACAACTTACTCCATAGACTCCAAGACCTCTTGATAAAACATTGGCCAAGCATTGTGCATAATTACACCCACGCAGCTGAGTTCAGCTAAGGGTGGTCCTTCTTTAACGTCTTCAGTGTGGCCACTTCAAGAGTGAACACAGCACCTCCTCATCAGAACATGCTGTTACGCGCAATGTAAAGAGGCAAGAAGACTCAAGAAAGAGTCAAATGAAACACTGGGGCATACTCAACAATTATTATTCTGATAGCAGCCGGATGAGGAAAGCGTGAGTTAATCTTATGTCAGCTAGTTCAGAGGATACTTATGGGATCTTGTGTAAAAATGCTAGCCAGAACCTCAGGATTCACCTAATCCACTACAAACACTTCACGCAATGTATTTCTGCTGAGTAAGCAATGCTGCTCTGTGCGGCGTGTGTGACTACATTTCTTATCCTAGCCCTTGCTAGCCATAACCTTTCAGAGGTTTGAGAGCTGATGACTTAGAACCAGAAGGATAATGTCTTAAGAGTTTGTCAAATTATTCACTACAAAGGCTAATTGCTAATGGATATGGTGCTTCGGTTTAGTGCAGAAGTAGTGCAGTACTAAACTTGGGTTTAGTAGTAGTTCTTTCTTTGCTGTATATCTGATAAATAACTGTCAAAAGCTGCAATATTGTATATGTTCATATAAACATGAAACAACCACAACAAGAAAACACTCATCATGGGGATGTATTTTCCTTTTTAGAAAGAAAACCAGTCAAAACACACAAACACATCTCAATATAAATACCACATTTTGAAAAGATTATACTCTGGAATTTTTTAAGCAGTTGACAAATAGAATGATCAGAGCAACAGTCTGCTTATCACGTCATCTAGAACAGCATTAAAAATACAGCACTGTATCTTGTAAGGTTTAGATGTATTAAAACTGGTGCAAACACAGTGATAGCAGCAGTTCTTAAACCTGCCAAAACAAGAACTGATTTGTTTTGTACTTATCAATGTAACTATCTTCTTCCTTCAGGCCTGCAGATAACAGCTTAGAGTTTAAACTAATTTTTAGTTTCCTCAATTGAACTGTCATATGTTCAAGATTTCTGCCTTCAAACCCCCTAGTACTGGCTTTCTTAGATTGCTCAGACAGCACTAGATAAAATTTCCTGCCAAATGCATACTGTTAGATTCTCCAAGCCAGCCAGGTTACATCAAATTACTGGAAGTGACTGTTCAATCCCACTGGAATGCTTGTCCTATTTGTAAATCTTAGGTCTGTTCTCAGAATTGGCTAGCCAGGGGGATGCTCCACATTTATGTTCTTCTTTCTCCCAGAGATGTCTGTGTTAGAATGTGCTTTACCATGCATCCAAGCCTGTGCCCAACTGATGTGTCCTTCAAGGGAGTCAGCAGTCAATCACACCAATATGGGAACAAGTCTGTGCATCCAGGAACCAGTTATTCAACAGATTTCTCTAGATACATGCTTCTGAAATACCAGTTTGCCAATACAGCAGGTGAAGAGCAACATATTTATAAATAATCCATAAGAAACTAAGAGGAAACTACGGTTTCCCTCACTCACAAGATCATCTTCAAATATAAGCTCAATTTTTTTAGATATTTGTAAGGAATTGTGCATCATACAGAATCACAGAATGATTAAGGTTGGAAAATACTTCCAGATCATCTAGACAACAGCATTATGAATCAGATAGTAAGTTCAATGAAGAGCAAGACATCTTTTCATGTAGTACCAAGAATGGTACAGATACCGAGTATCAAGAGTACCACAAGCTTGAGCAGACTGTGCTGAAATCCATAGTGTACTCTCCTGGCTGTTTAGATTAAACTTACTACTTTAATGTTATCTTGGACACCTCTGCACACTTGTAAATCACTACAACTGCAGCCCCATGTTATGATGGAACAGTATCAGACTTTTTCAAGTCGATGAACCATAGCATGACATCCAATTTTAAGCAGAACTTCCCACCGGACCCTGTCACAGCTTACCTAGCAACTAAGTTAGAGATTATGGCACTGCCTCCAAAATGAATCACAGGCTCACATCCTTCAAAGGATAGTCAGGAAAGTGTAAAGGGGAAGGCTGAGGCGGGAAGGAAGGTAGCATGGGTTAGCATTTTGGCTCTGTGATACTTCATTACTGATTACCATTACAGAATGGGTTAGTTAAAATTACCTTTCCAAAACTCTCATGGATCACAGCCTGAGCAAACTGAATTGAGATCTCCTGTTTTAATACAGATGTACCACTGAAATGCAGATCATGTGCAGTAACCAGCTCCTGAGCCACAATTTGGAAACCGCTGGGCTAGAGTTTGCTCTGCACTGTCTTGACTGTTAATGGAATTTATCATAGAGATTTTTCCCTAATGTTAAATGGAAATTTCCTTTAGAAATGCATCAAGGCAAAAACACCTCATTCAAAGATGTGATGAGAAGTGGTATAAAGTCTTCTACTTGGTAGCTGCAAATGACTAATTTATGTAGCTACTTTTCAGACGGCAGTTTGACCTTACAAATAAATAAATACATAAATAAATTTGTCATGGAGGCAAAAGATACTTAAATCCCAGTGCATTGCAACCAGTGCAGAGGAAGCCTAGTCAGCCACACGGACACAGCGTAGCAGATAACCATGCCAGACAGTACCAGTGGAGTGGGTTGTAGTCTCTTCTGTACTCTTCAGCAGTTAGGGCACATCCATGCCCAGAGAAAGGTAGCTCTCCTCTTTAAGAGCCGCTCTCAGGTGAACTGAATAGCCAGACAGTATTATTCTGGGTAATGCTCTTTGTCTCAACAACTGAATATATCCTATATTTTTTAAAAACCCAGTGAATTGGAACCAATACTTAGTCTAAATACAAGGACAGTGGGACTGTGATGAAGACAAGGGCTAATTAAGTGCTAATTAGTAACAAAATATATAACCCTGAAGTAATATTAGAAATGCCAGAGCAGTAGTTATTCCTTGCCACTGTATAAATTAGACAGCTAGAATATCCTTAGCTATTACCTTTTCAGGCTGCACGGGCAAAAACAATTTCTGATTATTACGTTGGATTACAGGACAATCCTATTATTAGTCTCATCATACGTACTCCTTGTAATTAATGAGCAATGGCATTAAACTCTGCTAACGTATTTTCTACATTAAAACTCACAAGCAAGTCATTCAAGGTTTTGAGCAATCTGGCAACCTATGCATAATTAGTTGGATTTCAAAATGGCAATTAGCCAATTTTATGAGGTGTATCCTCTCTATCCTGCAGTTTCTAGTAATAAACATGTTTGTGTCTATTGCTATATGATGAACTGTATTAAACATTATTTCACACATATAGTCTATATAAGACAATATAGAAATTAAGAAAATTGACCAGAAAAACGGGAGTAAGTTCATACTCCACCTACAGTGCAATAACCAAAAAAAGCCCTTTGGGCCTGCCTGGGAAGAAAAGAGGTTGTAGCAGAAATGCTGTCACAGACTGAATCAGTGGTGGAGCACCTGGTGGGAAGGCAGGGCCAACCTGGAGCAGCTCAGGTGCATGCAATGACCTGAGTGATGGAAGGGGTGGAGCCAGGATCCAGCCCTTCCCAGACCTTATTTAAGGGCTGGCAGGGAAGGTAAGGGGGTCTTGCTGGAGATCCCTGCCTACCTGAGGTTTTTCAAAGGTAAGTAGCTCTTTTCCTTTATTTCTGCCTTTATGGCTGCTGCATTTGGGCTTGCCCTCATTTGTTGCAGCCAAAGACTCTGCCACCCTGCTGTTATCACTGTGCTTTCCATCATAATACTGTGTTATGGGAGCTAGGTCTTCCTGCCATGACAAGTGTATAACAGTACAACGCGTAGTGCTGTTTTTGTTACCATGTGTTATCATTAGCCAATAGGTGCTAGCAGAGGTAGTGAACATTACTTTGCCTTATAGAGGCTTGTTATAATGCAGTCACCTACTGACAGAATCACAGAATGGCTGGGGTTGGAAGGGACCACAAGGATCATAAATCTCCAACCCCCCTGCCACGTGCAGGGCCACCAACCTCCCCATTTAATACTAGGCTAGTTAATACTAGACCAAGCTGCCCAGGGCCCCATCCAATCTGGCCTTGAACACCTCCAGGGACGGGGCATCCACAACCTCTCTGGGCAGCCTG
>JAOWBP010004220.1:3352765-3385649 GCA_028571105.1 Tragopan temminckii
GCCGCGGCCGCCCTGGCGAGGCGGGAAGCTGCGGGCGCGAGGCACGGCGCTGATCCCGCGGGCAGCGCTGCGCTCCGCCTGTTGCCGCTGCGCTGGCGGCGTTCGGGCGCTTCGTGCCTTTGCGACCTTGCCGAGACCGTTACGGCTTTCTATCGACGTGTCCGCGCTTGTGTGCGCGCTGCCTCCGCGGTCAGAAAGGCAGAGCGGAGGTCGGGGCTCTGAAGAGCTTTTACGCGCAGAACGCGGAGCCCTCGTTTCGCCGGAGATCTGAACCTCATCCTAATAAAAGTTATTTCCAGGAGGTGGAATGTTTTATTTTCTTTCGTTTGATATTTAATGTTTCCGTGCTCTCCGTCTGTAACGCAGCCCCGGATTTGCAGAGACGAAGTGCCGGTCTGGCACCGTGTTTCTGGTTTGTTGGAAATGGATTGGAGGAGCTAGTTATAATTTCAGTGCACGTATTATCTTCGCTCAGTTGCTTTAAAACTCGGTTCGACTGTATTTTCAACGGAGATGAGTGAACTTTAAAGAAAATGAGGTCAGGCATAGATTGCGGGCATCAAACCCCTTTCAGGTCCCAGCAGTAGCGTGACCCGCTCCGTTCCGCGCCTCACGGGTCTCTGCTTTGTACTTCGCGCTGCGATCTCTGCGCTCAGCCAGATGATTTTAGCTTAGTGTAATGAAACAAATACGATTTCTAATGCGATGGTACCCTGGACTAAAAGGTCTGTATTTCTGGTGGGGACTGTAGTGGTTCTTAAAATAGTGAACTCTGCTTAGCACGAGCTTTTCCTTTGTGCCTTTTGTAAGGCTTCAGTTTGTGAGAGATGGTGGCTGTAAAGAAGCATCCGTATGAGCTGTTTAGGGGGAAAATAATGTGCTTGGATATTATTTTATTATTATTATTAAAAAAGATTCAGGGAGAATGCTTTATTTTTCATGTTCTGTACTGGAAACAATGGAATTCTGAAGTTATTGACCATCATCTAAAGTCTTCAAACAAGAACTGACAAATATTTATCTTGGAGTAAATGGGTCAGAAGATAACATCTTCCATTGGACCTCTTCTGTATTGGCCAGTTTGGGTTGCTAAGTAGCTATGATTTCTAATCCCAAAGTAAGTGATGTCATAATGACATCACCACGTCCTTTCACTTGATTGATTCTCATAAGAGAACGGTAATGAGATTTGATATACATGTCCCATCTCTTTAATATTCTTCCTCTGCTCCAGGGGATTTCCTGACCTGCCTGGCAGATTCCAATGAATCACACTGAGCTCTAGTAAAAAGACATTGCTCTGGAGACCAAGCTGAACATTAAAGGGACAGTGGCTGATTCTGGTCATTTCAAAATCTGAGGAACTTGGCAGCTTATGTTTTCAATGTGGAAATCTAGAAATGAAGGACAGCAATAGGAAAACTGGAGTTATTATGTTCATGTGCAAGTGCTAAAGGAATTTGAATTGCAGGTGCTCGGCTTGTTCAAATTGACTTTAATTGGGTATGTGGAGTTTCAACCCTTCTCAAAATGAAGTTACTGAACGTATGTGAAGATAGGTGCTTTAGGTGGGGTGGGGGAAGCAGGAAAGTTTAAGTTGATATCTTCCTTCGATTGCTAAAATAAATTTTACTTATAAGGGTACAAAGGTGAAATCAGTCAAATGGCCATGTTTTGAGGCATTATAGTATAAACATCACCATCATCGAAAACTCCTTGGGATGGAATTCTAAATATCTATAGGATGTAGAATGTGTAAGAATCTGATGTTTTGTGTTTCTTCAGAGGTTAAAGGTATGAATTATGTCATTTGGTGTTGATCAGGGGTTTTTACAGCTTGTCTTTATCATGCATGTGTTCACGTGAGCCTGGGTCTGCGCAAGTTAGGCAATTGTGTTTGTGATAAGTAGCTGTATTGTGATAATTGACTTATTCATATCCAATGGGTTTGAAATTTTCTAGTTAGGGCTGTGTAAATCTCAGTGTTTGACATGTGGAAAAGAGGGAAAAACAAAACAATTGTCATCTCTGTCTTATTGAACATATAGTCTTGGGTAGAGTTAAACACCAAGTCTGCTGCTTATATTCAGAGGCTGCGCTAATCTCATTTGTTTCCTGAATGTTGTGGGTCACAATAAACATACTGCAGAAGTAAATGCTAATTTCTTAGGAAGCAAATTGATGGTTAATGTATTTGCTGAAGGTATTGATTGCTGATGAGAAGCTTCTATTATTGCTGAAGTACTGCAGCACTGATGGCACGACTAAGTATGGGGGAGTACTAATTAAACAGAGGACTGTGAACAAGTGAAGCAAGAAGGTGTTGGGGGAAGAGATTTTTTTGCCTATGTTTGAATCTATTCCTCATGTGTAAGTGCAGTCCAAGCTACAGATGCCGAAAGAAAATTTCTAAATAATCTGCACGAATTCTGCGCTCGTTGTCCTATCTGCAGTGACAAATTTCCATGAGCTTTAGATGCTTTCTGGGATGACTCAAGTATGAACAAGTGATTTGGAAAAAAAAATTATCTCTGAAGAGAATCCATGGTGACAATTTCTTTTCAAGTTATCTTAAGATTTTCTACTTACTGTGATTTCTTTTAACTCAAGCTTGCACTGAATGTTGGAAACGAAAAATGAATTTGGACTTGGGGACATATCTGTGCCTTTCAACTGCACGTTCGATGGTCGTCTGTGACATTTGCATGGTTGTGCTTTTAATACGGTGACATATTTGGTTACATAAAATGCAGAAAACTGTGCACCTCAAAGCCTTTCTGAATGCTTGTACTGGAAGGTTGATGCTGCAGTCCTGACCTCTTTGAACAGGCGATGACAGCGCAGATGTGGCCAAATAGAGAAAGGCAGCAAACACTTTCACTGTCGTGACAGATCTCGTTATAAAAGATGAGGTCAGTCACTGTAGTGGCTCTCAAAGAAGCGGATGAGGTGACACTGTCTTCTATTGTACTGAAAGCAATAGGAAATTCAGTCCTCAGACTTTTGTTGTGTATTTTAAGCTATGTTAAGATCACAGGTGAATTATTTGGTGTCTGGCTCGATGAAACAGCAGTTAATGTGTTTCAGAAGTCCCAGTGACTGTAGTGTCTTGCTCCTCTGCTTCAAGAAGAATGTCCTTTGATTGTCAGTGTAAGGATAGCTGGTATTTCAGCCCTGATGTCTGCTTTTGTCATAAGCTCTGTGTGAGAATGGGCTGAAATACCAAGTGGATTACTGGCTTTTTCTTTGCATTATTGTCCTCTAAAATACATATATAAAATTTAGGACTTCGTTAGAGAAGGCTACTTGTGAGCCTTCTCTAAGAGCAAAACCAGCAGTTGGATATTTGAAATGTGTTTTGTTCCATTGATTTAAAAGGCATCCTGATGAGCAAATTCATCGACACCTGGATCTCCTTTACCAATGAATGATTTCTGCCAGCTGCATAGAAAGTGCTGTTTCAAGAATGCAAACAGGATTTGCTCCCTGATATGAAAAGAAATAAAATTGTTTTCGAAAGAGCATCTTTGTATATATGCTCTCAGTTATGAAGGAATTTGAAGAAGGAAAAACGCGTAGTATAACATGAAAACAGATTGTTAGTTTCCAGAAAGAAACCCTTAGACTTCTCCCTGGATGTGTTTTGCAGTTATTTAAATTGTACAAGATCTGACCAACACATGAGCTTGCTGATGCAGATGATGACCACATCCACAACAGAGCTGGTATAATCTGCAGAGCTAGTACTAAATACTTCTGTCAGTTGCACTACTGTAGCTGAAACAATGCTGGCATGGGTGGTCATGCTTTGGCTTTACTCCAGGAACAGATGCAAACTATTTGCATTTAAATTCTGGTATTTCCACTTTGCTACTCTGATCAGACTTAAACATTCAGAAAATGCTACTTTCTCAACAGTAATTCTGCATTGTGTTGAGTTAATTAGTGCTTTTCATTACAAAAGATGCTATGGGGAACACACAAGGCATAGCAGGTGCAAGTCCTTTGACTTAAGCTGTAATTGCTGCACTGCTTTGAGTAATCGCTTCGGTGTCTCAGAAGTCCTGTATTTGTCTTACACTGTAGGAATTCCAATGGGCTGCTGCTGCCTGTAAAAATCTAAAGGGAATAAAATAGAAAGCAGATGTCAGCCTTATGTTCTGGTGGCTAGCACTATATTTTAGGTATGAACAGGTTTAAATTAAGCATACTTAGATATTAAATGTTCTGAAAATATATTGTCCAAAAATAGATGCTATTTAAGAATGGGGCTTTTTAAGTTGGAAGATCAGAATTTATATCTTCATATTTCTATATTTAAAGAGTTGTGATATATTGTTAGCAAAATTAATTCAATTCTGTGATTCTGTAATGCTGATTTTAGTCTAAAGTGCTGTCTTATAATCATCTTCGCATTAATTATTCTTCTGTGTTATAACATCACCAATTAGACATTAAAATAATTATCCCTGCCCAGAGCAGGGGGGTTGGAACTGGGGATCTTTGAGGTCCCTTCCAACACAAGCCATCCTATAATGAAAGCTCGCAGTGTAAATCAGCACTTCTGATGGCAGCTGTATTCATATGCTTTCCAAGCAGTGCCTGCACAGGTTGAGGTTCATTCTGTAACTTTACAGGACTGTGCAACAAGATCAAAATCTAGCAAAACAGGAAGGAAAAATCACGTGAATAAATACATCACAAAATTTTCATTTGAAGTGTGTACCTTTTCAGTTATGGATCAACGTATTCCTTTCAATAGAGCTAAAAATTCTTAAGTAAACTGTCTGTCTGATCTTGAATTTTGCTTGTGCCAGAAATTACTGTTTGTTCCTCCCTCTGAAGATTAAATAACAAATAGTTGTATCTCAGGGAAGTTTGCTCAGCATATTTATCGTGTCAGTGTAGTTGTTGGAGAGGAGGGGTGAAGTTTGCACAGTTTGTGCAATCACCTTTCATAAAAAGTAAATTGCAGTTTGCCCTTGAAGATCAAGGGCACCTATCGGCCAGCACCTCTTCATCAGGCTGAAGCCTGGAACTGCTGAATTTGGGGGTTCTGTGGTGGTGTAGCTCAGGGGGATGCATTTGCTTCTTGCAATGGTTGTTTCCTGTGGAGATGATGTATGTGTGTGGGAGGGGTTGGTTGGTCAGGGCTATTTTTTGCCTGGCTGCAGTGTAGTGGAGATTTGGTCTGACAATTGATACGCTGCTTGGAGAGAAAATATTATTCTCTGTCTATGTGATATTGCTCTTTAACACATCTCTTAATTTCAGGCTACGACAACTGTTTCCTCACTGCATGACTATTTTCTCAGTGAAGCTGAGATGAAATGAGGCAGCTGTTTTAAAAACAAGTATCACAGGAATAAACATGGCCTCCAGTTGTGGTTACAACAAGGGGCACTGTTTAGTATTCTCTCCTCCTCCACTGTTTTTAAAGGCTAATGAAAGTCTAAGGAGATAAGTTCATAAGCCACGCTAGCACAAATCCCTATTATTGCGCTGACGATGAGTCTTGATAGTGGAGATTTTCTTTGCGTGCTGCATCTTTGTTGCCTTCTGTAAATGCTACACATAGCAAGAGGGATAGATAGTGACACATGCTTTAATTATTTGATTACAGAAGAATCTATTCTGAGGAATATGGAGTTAGCAAAATTTAGGACTAACTAAACTCTGAAATTAAAATTAATCTGAACTGTGCTTTTACACTCAAAGAATATCATTCATCACAAATCTCTCTCATTGCACCTGCTAGCTGCAGGAATTATGAAGTGAGGGCACAAGCTGTGTGTGCAGCTCAGGAGGCTTTCAGGTGGCAAACAGTGCTGTGCTTGTATTGTAATGGCAGCTGCAAACACTTATTTATTAACTTTCCTTAGCATTCAGCATGTTTGATTGACACTGGTGAAAGTTTTACTCTTATTTTCTGTAGAATCTAAAATACCATCTAAATATTTATCGCATATGTTTTAAAATCCTTCTTCAAGAGCGACATCAGTTCTTCCTGAATCACTGCTCTCCAGCCCAGAAGAACAGGACCTGCTGGGCTCCCCCTGTGCATCTCTGTTTGGGACACAGTGTTTGCTTGTAAGCTGGAGTATGGCAGCAAGAGGAGGGAGTGTTTCTAGCAGCAGTGAGCTTCGTGAGACCTGCTGTTCCCTATGCTCATAGAAGCTGTGTGAAACTGGGCTTTGCTGATCTCAAAGCTTGGATGCTTTCTGAATGGATGGGGGGTTGTAGGGGCAGTATCAGCTGGCTTCATTCATCTCACTGACATGTCCGTTCCGAAGTCTGATCTTGCTTCTGACCTTGTGTGCCTTCAAAAGCACTGGATGTCCCAGACCTAGCACCGAAGGTGGCTGGTATAGCGAAGGACATATTAAGCTCAAGACACTTAAAACTTCCTTTCTATAAACGCTGTGAGCACAACTAAGCCAGAGTGTAGCTGGATATGCTGTGTTCTGTAGCCTGATGGTGTCCTCTGTCAATCATAAGGACACTTATGATGTGCCTTTAATGTTTCTTTTTAAGAGCTCTGAAAGCCTCCAGTTTCAAAGCATTTCTGTACACATACCTATGTGTATTTCAGGGGGGATAAAACCTCCAGCTAGCAACTTATGGAAGATTTGTCAAGGGTTGCTTTAATAAATTAGGTTATTTACTTCTGCCTGAAATTCCCTGGTTGGTGACCAAGAGGAACTTTGTATTAAGCTGTGCAGAGCATAATGAATTTGCTGTGATGCTTTGATGTGGAAATGCCTACATACGATCCCCCACACTCCAATAACAACAGTTTAAGGCAAAAAAAAAAAGTGGAAGGAGTACTATTATTTACTGAAAAAGATTCCTTAAAGTATCTAGGGGTGGTTCTATATAAACTAAATATATATTGTAGTATGAAGACTATAAATTTTGATGATAGTTTAATTTTGGACATCATAAAAATTGGAAATCAAATTATTTTCTTAAACTTTTCTGCAGGTAGTTACAATCTTTTAAACTACATATATATATAGTATCAAAATAATTAATATTGCAATATATGTACAGTAAGATGACCTATTCCAAAGCCATTCTTCATCAGCAGACTTACTGAGCTGACTTATTTCTTCTGGAATTAAAAGGCTATAGAGCATTGGCACTGTTTGCCTCACTTAATGAATGCGGTTATATAAGAGTTGCTTCCCCTTAGCTGATTGAATTGTATTTCCCATGCCACTTCTTGCTTTCCATGTTGCTTATAGATTAGCAAAACAGGCTTTGCTGTATTTTCTGCTTTTCTTCTTGTATCTATTCTTCAGGCTTATTAGCACAAAGTAGCTTTGAGCCATGGCTTGGACACCAGAGATTCTGAAAGCTTCAAATAGCCATAATAATGGAGCGGGATGAAGGATGCTGGTCGCCATGGGAACAGTGCATGTGCCACACAAGATAATGTAACTGCTGTGGTGCAGAGATCTGTGCTGCATATTGATTGCAAGATTTCTTGGATTCCTTTTTCATTTTTTGCTTTGCCCTGTGTTCCACCCAGCGAGTGAGGGGAGCTTAGTAGCTAGACTAAATCCAGAGAGGTTTTGCTAATTTGAAAAAAAAAATTCTTTATGTGAAGGGAGAGAGTCACAAATAATTAGTACTTTCACAGCTTTTTGTCATCAAGTTGATGGTGTTTAGACTGGTGTTAAACTGGAGTTAACCAAGTGAGGCACTCAGGGTGAGCGTCCTGAGTTAGGAATGACAACAGAAGGCCCCAGGAAGCTGTGTGCACCTTGTGTGTGGTGTCACCTGCATCACTGCCTACAGGGCCAGTAGGCTGAGACTGTCCTGCATTTTGGTGGTTTGTATCTGTGGAAAATCAGAGTGTCATTGTTTAATTCCATTAACTAACTCAGATGGGTCTAAGTTGGATCTAGGTTTCCTGGTGGCAGAAGAACCGGTATCAGCAGGCTGAATGCTGCATCCCTAAAAAAGCAGTCTTTTATCCTATCTTTATCCTGGCTTCCCTAATGGGGGGCCTCTTTGAACTGTGATCATGTGCCACTGTAACTGAACCCTTACCTACACAATGTTTCACAGAATGATGTCACCAGGACATGTGCACAATGTCTTGGTTCACATGTAGTGCATCTTGATTGCTCCTGATGGTACACAGCTGAAAAATTTGCTTGTATTTCAGCTTGTTAAGGAGTTTATTTTAGTGTGGTGTAGAATGACTAAGAAATAGCAGTTAACAGCCAGGAGAATGAATACAGTGTTGGTCAGTGGGGGAAGAAAAGGCGTGTAGGTCTTAGTTTGGAGGAATTCTGTGTGAGCATGATCAGATTTAGTTATGGTTTTGGTTAAAATTTGGGCTTTTTTTTTGAATGTGTGAAAATGACACCTTTCAGAATGGCACCATCAATCAGGTTAGCATAGTTCTAGTGAGTTGCTGTCATTCTCTGCAATTATGAATAAAGGTGAATTAATTGGAACTGCCTTAGCTATCCTTCTGCCACCTAGGTTTTCTGGATCCTGGAGCAGCAACATAAGAATTGTAACAATTGCCCAAGTAGGCTAGACACTCGCTGGCATAAAACAGCAAAGGTCTATCTGTGATCTATCTAATTAGTAAAGCACAGCATTGCTGCAGATAAGCCCTGGCATGTGATCTCAACAGAGGCTCACGTTCTTCTTCAGGATCCTTCTCCTTTGCTCAGATGAAATCTCTGTGCTATGTTCATTCCTCACTGAAAAGCAGTTGTGTCCATTATTGCTCAGGATGATTGCACAGATGAGATACACAGCAAATTAAAGCTGTCCTTCTAATATGACCCCCTGGGGAAGGGCGATACCAGAAATGCTTGTTTGCCTCCAGCAGGATTGCTGGCGATTAGTCACTTGTCCTCTCTCTAGTGGTAAATCTTCATTTCCTCACTGCCGATGTTACTGAAGCAAACTTTTCATACCATTCTTCCCAACCAAAGTGTGGAGATATCCTTTAAATCTCTTCTTAGACCAGCTTTGCCAAATTTTTATGGAATAGAATTGTTTGACTTAGAAGGGAGCCTTTTAGGTCATCTAGTCCAACTCTCCTGCAGTGAACAGGCAAACCTACAGCTCCATCCAGTGCTCAGAGCCTTATCCACTCTGACCTTGGATGTCCCCAGGGATGGGGCATCCACCACCTCTCTGGGCAACCTGTGCCAGTCTCTTACCACTCTTAAAATAAAAAAAAACCAACTTCATCCTTGCATCCAGTCTAAACCTCCTTTAGTTTGAAACCATTTTCTCTTGTCCTGTCACAACATACCCTGCTAAAGAGTCTGTCCCTTTCTTTCTTATAGCCCCCCCCCCTTTAGATATTGAAAGGCTCTCAGACCTCCCCAGAGCATTCTGTTCTCCAAGCTGAACAGCCCCTGTTTCTCAGCCTGTCCTCAGAGGGGTGGAATGCCTCCACTTAGATCACTGTTGTGGCCCTCCTCTGGATGTGCTTTAGCAGGTCCACATCTCTCCTGTACTGAGGACTCCACATCTTGATGCATTACTCCAGATGAGATCTCTCAGTGCAGAGGGACAAAATCATCTCCCTTGCCCTACTGACTATGCTGCTTTGGATGCAACCCAAGGTACAGTAGGCTTTCTGGGCTGAGGGCTGTTAAGCTGGTGCCCACCAGTACCCCCAAGTTCTTTTCAGCAGGGCTGTGCTCTATCCTTGCATCTCCCAACTTGCACTGGTAGTGGGGATTGCCATGACCCAGGTGCAAGACCTTGCATTTGGATTTGTTGAATCTCATGAGGTTCACCTGGGCCCATTGCTCAGCCTGTCTAGAGCTCTCTGGATGGAATTCTGCCCTTCAAGCTTGTTGACTGCACCACACGGTTTGGTGTCATCTGCAAACTGCCAAGGGTGCACTCGATCCAGCTGCTGATGTCAATGAAGAAGATGTTAAAGTGCACCAGTCCTTGTATTGACCCCTGAGGGATCCCACTTGTCACTGATCTCCATCCGGAGACTGAAGCCATTGACCACCACTCTCTGGGTACAGTCTTGCAAGCACTTCCTTATCCACTGAACAGTCCCCCCTCGTATCATTTCAATACACAGAGAAGAATTCTGTGGGGGGCTGTGTCAAAGTCCTTTTCATCATGAAGAGTTTGTTTCTGTCAGAACAGGTATTTCTGGCAGCTGTAACAACAGCAGAAACAAACAGGGAACAAACAAAAAACAATGGCACCTGAGAATTACTGAAGATGTCTCTCATGTCTTTATATTTCTTGATCCCTGGAAAACCTCTTGTCAGAGAAAATACTGTGTAATTATTGATCTGGTGTGGTTTTTGAAGATGATGTGTATTGTTTCATGCCTGTCTTGTGCTATCTGAATCTCTCACTGTTGTCTGTATCCAACCTGAACTTTAGGAACTGAGTTGGTGAGATTTTCTGGGTCTGTTCTAATAATATGCTTATCTTGAGGGACAAATGGGAAACTTGTAATACATGTGAAGTATTATTTGTCAGAGCTGTGAATACATTTAGAACTACTAGGCTAATGTGCCTTGGAGTCATTGTTTAGAGGGCTGTGCGACTTGACTTTGATCTGTGCAAGTCAACTCAAATGCAGTGCTTCAAATACCCTTTTTTCCCCTTGATTATTCTTTATTCCTGTTTTTATGCCCTACCACTGTATCTCAGCAGTGTCAGTTGACAAATTTACTACTTCTGATGTTTTTTGCTTGTATTTTTTGTTTGGCTGGTCGGTTGGACGTGCGTATAACTTTCTGTGAATGCATACCGTAGCCTGGCTCTAAGTGACCATCACGAATACTGGTGAATACCCTTTCTTTTCTTTGCGGTGTTTTATGGTGTTGGTGTCTGTAAGTGTATTGCATTGGTCACACAAATTCCCAGATTCAAAACTGTGCTGCTTTTAATAAAGGCAAGAACTGAGCTTGTAGTATGGTATATCTTCAACATTTTTTTTTCTTCCTCTGTAAAGCATAGTTTGAGAGGCCGCACTACAAACATGAGAGATGGGATCTGCTGCAGTCATCTTGATTGCCAAGTATATTAAGTTTATGTTAGGTGACTTGTTTGAACTACACCAAATCTAAAAGTTGCATGTGATTGCTAAGGCCTTGTGTAGCATTTAGCGCACAGCATTCTGTTAATCCATCTTGTTTACTAAATCTGTAGAAATTGAGTGATATTAAAATAACAATTAATGCCCTTTTGCTGAATGGATTCTACGGGTGCAGGTCTGTTAAGCAATGCAGCTGCCCTTCCCTATCCCATCTAAACCCACAAATCTCTGGCATGCAATGTGGTTGGTGGATTGAATATGTTAATGCCCCAATAATCAGCATGAGTAATTGAGAAAGGAATAAGTAGGTTTGAAGGAAAAAAATAGGAAAGCGAGCCAAACCCTTGCCTTAGGAGGATGGGGGTTTTTAATGGAACAGCAGTAGTTTGGTCTGTAGCTTGATCCCCAGTGTCTGGGTCCTCTAAGGAACAGAGGCGGGTTTTGCTGTTCATATACGTATAAACAAATGGAGACTGTCTTGGGTTTATCATCTGGAACTCCCTCTTTGAGGGCTGCTACCAGCCATTAAGCCTTTGAGAGGAAGCAGTAATACCTGATCAGGCATAGATACATGTGACAGAATTTCATCTTCATGGCTGGATGCAAAAGAAGATTGATGATTCTGCTCTGCAGTTATGCTCAGAGGGCTGCTTAAGGAAGATAATTTTCCCACATTTGCATTCAGCTACTCCAAGTGTATCAATTTCCTCTGAGGATGATTTTCATTTTACACAAGAAGAGTTTCCAAGGAGGTGCTAGATTTACAAGAGCAGTTGCCAAGGGCCTCCAAGGGACCTGATAGATTTACAGACTGACATACTGCCAGTGTAGTCTCAATGGAAATCTGATTTGATATAAATAATAAAGAATTGTTCAAGGGCAATGTCAAAAAGCGTATTAGGCCAAGAAACATTGTCGTTTGTCTAGGTGTAGTTTCTCTTACAAAAGGGAATTGAACTGTGACTAGTGGTGTTTATTACAGCTCTATACCTTTTCCAAATCAAAAATAAGCTTGATCATTGTATTTGAATTCTGTCAATCTTTGTGGTGAAGCAGACTGCATAAAAATAAATAGGTAGTTTATGAAGATAAACTCATTGAGGGAGGTAGGAGTGTTAAATGAAAATTACTTAATGATTATTTTTAAGAGCATGTGAATCTTAGCCAAAACGGTTTGTTAGTGGCTAACTACAAGCCTGGGGATTGCTTAGGTGGGCCTTTGAAGAACTCCAGGAAGACAACAACAAAAATTTTGGTGGTTTTTTTTTCCCCTCTAAAACACTATTGTTTGCAGATCACGTCTGTGCTAGCACTGGCAGTATTAGAAAGGCAACCCCATTCATTTGTTCTTTTGTCCTTTATAGAAGGACTTGCTGCCTTGTCTTTTGAGTAACACAAAAGCTTTTTTCTTTCTGAGGGACAAATGCAGTCTGAGTGAATCCTGTATGATTGGTTTCATTTCATGAGACCATTATGTTTTCCTCTTACTGCTGTTTTTGAAGCTGCAAAAAATTGCAACAGAAATGCATTGCAAGGGCAGAGCTGCTTACATGGTGCTTTGCTTCAAGTGGTTGAAGAAAAGTGAGTTGCCTAAAATATGGCAGCTAAGTGTGTAAATGAGTATATACATATATATGTATATAGCATATACATATATATGTGTGTATATATATGCTATATGTATGTGCTATATATGTATATAGCGTATATATATGCTATATGTATGTGCTATATATGTATATAGCACATATATATGTGCTAGTGAAAAGCCACGTGTACTGTGGCTACAAATCTATTCATTTGTGGATGTACTGTAGTTCCCATTATATCAGAGATGAGGTGGGGGAATAATATTCCTTTTTTATGGCTAATAAAGATGTTGCCCTGAAGTGTATTGTATTAAGGCTCCCTGAAAAGTTATTGCAGCTTATTTTTGACACAGCGTATTATGGGGATTAATCACATTTGCGTATTGCAGTTGAGATTAGCTGCTTGCTCACTCCATGCAAACAGTATAGAAATTGCACTGATAGTGGGTAATGCTGAAAAAAACTAAGTGTAGAAAAAAAAAAAGGGTGCAGGAGATTTATGGGCAGTTTTCTTCCTATGGGTGACAGAGATGTGCATATTGATGTATCCACTGTACTTCCCTTGTGGGTAGAAAGGCATATAAATAATAACACTACAAAGGAATGGCCGCAATGAGTGTAACATAACCCTCTGATGTCCTCTTTGAAAAACTAATGGATTCTATCAAGGCCCAACTCTGTGCTTGCCTTGCTGCTCGTGGGACCTTTGGGACCACAGGAAGAAACAATGCAGATTGATGCTGGAATGATTGCTGCTTGGTGCTGCAACAGCGATTGCTCTTTTTTGGACCTTCTGGTTTTAAGGAACAGCCAAGGAATATAACTGGGCACTTTTCATCTTTCATCAATGTTTTGTTCCACTTGGTCTCCTACTCTTTGACAGCATAGTAAAAAGGCAGTCTGCTGTAACAGATCAAGCCTTTCCCAGCAGGTGTGGAGTTTGACACTGCTCTCCTTGAAGAGGTTAGCTTTGGGAAGAGCTTGAAGCTGAAGAGCTTTGAGTAGCAGCAGGTACCTGCCATGAAATGCAGCGTGTCAGATTTGTTGTTGTTTTTTGCTTGCTCCTGGATTAAGAGCATAAGCCAAAAAAAAAAAAAATCTGGGCTGAAGAATGCTGTAGCCATTAAAACTAAACATAAAAAAACTTACAAAACAAACTACAAAAAGATAATAATAAAAAGAACAACCCACCACACAAAAAACAAGCATCAAAAAGAAACGAAGTTGTTGCTTGATGCCGTGGAACACAAGAGATCATTACACTCTCATGTGTCAGCCTATCTTGTGTCAGAGAGCAAAATACATTGCTGTCTACAGATATTTTTTCATTAATGCTGTATTCATGCACTTCAGCGGGGATGGCCAGCGTAAGATTTATGTGGGTACCATACATTCTGCTGTGTCTACATTATCATTTGTTATGTTGAGTTGATTTCTATGCAAAGCATTGAGTCTATCTGCTGGTTTGCTACATTAACTTGTTTTTCTTTTTTTTTTTTTCCTACTGGGCTACAGTGAATAATTAAGAGGGGAGCAGGAAGGCATTTGCTGGGTTTGTGAGAAGTGTTTGTTTTTCTGAAGCGTTTGGTTTAACAAGATGTCAGTTGTCCAGCAGTATTTCTTCATGACGTTTCTACCTTCAGGATGGAGGGTTTACTCATAGCCAGTAGGAATGAGTGCTTTTCAAGGGAAGCTGGAGACTGGAACTGTTGTTAACGGGAAGCCCAGGGATCTTTGCAGAAAGCTGTAACTCTGCTGACCTCAGTACACTTAAGAGTAGTTACCATCGGAGTTCTGTGCATTTAGACATGGTTATGGGGAGCATAAAATACTGACTCAATAAAAGCTGTGCTGCTGTGACATTCTTGGGGGAGGTTCTTCATTTCACCAGGAGCATTGCTCTGTCTAGAGGAACTTCCACTGTTTTAATTATTTTTTTTATAAGACTAATTCAGTCTCTGTTACGTAGTACCACTGTTGCTGCCACAAATCACTGTCACTCCTCAAATGGCAAAATAAAAGAATTTGCATTCAGTTTAGAGCAAGGCCCTGTACTTCATTTGAATGATGGTGACAGCTTCTTTAAAATCAGGGGTGAAACTCTATCAGTGGTCGGACGTGCAGAAGAATCTGAAAAATACGTAATGGGAATACTCTGAACGATTTGTGTTTGAGGATGTCTAAACTGTCTTGCAAATAAATGTCTTCAGCATCACGGTTTATTTCTGGAGAACTTTATTTAGCAGGAGCATGAGTTATCGCTGCCATGTAACAGTCAACGTTCACAGTTGTTGTGAAAGATCTACTACTACAGAAATAAAGGGCTTGCTTTGTTTACAGGAGGGGGTGGCGGGGAACATCCTTCAGGCAGTTGTTTATAGCTGCTGACATGTAATAGAACACGAACATGCCTTTGCTTGTGGAATCTTAGATTGGCATCTTTACAGGGAGTCTTCAAGGGTAGCTTAAAGTTGACACTTTGTCATCTGGCAGTGATAAGCCCTAAAAAGAGCTGTTGTATGCACTGGAGAGTGTTATGCATAATAAAAATCACTGCAAGAGTTAGAAATGGTAGTTTGTATTCAGCAGCAGAATTATGTGAGGTATGGAATGCTGTCTTGTGTGGAACATTCTCAGTTAAGGGGAATTGCTAATAAAAAGCTGCAAGATTTGGTCCAATAGATCTTAAGAAGTGTAGTGCTATTTGTGGATATGATTGGCAGGCATAATCCCTTTCCTGCTCTGCATCTTTCTTTTCCTAGTCTGTGCCAGCCATTAGACCAAAACATAATTAAATCTAGTCTGTCAGAACCAAAGGAGACGTAAATCATTCAAGGTACTATTTTTCCTTAGAAGGAAGATAGACACCAGAATCCCACTGAGATGTGTGCATATCTATTTTTGGTTTCTTTAAAAAAAAAAAAAAAGTCAGCCACATTGTTTAATATAATCCAGCAGTGATCTTTTGCTTACTCTCTTAATGGCATATACATCTTTGGTATTGCCTTCACAAAAGTCATGAACGAATGGGAGATGTTATTTTTAAAACAATATATGACACTACCATGATTGTTCCTTTCCTATATAATAAGGTTATTAAGTAGATGTTTTTATTTTTTCCTTTCAGTTGTATCACTTGATACTTGCAATTTCTTCTGTAGCATGAAAAAACAGCTTTTCTCAGTTTCCCTTTATCTTTCACTAAGGCAAGTGATGACCTGCTGTTGTACCATCCTGGTGTTTCCATTTTAAACAGCAGCCATAAAAAAGGGTTGAGGGATAGGAATGACAGAAGTCTGAGCTGCAGATGGGGAAGAGGAGGCTGAGGGGAGACCTTATTGCTCTCTTCCAGTATCTGAAAGGTGCTTACAGCAGAGCTGGGTTGGTCTCTTCTCACTGGTGACAGGTGACAAGATGAGGGGAAATGGCTTCAGATTGCACCAGGGTAAGTTTAGGTTGGATATCAGGGAAAACTCCTTTACAGAATCACAGAATCATAGAATGGCCTGGGTTGAAAAGAATCACAATGATCATCCAGATTCAACCCCCCTGCTATGTGCAGGGTTGCCAACCAGCAGACCAGGCTGCCTGGAGCCACATTCAGCCTGGCTTTGAATGCCTGCAGGGATGGGGCATCCACAACCTCCTTGGGCAACCTGTTCCAGTGTGTCACCACCCTCTGAGTAGAAAAACTTCCTCCTAATATCTAACCTAAACCTCCCCTGTCTTAGTTTAAAACCATTCCCCCTTGTCCTATCACTATCCACCCTTGTAAACAGAAAGGTGGTTAAGCACTGGAATAGGGTCCCCAGGGAGGTGGTTGAGTCACCATCCCTGGATGTGTTTAAAATCCATTTGGATGTGGTGCTCAGGGATGTGATTTAGCAGAGGGTTGTTAGGATAGTATGATTAGGTTGTGGTTGGACTTGATGATCTTTAAGGTCTTTTCCAACCTGAGCAATTCCATGATTCTAATGTAGCTTCTTTGCTACTGGTTGGAGATGCTCAAACAAACATTTGCACTGATTGGAAAACTGTATTTAGTTTATTAGCACTACAAGAAAGTGGGGGAGAGAGAATGTATTGCTGTTTCCTTAATGAAAAATGTTATCTGCAGCACCTGTCTTAATGGATGTGATTTTGGCAGATTTCCTGTTTCACCAGTTACTTTGAAGAATCAGTAAAGCAGTATAAATACAAAGAAGGCATGAGATGAGGGCAGAGTAGCCTGCTGATGGTGCAAGGTAGATCTTCCTTGAGTAAATCTAAACCTGTTAAAATTACTTAGAAATGCTGCAAGGACACCTGAAGGATCAAGTAAGAGAAACTGCAGTCCTTGGGTCTCACATTTCTTCCCTCTTCCCCCAGCATCTCCAAGCAGCGTGTCACCTTCAGTGATGTGGCAGGTAACATGGGACCTCATGGAACACAGTCAAATAAAACTTAGATTGGGAAGGATTTGTGGAGGCAATCTGGTCCATGCGTGTGCACTGAGAGTACTGGTTATATCTGCATTTAAATGGCTTTTAGAAATCAAGAACAAATCAAGAAATTCTATCGTGTCACATGGGTTGTTCACTTTCTCTGCTGCTTCCAATTTGGTCATTGAAAGCAATTATTTGTAGCTGCACAGAGATGAATATTTCTCTCCTTACTGTAACAACTTTGTGTCACTTCGGTTAGGCTTTCTAAAACTGTTCTTTTCCTTCATGGTAATGTGATGTGATCTCAGCATCAGTGGGTGCTGAGAATAGTCACCACTTAATAGAACTAAGCCTTCAGTTTGCACAGTTCAAAAGTGTTTTTGGATCATGTCCATTACAACTGACTTAGATTAGTTTAGAGCTAAACTGAAGAAGGAAAGGACACTGTATCTGTGCTATGCAGATAAGAACTAATATTTGCCTATGAGGAAATCTGGTTTGTTCTGCCTCTCTTATTTTAATTATGCACCCACTTGGGACCGTTTGAGTGTAACTGCTATGCATTATTCTTTGGGAGACCTTGTTTCCTGGTTATCTCCTGGAACGTACTGCTTCAGAGGAGTTTGGATGTGTTGCTCACATTCAGTACTGTGCAACCCAGAAAGATTTCCAGTTTTCTGGAGGGAAGATGCAAGGAATCAGCTATTGTCTAGGAAGCAGGAACAGATCTTTTTTTTTTTTTTTTTTTTTGTATTTCACTTTAGGAAAAAGATGCCTTTTGGAAAGGAAGTGGTTATTAAAGAATAAAGAAATAATTAGGAATGTAAATCAAAGCTTTATCATTTTAATCCAGGTTTTATTGTGCTGGTTACCGGGAAGAATGAAGGAAATTGTTGTGTGTATGCATTGGTATGAACAGGTGCAGCAATTGCTTTTGAAATGAGTCCAAGCAAGTAACATTAAGTCCTCATTTTACAACTCACTGATTGCTGTGCAAAGAGCAGAACTTCCCAGCAGCATAAGCAGATATAATTCCATTGATAGCTTTGGCACTGAGCCTATTCACTTAAATCAGAACTTAAATTCATGCCTCAGTAAACAAAACCTATTATATTATATAGGTCGGTATTGGTTTTGGGACAGTTCTCAGTATTTTTGAATGCTTACCCTTCCCAGGTTAACTCTGCATTCCCCAAAGGGACCATGCTTGGCTTTTTAGCAGCAAGGTCTTGCTTAAATACACAGCTTTTTGTTTGCTTTGTTCAAACGGACAAGAACAAAAAGGAAATTAGGCTGAGAAACACTGACATCTATAACCTCTGTGAAGAGACACACAGCAGGGATGACCACACCTGTTGAACCTCAATCCCAAAGAGCAACTTTGCCTTGAAAGACCCTGACCCAGTTATGCTAAACTTCTTCAGTATTAACTTAATTTCCAATATGTGATTAAATCTCACTGGTTTAAAGCAAATCTTACGCATTTTATGATGTGATGTAAAAACAGTGTTTTATTTGCCATCACTACCATCTGTGTTTGATAGAAAGAGAAGCGATGGTCTCTTAGAGCAGTGTTATTTGCTTCATGTTTGAATGGTGACATTTCCAACTAAATGACCTAGAAAATTGTTTGCTGAAAATAAGAAAAAATAACTTGAGATGGCTATTGTACATCCAGCACTCAAGTTTGCAGCAAATTGTCAGCCTTTCAATACCTGAGACTATGACAGGTTCTTAGCCTGCAGGCTTGAGCAAGTGATGAGCTATTCAGGTCTCAGCTTGCGGAGCTGCTGCTGCTGATGTCATGTTTAGGGCTTTTTTGAAAGTTGGTAAGCTGAGCAAGGACATTCTATTGGCATACAATGAAGATAGTGCCTCATGATGATACAGGTTTTGTTTCTCTTTGTTTAAAGGAGTCCTTCTCATAGCACGCTGTACTCCGTTCCAAGTTGTTTGCAGTTAGTGGACCTGGAGTCCCAAGGATAGAAAGCTGTTTATGTCACTTAGTGGTCTTTTTGTAACAGTTCTCAAGTATGTCAGATAATTTTTAATTTTATTATCTTTGATGGAGCTGTTGCCGTAGTGGCTTTTTCAGATCAATTTTTTGTTTTAATTTTGCTCTTCAGTAAGAAATCTTACCTCATGAAAACATTGCAGTGGGAAACGCTGCTTAATTCTTTACAAGTCTTGTGTATTTTGGGGAAATTCCATTTGGATTTGATTGCCACAAGAGAATGTGTGTTGCTATTATGTGTCCCTGTGGGTCTGTCTTTTTAGCTACCTTTTAGAAATTTATAAATGGCAGGTAGCTAAATGCTACTGTGTTTCCGGTGTAGGCTAAGGGAACTGAGTTTTAATGTACCAGAGGTATTCTTTCTGGGTTCCTGATCAGTGTGTCAAAGAGAGAAATGTTCTCAGAGAGATACTTCTGTGATTTCTACTGAGTCCAGCTATTGCTGTGATGGGATTCTAGGAGCTTAACAACAGTGCAAAAATACCTGTAGGACAAAGACATGAGAAGTAAGGGAAATAAGGCTTGTAATTATTTTTCTCATTGCGAACTTTGTTCTTTGATTTAACAGCTTCCTCGAATCTGGAGATGGCATCTAAGGTAGAATCCGTCAGCTGTTAGAAAAGAACTACAGATGCACAGAATGCAATTACCAAAGCTGAAACATTGCCGTGATTTCTCAAAAAGTGCCAAGGAGGGCTTCTATAACAGTCACAAATTATGCCACTTACCTTTTTGATGGGGTGCAGCTATAAGCACGTTATGAGGAATACTGCTGCAGAAATAATTTGCCTGGCATATAAATTGTTTCTGCATGCCATACTGCATGTGATAGTATTCCTCAGGAGAAGAGAGAGAGACAGCTGAGCTGCCAAGCAATTTAGATAAATAGTCTGAAAAGGACAAGTGCTGGTTGCAGGAGGATATAGGTAATTAGTACTGCTTGTTGTTCCAAGTTTATTTCTTCAACTGAGCAGCCATGTATTACACTGCAAATAACTGAAACTACTTTGGACTCATCCGTAAATTGATTTGCATGCCCAGTGGTACCCTGTATTTTATAGCTTTGAGTTCTTTGGGACTGTTAAGGATTTCTTCCGAAAATCTTGGTTATTCACTTTCTTGGGTAGAACCTGTGACGTTGTCTAAGCTAGAAGAAATAACAGACAAAGAAGCTTTTGAGCATCATGAAGCAAGAAATATTTTGAATCTTGATTTTACTTTTAAGTCAGTTCTAGAGGAATGTATCTAAGATCTCGCTAAAGAAAAGAGGCTTAAATGAGGTAAGAGGCAGGAACAAGAAATGCTGTAAGAAGCAGAGGACTAAGCATAGTGCATAATGGATGGACTGTTGGGCTATGTTGCAATGGACAGATCTTTTCCTGAAAGTGTACTGAAGAATAAGGTTTATTTGTTTGTTTCTTTTACCAGAAGGTAAGAAATGCTCAAATCTTAATACTTATTCAGATTTTTATATGTTGCTTTGGCCTCTGACTTTCTGAAGGCCAGAGGAAGAGAACTTGGAAAATCCGGGAGAGCACACAAGTGAGAAATGCCATCCAAATTTATTTCAGACAGTAAATACGGAGACTCATTCCTTTAACATATCCTGTCTATCACTGTTTGGGCTGTCTGGATAAATTCCTGGAATCTTGTCATATGATAGTGTGTTTATCCTCATCACAGACTTATTTCACTTATCTAAGATTACTGTTTTGAATGAGTGAAGACATAATGATGCAGTGTAGTTCTCTGCTCTCTGAGACATTTCCAAATGGACAATGTGATTCCCTAGGGTTGCTAGGACAGCCTGGAACCCCTTCATAAATACCCTCTTGATCCTGTGGCGTATCTTTGAAAGCCAAAGATCATTTGTCTGCAGGATTTGAGAACTTCTGAGAACTAATGCTACTACTACAGTAGAAGAACCGTCCTGCTAACCCTGCCACATGTATGCTTCCAATGCTTTTAAAATCTCATTCTTTCATTGTTATTGAACATGAACACCTAAGTGACTGTTGTTCCCTTTCTTTTGGTGGTGTCTTCTCACTGCTTCTTGTAAGATATTCCCTCTTGACACGGCTGCTGAAAGTGAGCATGTTCTCAGGCTTCACAAAGGGCTGAGGTGATCCTTCCAGTCAGAGGGAACACAGCCAGTGTGCAGTCTGGAGATGGGTTGTTGTTTCTTATTTCTTATCTGCTGCCTGCATTCTGACACTGCTCCTCTTCATCTGGAGATTGCTCCAAATCCAGCCAGAAGCAGAGACAAGCCAGTTGCTTTTTGAACAGAACCAATACCAAAATGAGAACATGGAGGAGCTGGAAATTCAGAAGCTGTGGGATTTCCTACACCACAAAACACAAGCTCTTTCCTACTACAACATGTAGTGAACTCTGCTGCCATGGTTGTCCTCTCCAAACGTAGTATATGCTTGGCCTCATAGTATTGCCCTCACTCGCTTTTTCTTTATCAGTTCGGGATTCCCAAAGGACAGCAGGTGTGAAGAACTGCAAACTCAACTGTCCCAAGGAGGAGTTCATGCCTCTATAAACCCATCGCAATAGGAAAAGATTAAGTGGAAGAACAGGAGCTGGGGCAAGGCTCTAAAATGCTTGTTGTTTAAACTCTAATTATTGATGTACATTTTTCTCCTTTACCCCAATCCCTTCTCCCAGTAGTGCAGGCTGGTGAGCTACAGCTGCTGGATGGGTCTGTTGGGACTTAGTGTTGGTGCTGCCCCTTTAGCTGCCTTATGTCATTACAGCTACGTGATTTCGTTAAGCCTCTGTAATGGGCTTGTCAATGGAACCTTTGCACGAAAGTGTGTATTCAAAGCGTGTCTGGCAGTAGGCTTTCCATCATAAATCACAAATGTTTGCTGTGATAAAGTTTAAGAAAATGGATAGTGGTGAGTTTGGGTTGTGTGAGGGGTTGAGGTGTTTTGTGGAGGGGACATGCTTTTCTTTTGTTTCTAACCCCCTTCTGTTGCTTCTTCGGAGAACTGTACTCCCTAGATGGAAGATATAATGGCTGTATGAATTGCTATTTAATCAGGGATGCTAATTAAGTCTTAACTTTTAATGCTTTCATGGGAGAATGACTGGCAGTGGCTGGAATTGCAATTGCAGGAATTAAGTTGCTCTCAGCTCAGTGGGATCTGAAAGTGCTACTTTATGAGGGATATTTAGGATATCTGGGGTTTAGAGGCATTTTGCCGCCTTCCTCATTTCTCTTGGTCTGGACATAATACTTGTTGTTGCTTTTAAAAGGAAATAATCTGAAATAGTGAGGCAATGAAGATTAAAAAGGAACATATTCATTTCAGACTTTTAAGTAGTGTTTTGTATGTGTATAATTACAGTAGTATATCCATTTATGACATAGAGTTAATGTAATTGTTGGATAAATACAAAGCCATTCTTAGCGGAATACTTACTTAGCTTTTCAGCACTGCTGGTTTAGTTTTCAAATTCAGTAGGGGAACCAAGTTTCTTTGTCATGACTATCTGCTTTCTATCAGATACCAACAAAGCGTTCCTACTTTTGGGCCTTGGTGAATCTTTTCAGTCAAGTGGGTCAGACTAACTACAGTGGATGAGATGGGAAACATTTTGGAGACAGTGGTCTATGGAATGACAAGAACCATTAGCTGAAGTGGAAGAAAATCTATAGTATACTTTTCAGGCTTATGTAGTAGAGAAAAAAAACAAAGCAAAAACTATATATTACAACAAATAGCATGTAGGTCTGCTTAGAGATTAAGGATAGGATTTATTTATTTGTATCCCCTAGAATTTATATCTTGCTAAATAGATATGATATTCTGTAATCATCACTGTAAATTTTTTGTCCTCTGTGTTGGTTCAGTAATAACATAATCTTGTATCAAATAATGTGTCATTCCTATATGACAGAAGGGAGAAGAAAAATATTCTTCATATTTTTGTCTCTCGCTGTCTCAAACACACATCCTCTTAAGACAGCTTGGAAAGGCACAGTATTTTGGGGGAAAAAGTAATTCAGAGAAATGTCAAGTACTTGAGGTAGGAGAGAGTACAAGATGGACTTAAGAGATTTTAAATAAGTAAATAAAAGCATGATATAATCATAGCCTCTGGGGCTATAATAGGAATTCTCAGCTTTGGTTTTTATAGAACCATAAAATGGCTTAGGTTGCAGAGCCTTTCTTTGCAGGAGAGGCGCTCCAGCTGTTTGATCACCTTCGTAGCCCTTTTGCCAGAGAAAACCCTTCCTTTCCTTCCCTCTTTCTCCCTCACTACTTCAGCAGTCATTTCTCTGTTGGGCTGGAGTTAGTGAAAATGGAAATGCAAAAATGAGGAGGTGAGCACAGAGGTGTGAACTGGGCACAATAATGCTATAAGGCACAATGCCAGATCTCGCTGATCAAAGGTCATATGGTCTCTATTTGAAGAGCACAGGTTAGGAAGTTTCATTTTCTTTTGGATGAGTGTATTAATGTAGCGCCCTGCATTCTTGTTCAGCAGCGTGCCACTTGTGTTGCTGAAGCATGCTAAACTGTAACACCATGATGACAAACTCTCAAAGACTAATTGAGGGCAACAGAAGCTGCATACAGCAAATGACATTGAAATTACCAGTGCCAATGTAGTTGAGCAAATAAAGCTAACTCAGCAAATGAGCTTGGGTACTAGACATGCTACAGTGAGTTAGCTGATGAGTTTACTTGAATGGGCTGCATCCAGCAGCGAGATAGCTTTTTCAGAGCCATTTTAACTGTCTTGGTGCTGGATGCATTGTTTAGTGTAGACATGTTCTGTAGTTTGTGCTAAATTATGTGATGCATGGAATTACCACTAGCACCCTGAATTTCTCTCACCTGTGCATAAATATAATAATGTAGTCTGAAATGGTGCCATACTGGCTTCAGTCTACTCTGAAGCAGAAGTGATGATTTTAACACTTGAAACAAAAGCTGAATCTTTCTGTTTTGCATTTTAAAGCTGTACGCAGAGCTGGGATGAGCTAGTTTTGTCAATCAAGATTCTTCCAAGTCTGTTCTATGCAAAGCTGGTTTGGGTTTTGGGTTACTCCTACCCTGTCCTTGTGATCAAACTCTACATGCGAGGAGGGAAATCCTTTGAGAGAGAGTGTTGGGTTTGTGAGGTAGATGCCCAGCCAAGGTAAGCTCACCCCACAGATGTCAGACATCATACTTTATGAGCTGTGCAAAATTTTGGATACCTAATTACTACTTAGTGTTCAAATAAATGGAAATTGGTGAGACAACAATTTTGAGTACTGCAAATTGCGCTCTCATTTTGTGAAAGGAAAAAGACACGTGTTTTATAAGCTTGTTTCTCTGGAGTTCATAGTCAGTAGAGTTAGTGACCTTGGAAAATTTGAGTGTTACTCCTTTACATGCTGACTGACCTCTATATACAAAGAGGTTGCACTGTGGAACGTTTCTAGCCACTCAAACGTCTGATCCTCAAGTTTTAGAAAATGAACCTTTGACTGCTAGAGCCAATTCCAGGTTGATCTGTTCCTGTTGGCTCTGGCAAGCAGCTCTGGGTGATCTTGCCTGTGCAAGGAGGTTGGACTGCATGTCTCCAGAGATCCCTTTCAACCTCATTTGTTTCATGATTCTGTGATTCCTTGATTCTTTTGGATGATTGTGGCCATCTTATCTTTTTTCATATAGCTGTGTAATAGACAAATGATCATATATTGCTTTTTACTGTTCAAAAGCTGTTACATTCAATGTTCTAATAAGGATTGCTCTTGTTAAGAGTACTCTGAGTTATTGTGCAGGACCAGTATTTCCATATGTTGATCCAGCGAGCAAATACATGCTTTTCTAAGATCTATTGCACATTTTACCTAGAAATCTGCTTCTACTTTGAAAGATTGTCTGGACAGTGCTGAGGTTGTAAGTGAAGTGGAATGCATTGAGGAGCTGCTACAGGAGGATTAAGTGAAATCTTTGAAAGGAAGTGTGGAATAGAACATATACTAGTGTATGGCGGCAGAGGAAGAGGTCCAGCCAAAATAACTTAAGGAGTCTGGAAGCCTGCTGATAAATAATATTGCTCATCTATTATCCATAAGCAGCTGAGAGTACTTGGTTGGCAAGAAAATGTAACTATTGCAATTTTCAGGCTATTTTCCCAAATAAATTAAGAGACAGTATTATGCATCTGTGATTGCCTAAGGACACTTCTTTCAGATCGCCATTTGAGGAAATTCTGGCACAATGATCTAGCTTGGATGCACTGAAAATAGGGGTCATTCATTAACGCGTGAATGCCAGAAATGTGTTCCACAGTGTATATATGCACAACTTCTTCCAGTGAAGGCCCTCTCTGCCAACTCAGAGCAGAGCTGAGTGACAGGCATGCTATACAGGTGTTTAAGACTTGGATTTCCAGATGTGCTTTAGGGTCACGCCTAGAACTGAATTCTTGATGGTTTTAGGAGTTTGTATGCTTAAATATTAAGTATAGGTCAGACCAAAATTGGTGTTAGAGCGCAGAATCAAGTACTCTACGGCTGCTGCTGGTGGTGACTCACATTACACAGTTTGTTTTCTTGTTTGGTTTGCTGGTTTGGGAGTTGTTTTTTTGCCTGTATGGTTTGGTTCTTCTCTCCTCCCAATCCCATCGTATACTCTTTTACCTGCGTTAGAATTTGTGTGGCTTGAGTAATTTCAGATAAACAGAAAAATATTCATTTTTGAGGGAAACTGAAGTGGACTTCACTGATTGAGGAGTCGGTGGCTTACTGCTTCTCCTGTTGTAAGGGATGGGGTGAGGCAGCTAATTGCTGACTTAACCAGTGTTTTGGTCATAGCTGGAGTTCTTGGAGCAATCCAGCTAGGGAGGAAGTTTGAGCTATGTTTGATTTGCTGTTAATTGTATTAATAACAGAGCTATTGTCCAGAAAAGGACTAAATTCTTGAACCAGAAGTATGCACAGGTTTTGTTTTTCTTGAGTTGAAAGGTGACTTTATTTCCTCTGAGAAAGTATTCATCAACATAGCTTGTGTTCTGGATATCTTAATGTAGTTTTAATACATGCTTACAGTCATTAGTTTGCAAATGATGATTGAATTAGCAAATGAAATTCATACACCCTTCTCAAGTGCTGCAAACCTTGCAGTGTAAAAGTCTGAGGAGGAAGTGGGAAGAAAGCGATTTCCCAAAGGAAAAAAATCATACTGAATTATTTGCTACAGCAAATAAGATTTTGTCTGGTGTCATTAAATACATATAACTGATTTTTATTTTTCCTAGACTGTCAGATGAGATTAAAGTAGTATCAGTAGAAGTGTTCAAACCACCAGGTGTGGGTCTGAACAGATGTTTCTTGATGTGCTATTGTTCAGGTCAGGCAGAAATAAATCTGGCAATTTTATATTGGTGCAGGCTCCCAGCCTTGTCCACTTTGAGAACAGAATAAGCCACATGTGCAATTACCTGATATGAAAACATTTTTCTTTCTTTCTAAACTTTTTCCTGATACCTTTAGGAAAGGTCAAGCTTAACCTGCAGGCAAAAATAAGGAAAATCATATCTCCATGAATGATACTTCGTTCAGGTGGCTTATTATTAAAAGAGTTGGTGAAAATATAAGTGATAGCCCTCTCCTTTGCCACCATGAGCAGGGTGTTTGTCTTCTGACACTCCAGTTTGGACTTTATACTGAAAAATTTTGTTAGACTCCTTGATATCAAGAAAAATCATGCATTGTGCTTACTGATACTAAATAAATTTCTACCTTTGCATGAACAGCTTTCCTTTTACAACATAAGTGGACAGTGGGTTGAAACTGGAAAATTTAACACATTCTCTTTGGCAAGGCTTGACTTGCTGACAAGGTTTCTCAGTCACCTCCAATGCCTTATAAATCAGCCCATCCACCTGGTCTTTGCAAAGAAGAAACTTATCCCTTAACTTATCCAGATGGCACGCTTTTGTCTGGGACATGCAAATTTGTTTCTTGTTGGTCTGAACTTCTCATCAGCTTAATTACCCCAGTTAAGTACTGCACCAGTGTGGCACTGATGGGTCTTTGAAGCCAAGCTGGCAAGCACTAGTTCTGCATTATTGAGTTTGAGGGGGAAAATGTCCCAGATATGGACTATAGCTGTCAGGCTGCAGCATTAGTCTCTGGATCTGAATTGTCCCGTCCTCTCCTTGAAAAGTGGGTATTCACCAGATGATGTCTTGTCTTTGTTTGACAACAGTAGCAAGCTTTAATTAATGATAGAAAGCAACAGTCAGCTTTCAGTTACGAGTAATGTGGGTGTTGGTTCATGGATATGTTCTGGTAAACTTACTGTAAATAAGTGTTTTGTGATGGTTTTTAAATTTTTTAAAAATTCTTTCATAAGGTAGGAAACAGCCTGTGCTTATACTGAAGTTAGTAAAGTGGGTATTTGGCTGTGTATTTAAAAATGACTGTGTGAGAGCTAGCCATTCTCAATGGTCCCAAATTCTGCTGTAGAAAACAAGAAGAGATGCAGACAGGAGGTGCCCAAGGAGGTTAAGCTTATTTCTGATGACCAAAGCAGCAAAACCTGGAAGTTTCTTATAATCTAGAAAGCTAGAGATGGGTTAAACCTAGGTTACAGTGATTGGGTTACAATGCACATTTCTCATTACTGGAAACCTCTTCAAATTCTGTTCTGAAGGCTGACCAGAATCATCACTGTACTCGGAAGGAGTGTGCTACCCTCCGTGTAAGATGCCGCACCATACAGGTATGTCTGCCATAGACCAAGGGATCCCAAGTTGTCTCAACCTAGAGTCTGCAGCTGAAGTGCCAATGAGGTGCACAGGGAATGTGTATGAGTAGGGGCTGCACCCAGAGCTTCAAGCTTGGTACCTTGCCAAGTATAAATATGATCCCATTGCAATACTGTAGAAGACTTGCTACCATGAATGTATGGAGAATATAAGAAAAGGTTTGCACCTTTCAAGATTATTTAGCTATGGAAAGCTAAGCCTGAGATGCTGTTCTACGTCATTGGAGGAACCAGGACTTAGGGATGTAGCTGCAAATTACACAAAATGCTTTTGTGTTTTGTTCAGAATAGTGCAAGTTTTTTAGAGCAGAATCTGTCTCAGCCGTTCCAGTGTAGACTTAAAATGACTTGGGCCAGGAGTGAAACTTTGCCCTGTTGGTATTACAATGCTATTGAGCCATCAGTTAACAACAAGTTTTCATTTTCAAAATTGTCAAATATACCTTAAGCTTCTTTCTTTTTCTTTCTTTATGTTATAAGTGAAAAGAAAGCAAAATGTTGTATTTGTCTCCTACATTGAGTGAGCTTCCTGATTGTCCTTATCACTTCAACCCAGAAAGTTTTATAGATTTGCTGGGCACCTCAGTATTGCAGCTTCAAATTCATGATTTGGCAGGAGAGGAGGGTGGAGAAATTCTTGTTTTTAATTCAATAGCTTTAAGTTCAGAATGAAATCCCATTTAAAATTAAAGGTTTGGATTGAAGTTTGAGGATCAAAGAAAATAGAACAGAAAGAAAAAGTGGCTTTAGCTTGGAGCAGCTTCTGAAAAAGCTAACCTCAAATTCAGGGCTTTTCTTTTCTTTCTTCCCACTCCTTCCTTATCCTCCAAAAAGGATATTTCCTTTAGTTTTTCCTGAAAGAAGCTTAACCACATTAATATGTGCGTGCGCCTGCAGTCTTTTTTTATTATTATTTTTTAATGGTTTGCAATATAACTGCATCAAATCAAATGTATCAACTGTAAAGCCTTTTATTTAGGCTCAAAATAGGGCTATTTAAAATAAGCTATGATCTAAAATCTGGAGGCAGCACTCAAAATAGAATCATTTGGAATTAGCAGTGTTGGCAGCTGCTATTGTCAGTCAATAGGCTTGGAAATTGGAAATACAGCATCTGCCATAGCTGCCTCCTCTTCACCAGGCTTGGGGAAGTTCATTCCGATGTTGTGTGTGGCTGCTAAAATTGGCTAAGAGTTTTTCTGAGTGTTGTGGGGGAAAAAATATGAATTGCATTAAAGTGATGCAAATTACAGGAAGCTTGCTTTGCATAAAGATGGCATCTAGAAAGCTAAAAATGCTAACTGTTACCTCTGTTAGTCAGAATGTATTTCTACCCCTGAACCTGATGCATGGAACTTGGTGGATCCTGTCTTCTAGGTGGCTCTCAAAGTTTTAGACAACTTATCTCTCTGGATGTCATCCAAAGTGACTTGCCCACTGACACAGAGAAAATCTGATCTCAGATGTGCCAAGATGTCATCCTGTGAAGAACTTGTGCATGACACTTTTAGGCAGTGTTTTCAGATTTAACACAATCCCAAATAACCCAAAACTTAGAAACTGGAGGTGGCTGAAAAAGAACACAAACCAGAGGGGGAGGCATCCAGGACAAAAACATCATCTTTTCATTGCGCAAAGCCTGACGTTCTATTAAACAACAGCTTTTGTAATTTATGATTTATTTTCATAATTTTTTTTGTCCTTTTGGCTTCAGAGTGAAACAAAAATGAAACGTTTTGTTATCTTTCAGGCTAATAAAGACTCCTAAATACTAAGATCTCACTTCCTACACCTTTCCCTACTCACTTATCTCTCAGCCTTTCCTCTTCTCTCCAGCCTTATCCCCTTTAGGGATACTTCAGGCCTCTCATCATCTTTCCAGCCCCCTGCTGGACTCTCTCTAATAGTTTTTTGTCTTTCTTGAACTGAGGAGCCCAGAACTGGACACAGTACTACAGATGTGGCCTTGTTAGGGCAGAGTAGAGAGGATCACCTCCCCTTGACCTGCTGGCCCCACTCTTTTTAATACACCTAAGGATACCACTGGCCTTCTTGGCCACAAGGGCACGTTGCTGACTCATGAATCAGCCTGTTTTCCGCTAGAACAACCAGGTTCTCTGCAGAGCTCCTCTCCGGCTGCTCAGCCCATAACCTGTATTGATGTATGCAGTTATTTCTCCCCAGGTGAAGGACTCTGCACTTGCCCTTGTTGAACCTTATGAATTTCCTTTCTGCCAACTCTCCAGCCTGCCCAGGTCATGCTGAATGGTAGCACAGCCTTTTGTTGTGTCAGCCACTCCTTCCAACTTCATATCATCAGCAAACTTGATGAGAGTACATTCTATCTTTCATCCAGATCATTGATAGAGATGTTAAACAAGACTGGAAACAGTACTGGACACCACTATCTCCCTCAGCACTCCTGGTTGCATCCCCTTTTGCTCATAGATTTCTGTGCACTGACTTTGCCTAGATGCACCAGATCTTCCTCAAGCAAAGGGAAGCCTTCCTTTCCCCAGACTCTTTCTCTTGTCTCCAGGATCTGGGATTCCTGAGTGGCAGGCTTAGAAGTAAAGACTGAAGCAAAGAAGGCATTCAGTATCCACCTTCTTGGTGTCCTCCGTTACCAGGGCACCCACCTCATTCAGCATTTTCCCTAGTCTTCCTTTTGCTATTGATGTGTTTAAAGGAGCCTTTCTTCTTGTCCTTGACTTCCCTCACCAGATTTAACTCCAAATGGACATTAGCCTTCCTTGTTGTATCCCTGCAAGCCCTGACAGCATTCCTGTATTCCTCCCAAGTGGCCAAATCCCTCTTCTGCACAGACTTTCTTCTTCCATTGGAGCTTTTCAGTGAGCTCCTTGTTCATCCGTGCAGGTCTCCTGCCACTTTTGCCTGATCTCTTTCTCTCAGAGTTGCTTCTATCTTGAAAAAAGTGGTGCTTGAATGTCAACCGACTCTCCCAGGTCCCTTTATTCCAATTCTGTAACTTGGGACACCCTCAAGTAGATCCTTGAAGGGGTCAAAGTGAAGATGTCTTTTTTTTTTTTTTTTTTCAATTATAAGCATTAATAACAGCATCTTCATTATAACTGTTTATTTTAAGATGATATTGACTCTAAATTTGGCCTGTTTGTACTGGGAACTACATGGAAAATTTTATAGGTTGTGTCCTTAGTGAAATTCGGGGTGTTTGGATCAAGGTATGTGAGATTCATCTTTGCAAACTTGCTCAGGACATGCTGTGTGCAATAGCATTGCCTTTGCTGCAACTCCCCCTTTCAGCAGTGGGCTTCTTGTATAGCAGTGCAGCAGTGTGAGTTTTGACACAAAACAGGAGATGCTCACCGGGTGGTGATCAACAGCGCCTGTATTAAATACGGTTAACTCCTGGCATGAATGATACTCTTTCTGATGTATTCCGGCATGTAAAGCAATGCATTTCTAGCAAGTCTTGCACAAAACAGCAATGCTGAAAAGAAAAAATATTACATGCTGACAGATGGGATATCCTTGTAGACCTCAGACAAACCAAAATCTCAAGAGTCATGTTCAGCACACACAGAAGGAAAGCAGAGTGTTTTGTATCGTGTTTTCACTAAAGGAAATATGTATATCTTCGGAGATGGAGCAGCTGCCAGTGAAATAGACGAGCTGCCACTTTTTGTGGGTTGGAGCAGCTGCCAGTGAAATAGACGAGCTGCCACTTTTTGTGGGTTTTGTAACCCTCAGCTGTTGGCTGTGGCAGTGTGAATGGGCAAATAGCACAAACACCTCAGCTGGAGTCTGAAATTCCTTCTTGTGCCTGGGGTGTAGCCACTTCACGCTATTTTTCTGTGGACGCTGCTTCAGAATTAAATGTAGTGGTGGTCTTTTTGGCTCTTGTCATATGTGTGAATTGAAGTCTTAATTTATGTCACAAATCATAAGGAAGATTTGGAAGTGGAATGTCACTTGCCAGCAAACATGTCTATAGCAGATCAGGCTATTCTCTGGTTTGGGATGAGACAACCTGTGATTTACCATGTTGGTAAAAACTAAGTGACAAACACTACCTCCAGTGAATTACGTGGAGATTTTATTTTATTTTGCAGAGGCAGGCTATGACTTTAAACGGAGTCTGTGTGTTTTCATTTGCCTTTACAAGGTAGGGAGTAATCTCTCACCCACTCATTTGTATGTGCTGGAAATAAGAGGAGACTGTTAGAAAAGTGTAGCTGTACTGCTACTGAAGGCCAGGGGTGGGAAAGGGAAAAGAGATGGGCAGGAGGAAGAGGTCTATATGGGGAGCCAGTCCTGTGGTGGGCAGCTCCTGTATGCCTGTGATTGAGCTTACCAGCTCAGAGCAGGGCAGCAAACCCACTGCTCTGCAGTACCTGAGGCTGGCTTGCTTGTGTGAGCCAGAGGAACCTGATATGTGCCATTTTTTTTTCCTGAGTGTATGTGAGGGAATACTGAAAGCAGAGTTCCCAGCACAAACCAAGGTGCTGACTGTCACCTGTCATGTCCCTTTTGAACTGTTTCATGTTTCCCTAACAGCTGTGTTTTGTGCTGAAACTCTGAAAACCACTGTGGAATCAGAGGGAAGGCCTTGTGTCTGCACAGTGCAAATGCTTCCCAATGCTATATACAGCTATGGAATGATACTGATGTGAAGAATAATGAGCAAAACCATTTTTATCTTTAAACTTATTACTCTGTTCTATAAAATGTCAGGTAGATAGAAATACAGTCAGTATATGAGTCTAAATAAGGCTGTTCTTATTTAGGCAGCTTCTCTAGAGTGAATCTTATTGAATGTGTAACTGTGTTTAAGCTTGAAGTGGATGTGCGGATTGTTATTTTAATACAGTAATAGAGATGATAGAGATTTAATAATAGAGATTGTGTTAAAGACATAATTGCAAAGGAAATAACCTGAAGGCTGTGCTGCCATTCAGCAAGACCTGGACAGGCTGGAGAGCTGGGCAGAAAGAAACCAGATGAGGTTTAACAAAAGCAAGTGTAGAGTC
>JAOWBP010004220.1:3385749-3397347 GCA_028571105.1 Tragopan temminckii
GTGACGGAGCACTGGAACAGGCTGCCCAGGGAGGTTGTGGAGTCTCCTTCTCTGGAGATGTTCAAGACCCGCCTGGAGGCCTACTTGTACAACATGGTGTAGGGAACCTGCTTTGGCAGGCGGGTTGGACTCGATGATCTCTGAGGTCCCTTCCAACCCCTATGATTCTGTGGTTCTGTGTGAAACAACAGAGAAAGCACTGTATTTCATAAGGTAGAAATCACACAAAAAAAAGTTTAAACAAATATGTATCCCAAATTGTAAGGGCTAGCTGGTTCTGTTTATAAATGCCAGAATTTTATTCAAAGACTGGCCTTTGGTAAGTTAGCACTGAGTAACAGGGGCAGTTATAGCTACTGTCAACTGAGCAATAATATGCCCAAATAATATTTAACTACCCACAGCCTTTGTAAAAGCACTGTGAGATTGACTGGGGAGTAATGTTAGTCAGCACAAGAGCCTTGTAAAGAACTGATGTAAGGTTTGTATAATTCCACAATGAATGGGAAAAGGTTATGACTCCCGAATCTCCCTCTAGGATCTGTTGTCTGTTTTAAAGGAAAACTGTACAGATTCCTACAAAATCACTACAGGATTTATAAGTACTGCTATTCTTTAAACAGGCTGTAAGCTGTCTCCTAGGATTGCCAGAATACCTTTGCACTTATACTTGTGGCTTTTTTCGTTTCCTTAGCTCTAATGATAACAATAATAGAATTTATTGTTTGTCAAAAAATAACATTTTTTTTTAAATCCCTCACCTCTCTCTCATCAAAAAGAACTTTGCTATGCACTGGTACTTTTCATGATTCTGCGTTTGTTGTTGGTTTCTCACTTCAGAAAGAAATAAAAAGTGTTTTTGTGGAGGATTAAGGGATATATATCTGCTTAAGGATCTCTCCACTATATGTTCTGATAGCAATGCTGTATGATAGATAAGCTCTTCGTGCAAATTTGATCTTAATATCTATTACACCAAGATTGAATTTCACACTGGGAGAGTTCTGTACTCTGACGACGAAGCTCATCTCAGTGCTGAACTGAAGCTGCACTTGGGGAGTAAATACTTGTGGTTTGGGCTCAAAATTACACAGATTCTCAGCAGAAATCTCTACGCCATAGAAATGTGAGCAGTTCGGATGATGTTTCTGAAGGACTGAACTATTTGTGCTTGGAAGCTCAGAAAATTTGCTGGTTTTACTTCTTGGTGGTGGTGAGGCTGTCTTCAAGTCAAAGATTAAGTCATGCAGTACATGCAATGCCTGACCACTGGTTTGCATCCTTGGGTGACCTCGAATGTCCAATGAGAGATGGATAAGTGCTGTAGGAGTGCTTGCACAACCAAAGAGCAGGTGGGACAGTATTTTTAGGAAACTATTTAATTACTTCATATGCAGGCTTTGCTGAGTATCTTGGAAGAGTGAAAAAATCTTTCTTTTAAGGATAGGTAGAAATGGGAGCAAGTAGATGAGCCTTCACATCGTATCTTAGAGCCCGAGGGACTAAATGTCAGTGTGTTTTTTCAGTATGGGCAAAATCTTTGTCTGTAAATCCATTTGTCAACAAATAGCAAGGCAACAAATCTAGTGCCAGTCCATCTTTCCTCTCCCTCTGTTAGATCCCACTGCGAGATGCAAGCTTGACCAACCTTCTGCATTTTAAAAGCATGCAAAATTACTTTATTTGAACGTAGTGCTTTATTTACATTCTTAATGGTTTTTCAGAGCCACATTTTGATCTTCAGAAGTTGTGGGGGTTTTTTTGGTCAGACCTACCTCAGGTTACTGAGATGGCTGTATTTTTTATATTAAATCAGTGATTGGACAGTACTTAGTGTAGTTGTGTTACTTTTTAAAAAACCTTGCAACCTGAAGCCCATGCAGCACTTCTGGGTAACTGTTTTTAAGCAGAAATGACTGAGAGTAGAAGAGAAAGGCTGAAGTACAGGACATGCTTGTATGCCTCCTAAATACACAGTAAGTGCTTCTATTTGACGTTTGTTTCATAACTCTCTCTTTGACCAAATTTTAAGACAGTTTTTCCAATGAAAACAGACTGATGGTCATAAAGTGTTTGTAGTGCAGCATATAGTATGGAGTGTACTCCATCTCAGCTGGACCATCTGTGGACACATCAGCTTCCATGGATTCCTATTTCGTATTTAAGCATGCATAGTTTTCCAAAATGCCTCAGCAAAGCAAATACATATATATATATATATATATATATATATATATATACACACTGCATAAAAGGTGAAGAAAAAAAGATTAAAGAGATGCGTAAGATGTCTACATATTAACTCACACAGCCAGATCTTCAGAGGCTGTATAAATTGCTCCAGAAGTAATGCCTCCCATTTATTTTCATGGATGCTACAACAGATACAAAGATCACAGTAATGCTATTTGATAGAACAAATTCTCAGCTACAAAACACCGTCTTTCATCGTAGTCACCAACATTTGCTGCCAAAAGTGCATAGCTATGAATGAGAACCTCCATGCTGTGCTTATCAAAATTTGCTCCAGTGGAGGTGACAGCTGTGCATGGCCATCCAGAACATGGCTTGTCTTTCACATTGCTGTTGCCACTGGTGAAACACACTACCCACACTCTCACTGTGCTCATAGCCACTGTTTGGTCTCCATTAACATTCAGCAAGTGTCAGTGAATGTCCGAGGGTGCCATTTTTTTCACATGGAAGGATTCAGTTACACCCCTTTGCTTTATATACACTTCTATGTCAGATTCTGTTCTGTCAGACTGCCCCTCTGTTGCCATCTGTCACAGCAAAAACATGTAACAGAATATTGGCAGGAAGGGTCAACCTCTACTGCCATACCACCAACATCCACCTCCGATGCTGTGGGCCAGCATGTTAAAATAGGAGATGTTACTTCCAGAGCAGCGCCCATAGATTTCTGCAAGAGCTGCTGTTGTCAGTGGTTAAAACAAAGTCTCTTGCTGCACAATTTAATAGATGCTTGCATCTGTAGCACACTTCCGTATGTTTGTTTTATTCTGGGTTTGGTTTGCTTTTGTGGATTTGTTTTTGTTTTGTTTCTTAATCAGAGAGATTATGTTAAAGTTGAATGGTAGACCTGTGGGGGGAAAGGGAAGCTTTTAACTGAAAATAGCAAGCTGCTACGGACCAGTGACCTATCTAATTTAGAATTTGTATACAACTCTGTGCTTTGGGCCAAATTTAGAAATCATAGAATCACAAGGTTGGAAAGGACCTACCAGATCATCTAGTCTAACCGTCCTCCTATCACCATTACTACCGCTAAGCTACTAAACCTTATCTCGTAGCACATCATCCAGATGCCAACCTTTAGTTGCCAGTATGTTATCTTCAGAACACCTAATGTGCTTCACTGATTAAACATGGGGACTCCGATGAAATTGTGATGTTTAGTTTACCCAAGCTAAGCAAGAGAAAAGCATTACAGAAGGGCCCATTACATTTTCCTAAAATCTATCAGTATTTTTTCAGATAAGGCCCTGCTGCCACCAAACTTCTTCTCAAATAGGTATTTGTATAAAGCCTAAGCTCTGTACAATTACTTTAGATAAAATCAAAACGAAAGCAGACACTTATATTTAGTGCGTATTTTCATGATGGAAATCAAATTTGCTTTTGCCACCCACTTTTGTCTTGCTTCTGATCATTATTGCTGTCATTGCTATTTCATACAGCAGAAAAGCAAGTTTAGCTTCAGTTCCCATTTGTGCAGTGTGGTTTGCCAGAGCTCTCTGGAACACTCAGCTGGGAAATCAAATGCTCGTGCTGTTGCAACTGAGGACTGGTTTTTGTTGCAGTGGTGCCAAATTCCACATAACCATCTTAAGAAATGAAATAGGAGAGCAAACACAAGAAAATACTTCTAGGAATTGTGATTGCTCTTCATGACCAGCAGGGACTACAAGCAAATTTGGAAGAGGTGAGCCCAAAGGAAAAGAAAATATTCCATTTTGTTTCCTTATTTGTTTGTTCTTATTTACATGTTTACATGTAATTTAACAATTGCCCATAAAGGAAAATTCTCTTCCCAGTAAGAAAACTAATGGTGGCTTGTTGAGTCTGTGAGCATTGCACAAAGTACTGAACCAAAATGAACACGTTGTGAAAGTTTCAGTTCAAGGGGCCGGATTCTTAAGAGATATCTAAAGTACCAGAAGGAGAAGTTAGTAGCAGCATTCTTCAATGCTTATGGTTTTTTGCTATGTATATGTCTAACAGCACGTGTGCTATCACTTGGTGAGCAGTATCTATGTGCTTCCAAGCAGGGTCCTTCCTACAAAAGAATAATAAAACAAAGTTTTCTTTGTGAAATGGAAGACCATTTCATGAGTAGTCTTTTAGTACTTTCTATATTTCAGTCCCGTTTCGTACACTCCAGGACACTGCTGACATGAACTGTTTTGCTATGAAACTTAGTATGTGTGGTGTTCTCTTGACTTGATTGCCCAATACAAATAGAAATGTAAGTGAAAATAACTCTTGGCAGCAGTGGGCTCAACGGGAGTCCCGTTAAGGTCAGAGCAATAATACCTTCAAAGTTTGACGAAAGTGATGTGGCACCTTATACAGCGGTGTTTCTTCAGCATTTATTGTATGGAGCTGCTGTAGTCTTGCCTTGTGTGGAGCCCTCAGAGCTGCTGCACTCCGGGGAAGGAGGAGCACAATGGATTGGAGGGGAGGGGGTGCTCCACTTGAATGAGGCAGAGGTTACAGGTTCTGTAGGAATGGCAGTTTCCTGCTGCACAGCTTCTGCACTGTTCCTTTTTTTGCCTTTTGATATCGCTTGTGAAAGATGATAGGAATATTGCTGTAGACTTTGATTTTATGCAACCAGTTCTAAACTTTTCAAATCCAATTTTATGCAGGCCAGAAGAGAGAAAAATGCGTTTATTAATGAAGTGGCACTCTCTTTGTTCCGGTTTCCCTGGCTGTGCTTATTACCTTGGCTGTTATGTGTGCTTGGCTCTCTCGACTCATTCTTCTCTAATGTGGTGGTGATGCGGGACAACCACATGGTATCTAAATCCCTATTTTAGAGGGCTTTCTCCTCTTGGCTGAGCAACCCTAGTAACTGAAGTCAAGGAAGCTCTATTGTGCATTGAGGAATGTGGTGGGAAGCTACCGTGCCCTTCCTAGTACACTCAGCGTTGGCACAAAGGTACTGCAGGAGCAAAGGCTGACTTATTTAAAGGATCTCTCCAGCTTCTTCCCACAAACCGAAACGCCGAATTGCGAGCGTCCTACCTGATCTGCTGGCTGACAGCTGCAGTTTGTCTTTCCTTTCGCCCAAGCCAAGCCACAGAGCTTACTTAAGTATCTTTCTGTCCCATTCCACGTTAAACTCATTTTAAATTTCAATCCCAGTGATGTGAGAGGATGCTTAATCAGAGGTTGTGTACCAAGTAGCTTTGTTGCTATATCACCCGCTCTTGTTCTGGATTGTTGTATGCAAATCATAGTTTGTGAAGAACTACTGTGTATACAAGTGGGTGGTGAGGGGAAATTGGAGGCCACAGCTACTTCTGTTGTTGTAATTTATTATTTCTTAGGCTTGGGGAAGATTATTTTCCGTAACATGGGAAGACATGTACTTTCAAGCTATGGAATGAAAGCATCTTCCCATTGCCTGATACCCAAAGCTCCACAGAGTCTGCGAGGGCTGGAACAGCTCTCACCTTCAGAGCCTGTCTGTAGATGGGAGGGGATGAATCCATGCTCCTGCTGGCATGGTTGTTCAGTTCTGAGATCCAGCACTGAGCCATCCCTGGAGGGCCAGTGTAAGGATGAGTTTCCTCTTACATTTTCTCCCTTATTATCAACCATAGATATGGTTTATATATATGTGTGTGTGTGTGTATATACACTGTTCTTTGTTGAATTCTCTTTTGTGGTGTTGGTTGGTTGGTATTTTTTTTCCACTCATCAACACACAGCTTTCTCCAATATCTGGAATCTCCAGATGATGCTCAGTCCAAATTACATGCCAAATAAATAAAGATCCAGTATGAGACCTACTTAAGTACATAAGTATATGAGTTTATGTAAGTACTAGAACACCCTGACGACTTTCACAGCTTCCTTTGGCCAGAAAGAAACACTTTCAGTTCTGCATCTTCATCAGTAGGTGGTGCTGGCTAGCTGCACATCTGTTAGTGCTTTGGAAGCTGCACCTTAATCTTAGGAACAAACGTGGGTGAGAAGGTCAAAACTGCTACGTGATCTCAGTCCAGCCTCAGAACGGAAACTCAGTTTTGTCCATAAAACGATGATCTGTATTGCCTTATGCAAAGGTTGTTGGGCTTCAGAACGGCTGCCGGAATTGCTCAAACTTCTCATGAGCAGAAGTTTTTTCTTTTCTGATTGGAGTGTAGCAGAAATCAAATATAAAGCCAGTAAGCACGGACTTAAGCTTTGCATTGAAGGCTGCAGTTCAGGATTAGGTGAATTACACGTGGGAGAACCATACTCTATGGTACTTTCTGAGGGGATGTAAGAGTAACTGCAATTACTGCTCTGAATGCTTCATCAGTCTGTTCCGTGCTGCAGCAGAGATTAAGACTTGGTTAGCAAGGATGGGTTTCAGCTCACCCAGCTGGAAGCACTTGCCGTGCAGATGTACGTCAGCTGTGTGCCCTGGCTCTATAATCAGTGTGGAGAACTCGTGCTTAGGTCAGATGGACCTTGCTGACATGTGGGCCTTCTCTGGGCACAAGGGAAGCCTGCAGCAACTAACTCGAGTAAAGAGCTCTGTGCTGGCAGTTCTGACATTTGCTTGGATTAATTCTGTCCTATTTTTGAGAACCTCAAGAAGCTAAGCTCTGATGGGTCATAGCGCTTTTTTATGTAGGCATGATGTCACTCTCTTTAAGAGCACGGATCAATCCGAGGGAGTTGGGGATGGGATATGGGTTGGCATCTCATGTTCTCCCTCCTCAAGATGGCAGTTCTGAAATACGGGCCTTTTCTACTTCATCATCTCAGATACGGGTACCTTTTATCTATGATAGAGATGCAGTGCCAGCCATGTCTCCCAAGAAGGAAGTTTTCCCAAGCCCTAAAATAGAAGTAAATGCCTTCATTGATTGGTGGAGAAAGCTGGAGATTAAAGGTTGGAGGACCCTGCCCCCAGTAGAAAGCATCAAGGTGAGCACTGTACAGGATGGGGACAAATTGCCATGAAGCACTTATAGAACTCTATGTTCTCAAATCATATATGGATTTTGGGAGTCTCACCTCTGCTTTTAGGAGCTCTAATGATTTGTCCTTAAGAGATACATATTTCCTGACTAGTAGACGTTAAGAATAACCTAGATTGTAGGTAGAAATGGTATTTGGTATACAAAATTAGATAAGCTTGCAGAAAAATATGCAAAACTAAGCCTACAGGAAAGAGAAAGGAAAGATGTCTATACACGGAAAAGCCCACAGGAAAGGGAAGATGTCTATACATAGAAGGACTTGTGAGGACAGGAAAGTACTTACAGCGATTTTCCACCTTTGCAATCAATCTTAAAGTAGAATAGAGAGGAAGTTTATAAGCACGATCCTCACCCCAGCAAATGTAACAGGTGATTCTTCCTCAGCTTCCAACTGAAGTCCTTTTTAATTGCCAGGTATGTCCTTGTGTTTGTGGAGGATTAAGGAGCATAATATAGCAATCTGAAATGGGAAGTTGAAGAAAAACAATTTTAGTGGAAAAATGTTTGTGTGATTTATTTTTCTTTTTGACATAATTTACTATTAGAAGTGACTGACTAATAATCTTGATCTACCTTTTCATAAATCTGTAAATAAACATTGACCTTTGCAGGAGCTTATGTCCAGCGTTGCCAACATTACCATAACATGGAGCTTCACACAGGAAAGTATTTCATTTGTTGAAGTATCTGCTTTGAGGACTGGTGACTGGCAAATGGTAAAAGGAGCTAAGAAAGGGGGACTGCCTAAGAAATCTCTCATCATGGGCATACAGTAGGCATGCAACAAAAAGTAGCTCACTGTGTTTTTTTTCTTATGTTTTTTTTGTGTGTGTAGAAGCCTACAGGAGTTACACACACTTCTGAACTAATTGGAATATCTTAGGTCTTTTGTATAATGCACTTTTGCTTCCTTTATTTTCCTTTATTTCATCTTTGAAAAGTGTATAGTAGCAGTAATGACAGGTGAAAGAATTACTGAATTAATTGAAGCGTGCTTATTGCAGACTTGTACTGAAGCATGTACAAATTAAACTTAGTAGAACACTGTATTATATTAATGACTAATTATAACCACATAGGAAACCCAACATGGTTATCCAATATTAAGTTCTGTTGCTTAATCTGATTTATTTTTTAATCCATTTGGGAGGATCTCAGATTGAAGTGTTTAGGGAAACGTGCGCAGTTCATAACTTTTTCAAGTCACTGTTGTTGGTAGATATTTGTTGATGACCGTAGCCATAGTAGCACCTTCCTATGCGTAAAGGAAATTGATGCTCATGGGAATTATCCTCTAGCTTTTTAATACAGAGTGATTAAATGGAATAGTTTCAGTGTAAAAGTTCTGTGCTGTTAAAGAGAAAACTCATCACTGACTCATCTTCTCCAGAAACAGGGATATGTGCTTGACCCCATGCAGTTGAAGAACGCCTGTAAAAATCAATTAAATTACCCTATTCTTGTCATCAAAGAATCAGGGTTAAGCATAGTGGTCTTCATTTATGAGTGCGCAGCCTTTTTTCCAGCTTTTATTATGGCTGCTTCTCAGCCACGTGTTTTGAGCGTAGCGTGCAGTAAATATCTGCTTTGTGGAATGCAGTGGATATACTAGGGTAAGTGATCTGTAGACTGTAGGGAAATGAAAAATAAGTGACCGCGGGTTGGCGTTTGTTTGGAGGACGACGTTAGCTCTCATCTCTTCCCGCTGACTCAGTCGGAAGCGGTGCCGTGGGCAGAGCACAGCTGTTGGTAGGACCCCCAGCAGCCGGGCCCTGCTGAGTGCCCCTCTTGTGCCTTGCAGAGCACCGCGGAGCCGCACACCGCCCGCCGCCCAGGGCTGACACGCGGCCGGGCCACGGTGAGCCGCAAAGCTGCTGTCCACGTGGACCGGAGCTGAAATCCCTCGTCCGGCGGCCACCAGAGCCTCCCCCGCCAAGCCCCGAGACATGGCAACAAACGGAACGAAAGTGGCCGACGGACAGATCTCCACGGAAGTTGACGCTTCGATCACCAATGACAAGCCTAAAACTTTGGTAGTAAAAGTGCAGAAGAAGAAGACGGACCTTCCGGACCGAGATACCTGGAAAGGGAAATTTGACTTTCTTATGTCCTGTGTAGGTTATGCCATTGGTTTAGGGAACGTGTGGAGGTTTCCATACCTCTGTGGCAAGAATGGTGGAGGTATGCTTGCTCTTTATTTCTTACAACTTTTGATATATCTGCATGCTAGTATTCATCATAAAAAATTATTAGAAATCTGTTTCAAAAGAGTTTTTTTTTTTTCCATCTGTGTATGTGTGGTTTTAGGGTTTTTTTTTTTTTTTCTTTTTTTTCTTTTTTTTTTTTTTTTGCTTTGCTTTGCTTTTAACTAGATCATGAGGGTTGGAAGCGTCTCAGAGCAGGGCGCTCTGCTTTGAAGTCTGCTGTGCCCTGGAGTTTATTCTAACATCTCATTGGCAAGTGCTTATAAAAGACCATAAGGTATTAGAGAAGAACTGAAGCACGTTCCCCTCCAACCCTTCAGAACCCTCTTTTGGATTGAGTGTTTGAGAGGATTGCATAAGGCTTGTAACTCTTACTCAGAGCTTATCATCAAAGGCTGGCTTCAGCTGGAAAGCAGCCAGTTCTGGCTAAAGCCTTTATACCATATGCGTGCTGCTCTTATAGATGAAGACTACAAAATGCATGGTCCTTTGTATTTTGGTTTTGACTTAAATGGAAAGTATTTACATGATGGGGAGAGACATTTTTCCCCTTAGCAAAACCTCTTGAGATACTAGCTGTTTTAGCAAGCTACACCTCAGAGGAAAAAATGTGGGTCTCTTTACAGATATAATAGGGATGGAAAAACTAGAAACAGTAGTGGCGTTCTGCACTGTAACAGGCTTTTTCTTGTTTCTTTTTAGGTGCATTCCTGATACCCTATTTCCTAACTCTAATTTTTGCTGGAGTGCCACTGTTTCTTTTGGAGTGCTCCCTTGGTCAGTACACATCTATAGGAGGCCTTGGAGTGTGGAAGCTTGCTCCGATGTTCAAAGGTACAATGTGAATTTGTATTTCTTTCTGTTTTTCCATGTTGCAGACATTACACAAAGTGTCAGGGCATGGACATTTCTTCATCATCATTTTTACTTAAACTGCCATATTTTACACCAACTCCTAATTTTATGAGGTATAACTGACAATTTTGAGACAAGCTAGGATATTATTCATTTCCCTTCAAAAATAGGGCTTCGACAGACTTATTTTGTGAAATTTAAAAACTCATTTTTGTTAGGAACACACAAAGATAGTTCAAAATCTAGCAACCTGTCTGAGCAGATAAAGAACTTGGTTCCTCAGTTCACAGCATTTTGATAAACCATGTTTCTATTCCAGGTCATGAAGGTTTGTATCTCCTTTTGTTTTGTACTAAGATGTAAAGGCCGGGCACTTCAAAGTTAGCAATTCCAATCTGAATTGCTTGAAAGAAAGATCACTCTACGCTTAGATTTCCAGGTAGTTTGGGTATCTCAGTGCTAGAACCTTAAGATTTTGGCCTAGATTCTGTACAGACCCAGAAGTCTCACACACTGTGCTTTCCATCCTCTAATCCTAAACCATTTGATACTTAAGAGCTCCTGAGTTGACTTGTGGACCAGCAAAGGAGCAAGTTATAGGCTAAGTTATAAATTACTTCACACAGTAGGACTGAAAAATAGCACAGGGTGGGATAAAAGGCTTTTTAGGGTGGATTCTGTGCTAGGAAATTTTTTGTTTGGAAAACACAAGTAAATGAAAACGTTTCTCACAGATCAGTATTGTTACTGTGCTTGAGTTACTGCTGTTGGTAGGGAGTACAATGCAAAGTATAGACTTTACTTTGCTCACTATTTTTGAATACTTCTTCCTGTCTAATGTTATGCAGCAAGTGTCATCAGCCTGACCCTAAAAATGCCCCTTAAGAAGTCTCCATGTGGAGCAGAAGATGACATTCTGATCGCAGAACACCTGACTTGTTTCTTTAGCCTGAGCTAACAAAATAGCATTATACTAAGCATGAAGTACTTTGAATAGTGAACTAAAGGGCTAACTGGTCTTTTAACTTCTGCACAATTGGTGGGCATATGCCAGAAGTTGCTGTGGTACTGTTGTTTCAGAGAATAAACTGATTTAGCTCTCTTCCCTACAAGTAAGAAACTCCAATAAAATCTCAGCAGCAGCAGATGTGACTGCTTACTGCAGCACTGAGAACTGGGCGATGTAACTGAACTAATTAGATTAGCCATCTCTCAGGTTAGCCATCTTTTTGTAGAGGTACTTCGAGAATTTGAACTGGTAAATGGTATCTGCATCATTTGTCCTACTGAACTGCAGCACTTGAGCTGACACT
>JAOWBP010004220.1:3397357-3462918 GCA_028571105.1 Tragopan temminckii
CGTACAACCATTACAGAAAGTTACCTTCTTTTGTTTCTTCTTTTGCAGGTGTGGGACTAGCTGCTGCAGTCCTTTCCTTTTGGCTAAATATTTACTACATTGTGATTATTTCATGGGCCATTTATTACCTGTATAATTCCTTTACAACTGTAAGTATGGGGTTGAGGTGGAGGGATTTTGTTCAAGGAAAAGCTAAGTGAGGTAGCTAGCTGATTAAACTATCTCACTGTGAAGGTGAGAGATTACACAAAATACATAAAAATCGGTAGGGTAAGAATTTTTTTATTCAAGGCATACTCTTTAAAAATTCTTTTTTTTTTTCCTTCTTGATAAATGCAGAATAGAAAACTGAATGTCAATGGAGAAACACAATAAAAGCTTGTTTTGGAGCCCTAGGCTTCCCTTTCTTACTGATTTGTTTAAGTTTTCTGATCCTGATCTTTAGAGCCACGGGTCTTTCATTTGTCCCCTTTTAGTTTCACTTTATTACTTGTCTGCCATTCAATCACAACCATGCGTGCTTTCTTCTCTACCAGGCAGACGCAGAGAATCTGTGCTCAGGCTTGTGACTGCTAGTCCTGGCAATGCTAGCAAGAGTGCTAGCATCGCCTTGTCTCTCAACAAAGAGGCAACCAGTCATTCCTCTTAGAAAAATTCTAGTGTGTAAAAGGTTGGGTTTTTGTGTTTGTTTTTTCTTCTGGTTTTTGGTGGGGGGTTTTTTTTTGAGTTTTTTTAATGTGAGAATGTTTTCCAAGATCAGCCATCACAAGAAAATCTATGTTGTATTTATATCAGATTCACTCTATCACATAATGCATGTAAATAGGCTTTGTCTATTAGAATTTCAGAAAGATAAATGTAAATTTTGTTTTCTACACGTGTCCATTTTTCTAATTGTCCCTTGGCCGAAGGAGATAATTGAACTCTAAGTAATCATGATGCTTTTATTACATGTAGTGCAGCAAGAGGTAACTGGACCTCCAGGAGGCCCTTTTGCTGCCCTTGTTTCTTGTAGTATGTTCAGTGTACTCTAACATGCTGAGAGACATAGCCAACTCCAAAGCATTTGAGGAGGTATAGTAAACAAAGGAGGAAATACTTCCACATCTGATTCACATAATTGATATGAAGTTAAATAACTTATGTGGCAGACACGCACTACAGGGAGATCAATGCACTGCAGAAGTGAAAATATATTAGTTCTCCTTTCTTTTTTTGTAAAATGAGATACTTGGGGTAATGCTTAGTTTAAAATTATTTGACTGTTTAGGATTTTGTCTCTTTCTCTTTTGTAAATAGACTCTTCCCTGGAAGCACTGTGAGAACCCATGGAACACTGACCGCTGCTTCTCCAATTATACCTTAGCAAACACCACCAACATGACGAGCGCTGTGGTTGAATTCTGGGAGTAAGCTGAGAACGTTTCTCTATGCCATTTCTGTGCACATGCAAGGATTAGCTTGTTATATTTCATATACCGTCTTCTGAACTGATTATCAAATAAACCGTTCTGTTTGCTTTTTCTAGACGCAACATGCACCAAATGACTGATGGATTGGAAAAACCAGGGCAGATCCGATGGCCGCTAGCAATTACTCTGGCAATTGCCTGGATTCTGGTTTATTTTTGTATCTGGAAGGGGGTGGGCTGGACTGGAAAGGTAAGATGAAAAAAATACTGTAAGTATATTTTGATTTAAAATGCCTATTTTACTAAAATATTTTGAGAAGTTATGAGGTAAGACACACTGGGACAGTTTTCTGGGACAGTTCTGTTAAACACTGCATTTCTGTCCTATTTGAATTGATAGAGCACCATTTTTTTTTGAAAGGGCTTCTTCCTCCACAGCTTGCTCTGACCATCTTGGTTAAGGTGTTCATTTACAGACTTCCTGGCTTTGCCAGGTAGAAAAATCCCTAAATATATGTCTGCTTGCTCCTCAAGGGAATATTCTGACTATTCTGAATTGTAGTAGAGTGAGGATGCGGTGTTTTGGCTTCAGTAACAAGTATACATTTATTAAACAACTCTTGATGGACTCAGAGATGTAACTGTTGAAAGTGTACGCCAGACATTTCCCTCCTTATGCTGAATGAGAGCCAGACATGGTCCTGGCTGCAAGCATGCTTACATGCTATACTTCTTTGAGTCTGATTGTTTTCTAAGTACAAAACAGAATTAAAGGAAGTTTATTGTGAGAGACCTTTCTCCAGAAATGAAAGGGTAACAGCACTTGAGAGTTGGACACTGAAGGGCAGTTATAATGATGAAATGAGAATGTTAAAAAAGTTAAAGTAGCTGTTTGAGAAGAGAAATAAAATGATGATATTCTACAAGCAGAGTAGGAGTGCTGCAGCTATGAGTCTTGTGGTTTGGGGAATTCCCTTGTTGAACACAAGAAAGAGAAACACAGGCCCCTGGTGCAGAAGCCTTCTAGCCCACCCAGGAAAGTTAGCAACAACTGAAAGTTGGCCTGAACGGAAGACACGGTGTTCAGGATGTTCAGCATTAGTCCCTTCACACTCTAAGCTTTTCCTTGTCCATTAACAATGTGGGATGATGTCTGTGTGGTGTCAGACATTGTGTGGCATCTGGTGGTTGAATGATGCTGTTAGATGTGGCACTAAGGGACGTGGTTTAGTGAGCATGGTGGTGGTGGGTTGGCAGTTAGACTGGATGATCTTTGTGGTCTTTTCCAACCTTAATGATTCTACGATTGATTCTGTGATTGATAAATGCTTCAATTTTTTGGAACAAATGCCTGAACACAGATGATTCTTCCACGCTTACAATGTCTTTTTTCCTCAAATCAGGTGGTGTATTTCTCTGCTACTTATCCCTATGTGATGCTGCTTATCTTGTTCTTCCGCGGTGTTACACTGCCTGGAGCAAAGGAAGGCATTTTGTTCTATATAACTCCCAACTTCAGTAAGCTTTCAGACTCTGAGGTAAATATCTAGTCTTTGTAAACAACAGTTTAACTACTGACTTCACCTTTCAGATATACAATTTGCTCTCCAAGTGCAGAAATGAATTAAAAATATATATATATATTTCTGGCCATCAGGTTTGGCTGGATGCTGCCACACAGATTTTCTTCTCCTATGGTTTGGGTCTTGGTTCACTGATTGCCCTTGGAAGTTACAACCCTTTCCACAATAATGTTTACAGGTAAGCAGATGACTGCACGTATTACAGTGGCACTTTCCTCTCTCAGCTGGAGCTGGATTCTATCTTCCTGGGTCCTATATCTCTGAATTAATGCATAATCTCTGAAGTAAATATTAAATGTTATACGTATGTAAGAATGAGATGTAGAACTGCATTTACACTAATGAGAGAGATGTGACTTGTCCAGTGTGAAACAGAACCCATTCTATGAAACCTAAAATCATTAAATTTATCCACAAAACCTTTCCAAAGGAAAAAATGGTAATATACTGAGCATTAGCGTTACTTTACTGCTTAAAACACCTTATCTTTATTTCAGGGACTCCATCATAGTGTGCTGCATAAACTCATGCACAAGCATGTTTGCAGGCTTTGTCATCTTCTCCATTGTTGGATTCATGGCTAACGTCACAAAGAGGCCCATTGCAGATGTTGCAGCATCAGGTATATAATATATTTTTAAGTTCTTCAGAGACATCAGTTATTTTTTGTATATTGCATCCCAACTACTTCACATATTTGTTTAAAATCTCTCCTTCAAAGCATTCCTCTGCCCCCTGTCATTTCAGTAGCACTTAATGCTCTCCCTCTTGCAACCAGCATTTCAAACCTCTTGAGGCAGTACCAGCAAAATCATTTCATGTTTAACAGGCTGCCTGCCTGCCTTCAGTGCTCGCAAAGCTTCAGCGTTGGAGAGTGGTCAGCCTGAAATGCATACTGGGTTGATGCAATGAATACTAATGAATATGCTTACAGGGACAGCATTTATAAGAGGTGGCAGCACAGTTAGCTGTTTGAGTGTTCGGCTGTGACATCAGATTAAGAGCCTCTTGCTACTGAAATTCTTAAAAACAACCTGAAAGGAGGAATTATGTTATTATGTTTTAGGACCGTATATTCTCAAATTCGGTTAGGTTTTTAAATTCCTTCTACTGTTTCTTGTGGTCAAACCTTTTGAGGCAGATCAGTCTCTCACTGGTTAAACTACAGCTTTGAGCCAGTTTTACGGGACCTTTTATTAGAAAAGTAATCTTACGTAGGGCAGTACAATAGATCCATAGATAGATTCTGTATACTTTGCAGTTCTTTGCCTTTCTTCCAGAAGAAGCTTACTGAGGAAGAGAAGATGGTTACCTTAACCCAGCTGGTGTACCAAATACTCATTTAGCAATTTTGGCCACAGGGAGAGTTCTGATAACAGAAAGTGGTCGGAATTCTGGTGGACAAAATGTGTATTACTCTACTAACAAACAAATATCACCGATGAAATATTCTCTTAGAAAATCAGAGAATTTAAGCACCAAAAATAGTCTTCATTTAAAAAAAAAAAAAAAAGCAAAAAATGTTATAGCATACACTGTTGTCACTGTTTTTTTGAACTGAAAGAGGGGAGATATAGATGAGATATTAGGAAAGAATTTTTTATTCAGAGAGTGGTGAGGCACTGGCACGGGCTGCCCAGAGAGTTTGTGGATGCCCCATCTTTGGAGGCACTCAAGACCAGATTGGATGGATCCCTAGGCAGCCTGATTTAAGGGGTGGCAACCCTGCCCACAGCATGGGGGTTAGAATTGGGTGATCTTTAGGGTCCCTCCAACCCAAGCCATTCTATGATCCTATGAAAAAAAAAAAAAAAAAAAAAAAAACAACTGGGACATCAATAGTCTGTAAAATAATCTGGTTTTGACACAGTTGTAATTAAATAAAAACTACATCTGCAAACAAAACAATATTTCTATATCACATTAAGCTTCAAAATTTATTGCAAAGTAGCTAAGGTAACAGACTTAAGAAAGATGTATATGATCTCCAATGACCACTAATCACAAAGGACAGTTGGAAATTTGACTTTTTATTTAAGCTTCTGTTTTTCCTAGCAAGTTCAGAAACTGATGCTTTCTTTTGACACCACAAGACATGTTATTCTGCAGTATTTTTAATAGTCCTACAAAGCAATAGTTTTTAAAGACTGTAGCTGCATTTTGGTGGAATGTGTAAACAGTCAAATTAAGGACATAGTCATCTTAAGTTTAGTGTGCTGCTACTTAGAATGCATATTTCAGTCATATCTGCTATTGCTTATAAATAATGTTTTAAAATCTGCCTGTTTCAAAATTGTGTTTGCTCTGACAATTCAAGTGTCTAATGCTGGTCCTTGCTTCACTGGTTTGAGAGCTAGGTATGTCCAACCAGTTAACACAGCCAGACTACTTTTTAATGAAAGCTGAAAAATTGCATACCCACCTGAAGTAAAGCACACTAATTTTCTTTCTGTGATTATTTAGTTTCTACAAGTTTCACTCTTATCCTGTCATTAGATGGTTTCCAGCTATACTGTGACAACAAAAAGAAGTTCCTTCTTCTGTAATAAAAAATTTATGTTCTTCTTCCAGTACTTTGTCCCATCGACAGTTGTTAGGAATGTGAATGAAAATGTTTACCCATTTACAACTACAAAGCATATTAAAATGTGTTTTATAGGAGAATTCATGGTACAACAGCAAATGGGAATACTGTAAATGCTGGAAAGGGCCTTCTCCATTTCTGAGCTTTGTTTCTCCATTAAAGTACTTAATGCAGAGCAGAAGATTAAAGCCATCAGTAATTACTTCAGAGGAAGAGAAGGCTGGTCCTTAACTGAAGACATATTCCTAGCCAAGGATAACATTCCCTGTTTAGGTGTCTCCCAGGAGTGACTTCTGAACTTTATCTAGTGTTTTTCTTGGTTGGTTTGGGTTTTTTGGGTTTGTTTTTGTTTTGGTTGGTTGTTTTTTAATGCAAGATGTGTGCACTGACTGCACAATGAACACCATTTAAGTCAAAATCCCTGGGCAGGTGCTGCATCCATGACTAAGCCGTTCAGATAAACCTATGTATCAACAGGAGTTGATAATCCCAGAACCCAATCAACCACACTGACATTTTCTATCCTTTTTCTCCTACCAGGTCCTGGACTGGCATTTTTAGCTTATCCAGAAGCAGTGACACAGTTACCAATTTCTCCTTTGTGGGCAATACTGTTCTTCTCCATGCTGCTAATGCTTGGAATTGACAGTCAGGTAATAAAAATTATTAACAATAAAGAAGATGCATTTTCCGCAGCCATATGGTAGAATGTTGGCTTTGCTCAGTGCTTTCCACATTGCCAGCTGTTATTGGTGCATTGCTTCTGGTACAATGAGATAAACAGTAGGAGATACCAAGGAGGGAAAGAATTGGAGGAGCCTTTCATTTTTCATGAACTGTTGGAATCATATGCCAAATAAGCAGACAATTTATTCTGCAAACAGAGGACCTTCATGTGGAATGTCAATCACAACATTAAAATACTTTTGAGTTGTTAACGAACTTGGGAAACGTTGAGATATTTTTTACAAGATTTAAATAGCATAAGTATTTCTGAAAGGTGACTTCATGCCCTGCGGTTTGTAAGAACTGTAAATATTGGTTAAACTCTGATTGCACGGTTGGAAATTAATAAAACGTGTTTATTTTGAGTATAGAAAAAAAAAATACTTGGAGGACCACATTCTCAGTAAAAATGTTACCATTCCATTGACTTTTCTGGAGCTGCAGAAAGTATCTGATTTATAGCATTTTAGAATCAATCTTGTGTCTCTAGTCTTCACTCTGAAGCACAAATCTGATCAGGCTTTTTGAGTCTATTGGCTTTCATATATGTAAGCAAATAATGGAAGAAGTCTAGGTTTTTGATAGATCTGTGAACCAAAGCCTTCAACTGCAGGCTTCCATCACAAGAAAGAGCACTTTATCTTGTTAAGCACATGCTATAGGTCATACTTTCGAATGTTGAATGTTTTTCAAGCTGGAAATCTTTTTGGATAGATCTTTTCAGACAGAAACAAGGATATTCAGAAGCACTGCTTCCTCTGCAGTCAAATGAATTTTCCTTTATCATTTAATGGATGCAGCCTTAGGCCAATGATGAGTGTTATTAAAAACTCCTTCCCTCAACCCAATCCTGCAGTTGCAATGCATCGCGTTGTATTTTATTTCTAAATTTACTTGCAGTTCTGCACTGTTGAAGGATTCATAACAGCTTTGGTGGATGAATTTCCGAAGTTATTGCGCAATCGAAGGGAAATCTTCATTGCTGTTGTGTGTATTGTTTCCTATCTGATAGGGCTGTCCAACATTACTCAGGTACGTTCAGGAGAAGAACGTGTTCTTATTTCTCCTGTGCCATATCTGCTTTATTTCCCTCTTCCACCATCCCCACCTAGAATCATTGCAAAGGCTTCAGGAAGCAGACATTAGCTTGCAGGTGTACAGTCTCTGTATGCCCTGGATGCAGTGAGGCTTGCTGAATAGTTCATGTGACAAGAAAATACTCGTATCCACAATCCCTCTTACGGTTCGAGAAGTGCTAACTAGAGATAATCGCCATTGCTTCCTGTGATCTGGTAGATTGCAGACAGATTGAGGAAAGTGCCTGACTTATTGAACAAAAAGGAGTAAAGTGAAATCAAACCAGTTAATTGAATTCTAGCGCTAATCTAATTCTTGTCAGTACTGACCTCATGCATTAGAAGACTTTAAGCTGTTAAGATTAATTAATTTACATTGTAACCTATGCTCTACTGTTGGTTTTTAGCTTGCATTTTAATCCATTTTGAGATTGGAGTCCTTAATACTTATTCTAACACTTCTTTCTTACGTGTTTTAGGGTGGAATCTATGTGTTTAAGCTTTTTGACTACTACTCTGCCAGTGGGATGAGTCTCTTGTTCCTTGTATTCTTTGAGTGCATCTCCATATCCTGGTGCTATGGTAAACAAGTTTTTTGTTTGTTTGTTTTTGTTTGGGTTTTTTTTCCCACATTTGAGGCTGGAATTGAAACTGGCCTTGCTTTATGTGCACGTAACTCCACTAAGGACTCCAAGGTGGTTGGTGTGAGGTACTCCTGCCTCTCTAAAACACCCTGTGTATCAGTCTCAAAGTGATCAGATGCTACGTGCTTCAGGAACACATAGTGACATCTCTTTTCCTTTTTTTTTTTTTTGTTTCCCTCTCTCAGTGTAATGACTTGGGTCTCTTGTACCTTATTATGTTTCTTTTCCAGAAATGATTCTGTTACTTTAGGATCTTGGAGGGAGAGGTGGACTCCTTGGTCAATTCTGTCTTGCATAGTTGCTCTAAAATATTCAGAAGCCTGGGCTGACAAGCTCTGTGTTTAAAGATAAAGAAATATATATAATATAATATATTTTCCATATATTTATATAAATATAAAACACTTTCCATAGTGTTTGTATGTTAATTTTGATGTTAATTGTGTGTTAGCTAGTCTAAGGACCATGGTTACTAAGGCATGTTAGTTTATAGTACAGAATTGATTGAGAGCTAGATGACTGGAGTCTTTCTGCTGTCTTTATATAGCCTTAGAGGAGGAAACAGCTTTTATAAACAGCCTATAAATCCTACAAATGTGAATGGGAAATGCACCAGCTAAGTAATAAAGAAATCTAATAGGAAGTTATAAATAATGCAGTATATGTACCTTTTGGAAGACGATGGATTGTTAGCAGATAGCAGCAGCAACACAAGGGCTAGGCTACTCTTTGATTTCACATGCAGCTCTGCATGTATATGGTGAACATAAACTCCACAAAGTGAAGCCTGTACTGCTGGCTAAGGGTGGTGTGGATTTTTTTAAAATTTATTTTGTAAAATATCATTCTAAATATTTCTTTCTTCTAAGATTGATTTATTGTACGGACTTCCTCTGTCTTTGCAGAGGAACATTTTCACTGGTAGTAGATTAATTGTGGTGTTGAAAAATGAGGGAAAAAATGATTTTGGTTCTTATGAATTTGCACATGTATTTTCCATTCCAGTAGGTGAAATGTTATGTTGATTGAGGTCTGTATAGAGCTACTAAAAAATATACTACTTCATTTGTGACAGTCTCTCTCGAAAGCATTGAGCTTTCAACTGAATCAGTTACGTGATAATTTCTATATTGTTTCTTATTTTCATATTTAGGTGTTAATAGATTTTATGACAACATCCAAGAGATGGTGGGATACAGACCCTGCATCTGGTGGAAACTCTGCTGGTCATTTTTTACTCCAATCATTGTGGCAGTAAGAAACAAACTTTTATAATATGGTTTAAGAGAGATACACAAGGTGTACTATGCACTACACTATTGTCATTTCCACTCCCATAGCTTCATACCAGACCTGACCTCATCCTTTACTTAAGGATGTGAGCAATTCCACTGAAGGCAATAGGCAAAACCCCTTGTCTTTAGAAGAAGCCTGTGCACTAAGAAAAGAAACACTGCACGGTTTCAAGATTTGTATTAGTCCTCTGGAGATACTTATTAGTCAAAAGCACAGCTCATTGGCACAGAAGTAAGAAACAAATTTTGACCATTTCTTAAGTAAAATTTGCTGATCTTTGTGAATTCTCCATATACATAAAAAAGCCATATATTGTAAACTGAATTCCTTCAGAAGGGCTACTCAGGCAACAGATTACATTTATAAGCTGATGTTCTTCCTTCATGGGATTCTGTGGAATCTATTACCCAATTTGTAAGGCATTTCTACTGTTTTTTCTGTCAAACCTTGCAAGATTTTTGTGCGTTGGAAACCACAGAACTGTCTTTTACTGATTCTAAGCTTTGTCCATTTAATCCCATTCAGTGTCTTCTGGAAATAATAAGTATAGAAATGTAAGCTTAATAAGACTTAGTAAGCAGAAATGCAATTTAAAGATGTTTTCAAGTATACTTGACATAATACTGCTCACTCACTGCTATTTCCTTCATATTCCCATGTAGGTAGCCAAAGACCATAGGTAAACAAACAGCACTAAAAAGAGGCACAACAAGGTTATTAGACTGAGTGTTCTTTGATTCATCTTTACACAAATGAAGAAGGTTTTCGTTTTCTGAAAGGAAGCGTTCAGGAAAGAATAAAGAGTACATTTAGTTTATTAGGTGATGAGCAATACTATACGTAAAACCTATCAATCAAATTTCTCCTGTCCTGTAAGGTCTTCAATGTAATTTGTTGTCCTGCACAAGGTCACATGTGTGATAATGTGCAAATAAAGTCTGCCAGTCCGTATTCTCCTCTGGGAAAATGTTCTGCACAAGGACTGAACCTGGGATGAGAAAAAGATTCTTTCTTTCCTGATTCAGTTTATCATGTTTTCCCTGATGTGGGCTGTTCTAGACATTTAGAAATCTGCTTTGGGAACCTGAAGTTAAAAATACCATGTTTTCAGATCAGTTGTTTGAAAAACCTTAAAAAAAAAAAAAAAAAAAAGTATCCCACTGTACTTTGCACTGTGCTGCAGTTCAGTGGTACAGCAGACACATTCATGCAGGTATTACTGGGGAAATAGTCCCCAGAACCCTCATCTTTCCCAGTAGTCTTCTTCCCTCTGATTTTGTGCAGGTTATCTAAGGACTGTAGTAATACCAGTGGATTCCTATCACCGGCATACCCTGAATTATCTGAGATACGCATTATGTGTGTAAAAATACAGTGTTAACTTGAGGCATTAAGATTAATTTGGTAAGAAGCAGCCAGGTTAACTATCTCCCAGTCTCTTGTTATTAAAAAAAATTGAAGTGTTTTTTTTTTTAATTTCATAAGAGATGTTTGTACAGACCAATCTGTAGCCACTTACTGATTCATAGGTTCTACTCTGTCTGACCTCATTTTCTGACTTTGCTTGGAGGATCCAAACAATACCAAAGCACTCTTAAATATTAGAGAGGCCAGATACTAGAGAGCCAGGCTTTAAGAAACCTTTTTAATACAGGAGTCCATTGCTGACCAGTGCGATGGAGCTGTATTGAAACAATGAGAAACTCAGTAGAAATCAGAAACTTAATAGTTGCAGAATTACAATTCAGATATTTGCAGATTTGCAAACTTGAGAATAAGCAAGCAGAGAATCAGTCAGTTGTACCATGCTGACATCTGCCTGTTTTCTGCAACGTCTGTCTGGAAGACTGATCTGCAGGCTACAAGCTAGTGCCTGCTGCCCTATACCCAGGGAACTAAGGAGCCCTTTTCTCTGTGCCTGGATGTAGAAACAAGTCAATCCAGAAAAATATTTGAACATAAAACACTCATCTAAGTCTTCACTCTCCCTCCCACCTCCCCGCTCTGTTTTGCAGGGAGTATTTATCTTCAGTGCTGTCCAAATGACTCCTCTCACAATGGGAAGTTATGTTTTCCCAAAATGGGGCCAAGGGGTTGGCTGGTTCATGGCGTTGTCTTCTATGGTGCTGATACCAGGCTATATGGCATATATGTTTCTTACCCTGAAAGGCTCCTTGAAACAGGTAAGTATCTCTTTTTCCTGTCTGCATGATTGAATCTTGTAAAACCTGTGCACACTGACAAAAGATTGCTGAGCAGTTATTTTCTAGTTATATCCTTTCTGTGGATTCACAAACGGAGCCAGTTATTTTGCATCAAGATGAAAAGTACAAAAACCTGTACCAAACAGACAAGACAGTGTCTGTACGGTCTGCTGTTCAACACTTTTCCCCACATTAAACGTGGTCCTTATTTCCAGGCTTTGACAATTCCAGAAGCTTCACACCTCAGCTCTTTATACTCATGAAAAAAGTAGCAGTTTGCAAAACACATAAATTTGTCCTTATTAATGCAAGACGTGCTGTCATCTATCAAAGCAGGTGATGCTGAAAGGAATTGGAGTCAAACTCTTAGAAGTGAACCATCGCAGCCCTTGATTTCCCTGAATCTGCTCACGGTGAATCTGTTCAGCATCTCCCTGCAATGTGGTCAAATATTTGAGCTTCTGTTCTACATTTTGCCTGTTGAAAGCTATAATGGCTGTCTGATTGTGTTGCATCTGAGAAAAAGTACAAGTAAAAATCTCAGGTGTATCTCATGATTATGCTGCATCTTCTGTTAGTCCTCAATTAAAGGATTTCTATTAAGAGTTACTTTAGAGAAAAACATTAGAAGCCACCTTTTTCTCATTGTGTTCTGCTCTTAGCCTCTCCCTGAGTCCTTATTCCATCTGTTAAAAAGGAGATGACAGTTCCCATGTGACAGAGGCTTCTTAGGACTTAAATCCATTTTAAGATCCTCAGGGAAATGCTGCTGACAGTGTGAAATGCTAATAGGGTTACTGACCAGTACACTGTTTAATTGTCAATTGTCCTCCTTAATTTTTTGAAGTGTGTGCATCCTTAGTTTTCTCTCTCCAGGCCATAGTCTCATTCTGTGTATAAGAGACACTTCAGTTGAAACACACAACTCTGTCCTCCATGACTATGTGTCAAAATGATTTTGTCAGAATTTCTGGAATATTCTAAAATCAGCTGACAGAGCCATCCTTGCAAAGAGACAGATGATCGTAAGCAGAATTGATGGGTTGCTCAGACCTGTATCCAAATATTTCTCTCCAGAAAATTTTAGAAGACTTAGCAATGCTTCAGAGATTTCTCTAAAATATTTTCTGTTATTACGGACATATGCTTTTTCTTACGCCTACTTATTCAGTATCTTTATCTTAGTCTTACTGTTTTGTTTATGTGCAAATGGAGAATTGTTGCCCTTAAATCAATAGTTCCTTCCTTGCCAGGATTGTAAGACCACAGTAGAAGTTCCTCAGTTCAGTCTTCCTGTAGATTAAGGTTCCATTTGTGAAAGCATTTGAATGATTTTCAAATTTTGAATGCATTGACAAATGTTTTCACCAACAGAGCAGAGCAGGTGATTGTTCTCTTCTATTCTGTCCTTGTGAGGCCCCACTGGAGTACAGCATTCATGCCTGGGCCCCCAGCACAAAAAGGATTCAAAGCTGTTGGAGCAGGTCCAAAGGAAGGCCATGAAGATGATCAGAGGGCTGGAGCACCTCCCCTATGAAGAAGGGTTGAGGGAGCTGAGCTTGTTCAGCCTGGAGGAGAGAAGGGAGACCTCAATATGGCCTTCCAGTACCTGAAGGGAACTCATAAGCAGGAAGGGGAATGAATTTTTACACAGTCTGATAGTGACAGGACAAGGGGGGATGGCTTTAAACTGAAAGAGGGGAGATTTAGGTTAGGTGTTAGGAAGAAAGTCTTTACTCAGAGGGTGCTGATGCACTGGAACAGGTTCCCCAAAAAGATTGTGGATGCCCCATCCCTGGAGGCATTCAAGGCCAGGCTGGATGGGGCCCTGGGCAGTTTGATCTAATAGCAACCCTGCCCATGGCAGAGGCATTGGAGTTTTGATGATCATTAAGGTTCCCTTCCAACCTAAGTCATTCTATGTTTCTGTGATTCTGTGATCATTAGATAATAGGAAACATGGCAGTCACATGCTTTGACATTGAAAAGTGGACTCCCTTTCTGGGTACAGATGTGAGCTACACAGATGAGCTTCATGACTGGAGAACACAAAAGGCCTAGGAGAGATCAAGCAGAAATAAAAAGATCATAAATACAAGTCTACCTAACCTTTTGTATTCTTAGAGGTAGTAACTCACAGAAGCTGCAACTGATTCTCTCTCATCTTTCTGACCCATGGAGGGGGTCACCATCACTTGTTTGAGAACCACCATGCTGCCCACTGCAATCTGTTTAACCTGCCTGCACTGTTTAACTTGTGCACTTGCAATAGTTTCTTACCTCTCCTACTGCATACTACAGTCTCCCCAGATTTCTTTCCCCTAGGCATACTCAGTTGAATGTGCCAGTGCATATGACGTGTACCATTGTACATGCGGTCTTTCAGCTCCTACTGTCATGTCTCCTACAGAGCACAGTTCAAACCGCTCAAAATAGTTACAGACTGACTAAGCTTTATGCCATTCATTGCCCTGCTCCATGTTTTTCTTTTTGCATAGAAACAAGTCCGAGATGATTTGGTTTTGCTCCCATTCCAGAAAATTCATGGAGCAAAGAGCTTTTAAGAGTTTGTGTTCAAATCTCAGTACATGAGCCATTTAAGAATAGCCTTACCTAACATAAGTAAATTTTCTTATTGGACTGGAGTGGGCTATTTTGTGACATGCTCAGTATCAATAGTATTTTTGATAATGTTTTCAATATATGAGACCAGTATATATTGGACCTTGGGAGATGCGCAGAATTTTTTCACCTTAGCTCCAATACCTAGCCACTGATTGTCTTAAAAGAAATAAATCAATAAAAATAAAAAAGAAAAAGCTTAGGAGCAGATTTTTGACTGCCTCACGTTTTTTGTTGTTCTTTAAACAGCGCATCCAAGTAATGATTCAGCCCAGCGAAGACATCAGTCATCCTGAAAATGGGCCAGATCAGGCCCAACAGAGCAACTCTGCAAACAAAGAAGCCTACATCTAAACTTCTGTATTACAAAAGTACAAATACTACTCCAGAAAAACAAAAAATATGGTTGAATATGACCACAAATTTAAGTCTGAGAATATAATTACCTACCTCTAGTGGCAAAAAAAAAAAAAAAGAAAAAAAGAAAAAAAAGATAAAAAAGATAAAAGGTCACCTCCATTATAAGGGAATCGCCATAGGTATGATCCAACCATTGTGCGAGCTCAGATGTTGACAGTATTTTGTGTTCTCTGGCAATCCACAGACTGTTAATGTTTTTATCCTTTCGGAACAATAATTGCATATCTCAGAATTTGTAAACTGATGTGCAAAACCTTTTTAATCTACCTTTTAGCACGACTATTTGAAGTTTTGTGCTACTGATTTTTAGTAGTTTATCAGTACTTCTTACCACTGAATCCCAAGACTGTTATTTCTGACTTTGCAGGAGTAAAATTAAGTTTGGAATTGTTTTGTACAAAAGAATGACGTATTTTGTAACCAGGTTGTTTGCAGTGAAAAAGTCTGCCCTTAAAATTCGTTCTCGTCGAGGCCGTTTGAGCAGGGAGAGACTTCTTTGAATTAACTGAGAGTCACAGTAGGCATAGCCTTTATAAACATTCCTACTACAAATTAAGTTATTATATAGCTATTTGTAGCAAGGCAGCATAGCATGGCTGTAAACACTACCTGTTCTTAACCTTTCAGGATAATTTTCACACGAGATTGTGGATTTTTTTTTTTTTTAAGCATATACTCTATCTTATAAAAAGAAGTCATCTCTGTGAAGTAGCACTACATGAATCACAGATGTAGAGGCAAAAATGTGACTTCTAACTTTTTTTTAGGAAGATGAGAAGTAACATCCAATTCTTACGAGCTCTTAAATACTCCCAGCAAAAAAGAAAAAAAAAAAGAAAAAAAAAGAAATACAGGGTATTTGCAATTCAAGCTCAGAGTACTTGAGCTTTTGTTATGCTGTTATTATTACACTATTATTGCGTTGCCACCAAAATAGAAACCAAAACAATGGCTTAAAGATTGAAGCTTATCCTTGTAATTCTAATTTAGGGTTTAATTTCACAACTGTTCTTTTTAATCCATTAAACGACTTTAACAGTTTCAAAGAAGTAAATTATAAAATATGGATCATGAGCACTTTGGAAACAGTTTTATTTTTATTTACATATTATTTGTGGTGATGAAGGCAAGAGGGAAAGCTATTTCAGTAATATAAAAATTTCCACTCCGGGCTCCATCTGCATTTGCCACGTAGCTGGAAACCCCATTCAGCTAGTGGAAGTTTTTCTCTACGTGGAAAATGCTGCAGTTAGCCCTGTATGGCATTTCTTGTTTGGCAGCTATATGACAGACACAAAGGTTTATGGAAAATGCAGTATTTGATGTTTGATTGTAAATGACTGTGACAGAACTGTGCAATGAAACATGCTTTTCAGCAATTTTTTGTGCAACGTACAATGTTAGATAGCACAATTTATGTAGAACTACTACGTGAAAAACGTTAACTGTGAATGTTGGGTTTTTCGTTGTTTTTGTCTGAAGGTGACAAACATGTTCTTGCAATAAGGTATTATTCTCAGAATGTCAAGCACATTATTGTAGAAATAATATATATATAATACACATGTATTTCAAACTACATCATAAAATCTCAGAGTATGTTCGGTAGGTTCTAATCTGTTTCATACATAGATCAACTGTAAAATATTACAAGATCTAAGCTACGTCCTAAATGGCTATAGCTGAAATGCAAAAGTCCTGTAAGTCTTTGGGATTTAGAGGAAAAGCGTACATCCTACACACACATTATACATGATGCATACACATTATAATTGTGAATTTCATTAGACTAAGGATAAAAATTCCAACTTTCTCTTTATCGTTTAATGTAATCAAGTCCCATGTTGTTCTAAGAAAAATGCAGTATTTAATGTTTGATTGTAAACAACTATGACAGATGTTTGACAGACCTGCTCTTTAGCAAAAAGCTGTACAAACGTACCACATAGCACAAAATAGTGTTGTAGAACTACTGTGTGTAAACTGTGAATAGCTGTATCCTTTTTGTAGTACTTGCCCTGAAAAAAAGATTATTGTATGATCATATATGCTTTTTGCAATAAGGAGTTATCTGAACACCAAGCAAATCTATCTCTATATAAAAATATATATGTAATATATACATATTCAAAAATATATACAGAGCCTGTTTAAAAGAGTACAGTATTATTTAGTAAATTGCAACCTGTTCTATGGACCAAATGTAAAATATTTATAAATTAAGATGCATTTTAAATGTCTATAAATGGTGTCATAATTAAAGCACGATTGTTATGTAAGTTTCCAAGAGTTTAGAGGAAAAAGAATAAAGGTTATATTATACATTAAATTCAGAATGATGCAATCTTTCATTGGACAAAATGAACAAGTGTTATATTGAACAAGTGAGGTAAGTTCTAAATGTTTTGATTATTATTTTTAAACATCAGAAGGCTGTATCACACTTGTGACATTTATATTTAATCCATTATGCTCTTACTATAATTTAGTTTGTATATGCATGCTTTATACAGTAAGCTGAAAAGATGACAGTGTTCCTGATTACGATAAACGTGGTCTGTAGCAGAAGAGCAAGCAATGTGATGCTCATTCTCAGAGTTGCATCTCTGTCTCCTACTCACTAGGCTGTAACTGAAAAGGGATATTCTATGATTTAGTACTCTACAATTTGAAAACAAAACCAAAACACATGCATAGGTCATTTTACCAATTCATCCAATGAAAAGTTAAATTTGAAACTTAATCAGTTTTGCCTTTTAGTCTGGAAGATCCGAGTATATGTTTGGAAGTGTTAAATTCCATGTGGTATGTAGGAATACCACAGCTAGTTTTTGACTTCCTGATGAATTAAGACCTAAGGTCTAGGTGTCTGGATCCACATATATTATTCCAACAGGCAACAAGGAAAAAAAACATGAATTTTTCCTTTTTCTGAGAAATCTACCATTTGCCAACCTTCTGATAACAGTCTATAGGTATACAGAGTGCATCTGTCTCGCTGTCACAAGGATAAGTTGGCCGTTCCACAGGAAGAGCACAAGGCTGAGAGGGGCAGGCAGGATTGGAATTAGGGCAGCTGGCATAGACAGATCTCCAGACTGAAGGCACTGCTTGTCAGAGAAACAAAAATGGCTAAAATACCGAAAGTGAAAGCTACGTGTTGCAACTAGATAATGAACTCATCAGATTCAAGCTTTAAGAATTATGTGTTCATCGTTGAAAATTCCTACAAGCAGAATGGTGGCTGGTGTGTTTCAGACTGGTGGAGAACCTGCTTAGCCATGGCACTGGAGGAAACGCAGTGTTTAATGGAGCGCTCTGCCACACTTCGACTTTTTACTACACAGGAGGCCAACTGACAGCATGCTAGGCTGGAGGGTCTTGCAGAACACCTGCATCTATCTGCTCTTGCCACTGCCTTTCCTACTGACTGCTGAGCACTGGTGCCCCATGCTCGCATCTGTTCCTGTCCATGAGGTCTGCCACAGTCAAGAAATTTGGACCTGCACACTACAGCCTCACCAGGACAACACAGGAGGTGGGACCAGAAAATAAACATCCACTCCCCTCACAAAAAGGCTTTTCTTCACCTGCTTTTCTAGAACTCAAAGTGATGCTTTTGATTCATAAAGATACAATCTGCAGTTAATAACACTGCCTGGTATCCTGCTTCTTTAACACTCCTGTAGGAAGATGGCAGACCAGGACCTCTGAGCAGCCATAGTAACAAGCCTTGATTTTAAATAAAGCTTCATCAGGTACCTTTCTGCTGAGACACTGGGGCAGGAGCTGCAGCACCTGAATTCGCTGATTTCTAACCCTCAACTGAAGCAAAGCTGAAGCAAATGGGCTGATGAGACAGCGGTCTTATCCTAAACAGCTATAGAGCCGTTGCTACAAAAGCCATTTTTCTGTCTATTGGTTGAAAACAGAGACAATGTCATGTGAGTTCCACAGCAGTTTGTCTTACATCTAGGTCTAACGTGATACCTCTGCTAAGGAGCTGAATGCTCCTGTGCTCTGAATTTAATTATCTAAGTAGAAAATTGGAGCAGGACGTCATGCTGGGAAAGAGTCTAAGCAATTTAGAGAACATGATTAGAATTGAAAATGCTTATGGTAGAAGCATCCAAAATCATAAACTTCAAATTCAAAGTGCTGCCCTTGGAAAGGAGCACTCAAACGTGCAAGTACAAGGGGAGGGCCAGTCCTTGTTCTGCTTTTTAAAAAGGTTGGGTAAGAAGGGAAGGAACATGTAAGGCAGATCACAGATTTTTATTTCTGGAAATGGGGGAAGGAGCAACTTTAATGGTTTTGAAATCCACGGAAAAAAATTAAACCATCTTTAAAGTTTATTTCATCAGCATTATGTGTTGTATTCGTCATCTGCTGCTTTTGGGCTATATTGTAAGAAAAAGGATGAGAGTTGCATTTGAGAGAAGGGGATGCATTTAGTGCTGGGTGGTTGGCCAGAGAGCAATGCAAGGGGCAAAACATGGCTGAGGAAAGGGAACCTAGTTGAAGGATGTTGTGTTAGTGCTGTGATATTTCCATGCTCTCCCTGAGGAATTTTCCCTTGCTATGCTGCAGAAATCCCAACAGCAATTCAACAAGAAGAATGCAAATAAGGTCACATCTTCCCTACAGGACTGCAGGATGCCCTGAGAGAAAGCCATGTCCTTGTTCGTCAGGAGTATTAGTTCAGCTACGTGTGCTTTTATTCTAAAATAACTCTATGTTGCTCTTGGGTTTTTTGTTTGTTTTAAGCCTGATTATTTCTGTTCTGCTCTGCTCAGGCCAAAATGGAATTATTACAATTAACTATTAAAATCACACAATGCCACCGTTGGCTGGTTCTCAAGAGGGGAGGGGCTGAGGGTGGCTGGCATCACTAGAGTTACAGCCCAGTGGCAAGGCAATGCGTTCAGGTGCACACAGTCTCAGGCTCACCTTAGGCTTCTAAGCCGGGCAAAACCACGTCATGGTCATGGCTACATTTGGCAGCTGCCATCAAAGCAAGCCAGGAGCAGAAGTGAGTTGCAGTCAAACAGCCAGTCACATCTTGGTCCCTTCCACTTTAGGAAATGGTCACAATGAAGAGAAGTCTGAAGTCCATTTGGCAGTAACCTACAAACAAAGAGACTCAATGAGGAAAGCAACAATGAAAAAACTTACTCTCCAGGAATCTGAGCTGATCTGCTCAGAGCTGTGTGCACTGCAGGAGATGCCAACCAGCGGTAACTGCTACCTCAGTGTCCCTAAGTCTTCCAGACTACCACAAAGTAACCAGTTTTTCTGGTCAGTCATCAGAGCAAGACAGAACGTTCCAGGTTTTATATTCTAAATGTTCTCTTTATATTTTTTCTTCTCCTTTCACAGCTTTTAACACTATTCAGGCTCATAAATCAGAGAAAAGAAAGAAAAAAAAAAAGTACATACTCTCTATATGGGCACTTTGTGCCTCTTGGTGTCTGTTCCTGGACCTGAAGGCCCTGCCTCACTACAGCTCTTGTGCCTCACTACAGCTCTCTTAGAAAGATCAGGCTAAACTGGCCCACTTCTCCCTGCTGCAACATGATCTGCTGTCAAGGGAGCAATGGTCCAGAATGGACAGTAGTAATTACTGCACTACCTTCAGATCATCACCCATTGCTCCACTAATTCTTCATATCCTCGCTTGTAGCCACGGTGACAGTGCAGTGGCTGTGATAGAGGCAGGTGTAATTCAGTTCTCCTCCAGGCAGACTAAGCAGCCCTTCAGGACGTGATGACAAGGAAGAAGAGCATCAGTCAAGATTATCTTCATGACAAGTGGCACTGCCTGAGTCTGTCTGAAATAAGACAGATAAGAAAGGCATTTTTTTCTACCGACATGCAGCTTTTCCTATTTTTTTCTCTCAGTTTATATCTATCTCACTTCATCTCTTCTTGTGAAGTAAGAATAAAAGTAAGAGGGAGAGAGAGATCAGAAGGATCAGAAAACAGAGAGGAATTAAAGAGGGTAAAGCTAAACATGTTAGTCACTCTGTAGAGCTTAGTCTTCTTACCAAGTTGATCTAAGTATTGTCACTTTTTATGCCTTCTTCTGCTCACAAACAAGTTGAGGCCATTCTTTCCTGCTGGCATTTTATGGACACTGAGAATTTTTCTTTTATTTTCTAAGAAATCCGATTTATTTTCAGGACTGCGGGTCTGTATTGTCACCTTCTGTTCCATTTTCTGACCAAACACTTGGGTCATTAGCTCTAGCAGCCTTACAGCTCAAGAGCTCGCCTTAAAACAGCATTATTCACCAAGTAGGTTACAGCAAAGGCAATGAATAATCCCCACTTGCCAACCCCGTGCTGGAGAGACATGTACATAATTTGACCACACGCACGGTTAGTGTGGGAGAACTTACACTATTCGCTATTTTTTAGTTAATACCTGGTATTTTTCATGGTTTGTAAATGGTCTCGCATTAAGATTAGTGGCAAATATTTAGTTATCATTTTAAATGTCAAGCAGGCTGAAATAATCTGGTTAGTTATTTGTGAGTCATAAGTACATGGTGGTGCTAAATGTGTCCAACACTGCCTAAGAGAAGGACAAGATGAATGAGGCATTGTCACAGGGACAAAAATTAATGTGTTTTGCCAGCAGTGGTGCTTTAGTCCTATTAGAATATCTGCCTTACGTGACTTCAGAGATAAGCAGCTAAGAGGTGCTGATAAACATTTTAAAGGGACACTGAGTAGAAAATGGCAAAAGGAACACACGGTTCCTTCTACAGCTGTGTCCTGCAGAGCCTAGCTGCAGCCAGGACTGTGCACCCCTCCAGCCCTGTGGCTGGCAGAGCGGGGGAGGCAGCAGCCTCTCATACTCTGTTACCGGGCTGACACTTCCAAATGTGACCCTTCGGAAGGCAAATTACGACGGCACAAAAAGGATCATTTCTGAGTGTGTGAGTACTTCTCCCAAGTGAATGTCTGAGGGTTTCAATGGGGCATACAGCCTAGACAGCAGGCATCCATGGCCCAAAAAACAAAGAGGAGCAGAAGAGTGGGTTTCCAGGCTGGGTAGTTTTGGCTACACGTAGGAGTGTGTTTCTTTGTAAACCAGCCTTTCCAAAGAGCATTCCCTTCAGAACAGCACAAGGGGTGATCAGCATCAGTGGGATGCAGCAGCACACGGTTGGTCCTGAGGCCCTGGTGTTGCGAGAGCGGATTCCCAAAAACAGCTGCAGTTCCTTCTGCTGGGACTGCGCCTTTCCAGGCAGCATGCTGGGGGTCTCTGTGGGAGCTTTTCAACTAAAATGTCTGTCCCAGCGCACACAAATTCCAAAGCAGGGAGCAGCAAAGTATTTGTTTGTGTGTTTAAAGCTACCTGGCACCGTAGGAATTGAAGCAGCTGCCCTGAAATGACTGCGGAGCGTTTTGATGAAGATCTTCTATGAGTAAAATGATAAATCTCTCTCTGGATATGAGCCAGAGTGTCAGGTTCTGTTAGGGAATTATTTCTAGGTCATTTCAGTTCATTGCACTGCACTGCAAATACTGCACTGAACGACCAAAATAATTAATCCAAACATTGGAGAGAAACACCAGCTCACACTGTAGGCAACTAACTTTGCCCTAAAAGTGACAGAGCTCAGCATTTTTAACCTGCTCTTTACCAACTGTCATACATCAGCAACACACGACCTTTAGTGCTGATCTTTGCACAGGTTTACCCCTAGTCTAGGGGCGATGGGGCTGACCTTTCCCAGCCTGGTTGCTCCTGCTGTTAACAGGCTGTATTCCCTTCAGAATTACTCAATTAGACTTGGATTTTGAAGAAAAAACATTCCACTTCAACCCTCTCATACTAGTCAGACAAAATAAATCACTCCTTTTATTCCATTTTTCACTGAAGACACTGAACTTCCAGAAACCGACCCTAGTGATGGATTGAGCCCAACATCCCATCCTGAGGTCAGGAAGTCCAGGCTGGGCAGAAGCTCAGAAAGAAAAGTTGTTTTGTGCATAGCTGAATCTTCAGTCACAGTTGACTCGTGGGAGAGCTCTGCATGGCTATCGCTGCCGATCCATCTGCACTCACAGTGACAGCTGGGTTTGTGCTCGCCACACGTTTACTCCATCATCCCTGCTGAATTGTTATGTTTCTATTATTAGGTTGCCTCATCACTGCCACAATTCAGCAGCGTTACGTTGCACAGCTCACACGCTAAGCTAAGACTGCCAGTAACTGAGGTCTGACAATACTGTGCGCTATGTTTTATTTCTTCCAGTGCCTCAGGTTAGCCAAGCCCACGCTTGCCAGGTGGTTCCTCAGGAGCTTCTGCAGCAGCTGTAAAGCCACTGACATAACAATACCAAACCAAAACACAGACAGTGCTCTTACAGTGAAAAACATGGGGGAAAAAAACATGTCAACTTGATGCTTTTTCAGGTCAAATGGGCTATCTGCATTCTTGTAATGGGTTAGAAAAGAATGTTCAAGGTTTCCAACTCAATAAATGAGTGAGTAAACAGAGTACTAGCAATCTGAGGCAATAAATGAAGTAACAGAAAACATTCACTTTGAAGTGAGAAAACAAAGAAAGCAAGCTATCAATCAGCTTATAAAACTCTTAAGAAAGATTTATTACAAATCTGTAGTATCTATGTCAATCTATTAGTCTTTTTTTCTTCTTTTTATAGACTTTGTGAGGGAAAGCAAAGAAAACTAGAGTGCACTGCGATAAGTATTTTGGCCCCTAACCACTGTTGTATGGAAATTGTATGGGCTTTTTTGGTGAAAACAAAAAACATGAATTCAACCATCTGCAATTAAGTAGTAGAACGTGAGCTTATTAACAAGCAGTATAACAAAACAAGTCTAGAGAATACTAAGGTATCGATCTACCTGCTTTTTCTGTCAGGGAATTAATTATAATTAATTACAATCATTCAAAGTTGTACAACTGTCAGCACGAGACATTGTGTATGTTGCTTTTAAGTTGTTAGCTTTTTTAATTAAAAAAAGCACCCACAAATATGCTCAGAAAAGTTTTTTTCTTAGTTCTTTACACTCTGTGTATTATTTAACTTTAAATATTTTATGAGATGGTTTATTTTCTGCTCCTAATTTTCCTTTGTAACTCTCACTGTTTCTCCAGAGGCTTCTGGCCGGCTCATTTTGTATTTCCACTCTTGGCTTTGATTTTCGTTATCTCACGAAACTGAATTCCCCAAGATTATGAAACTAGGACTAGTGGATGGGGGTCATTTTATTTACTGATGGCTTTTCAGGAAGTAATTTCATTTTTTCAGAGATAAGTGATTGCTGTAGGAATAGTGTCATTAGCAGCTTGCATTACCATACAAATGCAGACCAAAAGAGCACCTCTGAACCATCACGCTGCTATCAGAACATCAGCCCATCACTAAGCTCCTTTTAGCACCAAGAGGAGAAATACACATAGCATGTCTCATTGGAATTTTGTTTCCATTTTTCCTAGCACTGTTACTAGCACAGTTCCCTAGCACAGAGGTGTGGGCAGTGAGGCTCGCTCCTTGCCCACGTGTGCAGGCTGCCAGCGGCTCCAAGGGCCATGGCGTCAGCACGGGGTTGGGAGGCATGGGGAGCAGAGCGTGGTCCATGCTACATTAACCAGGAAAGTTTGGAACTGTAAAACTCAATGGGCTGTCAGAACAATGTTCCTCCAATGCTCTGCACGGACCAGCATTTTGTCAGTGTAAGTACAAATGCCAAAACTGGCTGAGTCTTCAAACGAGCCATGTATATTTTTTTAGTGACTGATGTAAGTAAGAGAAGACAAAAGAAGAAAATTTGGTTTCCTTAAAGTCTGTAACAAGCACATATGCTGGAAAGCGGGGTGGCCCACAGCCTGTAGCTTGCGTCTCAGGGCCAGCTTGTCTCCCCGTGGTCTGAGATGGACAGTGCAGAGGACAGCTTTCACCATTTGAACTGACCTTGTTGAGAGCCACTTGGCAGAAGCTGCCCTAACAGGCCCTGATGATGTTCTCATGAATTTTATAGGGGGGAAAATATTGCACCTTGTGTGATTGTATTAAGCTCAGTCGGTCATCCATATTTAACTTTCCTGTCGTTTCTCATTACTAAAGCTGCTGTCCATATTTGGTCACTGCAGTTTATCATTACTTCCCAGGAACAGCCCCGAGGGACTTAGCTAGACCAAAACCTCATTATTTTGAGCACTGTACAAACACAAAGCCAAGAACAGTACTTTTTGAGTCACCTTAGCTTTTAAGATAGGGCAAAGGTTCCTTCATCAATCTCTATTTATGTATCGCTGCTATGAATGATAAATCTGAGTTTGAGTTACAGCAGTAATCAGAGGGTTCCTGGGGCCATGTTCCCATCTGTGGGATGAGAGGCTGAGAGGATATCTTAATTTCACAGGCCTGTGCTGCCAGTAGCTGCACTTTACATGCTCTCCATAACGCCTCTCATGTCTGTGTGAGGTGCATTAGCCCACAGCTCCTCAACCCAGGCTCAGTGCTGGAAGGCTTCCCTGCCATGTTGGTGTATGTTATGTCAGAGGACATGGGCCCAAAGCTAGAATGCAAAACACAAGAATCCATCTCTCTGCCTGTGGCCCCTTTATAGCAGTGTGGAGATTTCACCAATCTGCTCATTACAGCCAAAGCTACTCACTCTGACAGGGTGCAGCCACCCTTTCCCAGCCCAAAACATGATGGTGGACTGCCCAAGCTAAACCAAATGACATAGTTTATCAATACATTGCACCCTAAATGAAAAGTATCCTTCACATGGAAAGTGCTCATCAGTCTGTTTACAACTGGCACCACCATTCAGCTTCCAGTTCTGCTCTAGAAACCTTCCCTATAGTTTTTCTTCTCCCATCAGTCACTTCTGTACAACCTTGCAGTTTGCAGGAAAAAGAACTATATTCTTCTCTCAACATCCCACAGCAAATCTTAAAAGCCACTCAGGACTAATGCCAAACATAAGCAGTAGAGGCTCGGTATTACTGCACACCTCCCACGTTTAGGGTAACCTGTCCTTTCTAGGAACATCTCTGAAGCACTCTTGTGGTGACTCAGCTTGAATTAGTGTCTTCTTCCTTCTGACAATCAATCTGGGAGGAATATCAGTTTGTTCTTCATCTGCTTAGCCTCTGAGACTGCCTGGAAGACGTTGTTAAAAAGCTTCGAAAATCTAGCCCCTAAGTTCAGCAGTTAACAGTGATTAACAGCCTAATTATTATACACAGTGTGCAGAAAAAAAAAAAAAAAAAGAAAGAAAGAAAGAAAAAAAGAAAAAAAAGACTTTAGGAAAGCAGTAGGAATTCTGCTAAAGAAAGTAGCAAGTATAGCCCATCTAGATGTTAGCCTTCTCCAGAAAGGTGATCTGTATGTGGATTCACTGAGAGGTAAAATATGCTCAACACCAAGGCCCAGTGTAATCACCCTATCGACTCCCTCTCTGAAAAATACACCATGAGGTTTGGTAAGACTAGATAATATCTAAATTTTTAAAGGTAGACAATGGTTTGTACCTGCAGAAATTGAGAAAGAGAAGCAAAGAAGGAATCCACATCAGAAATAATAAAAAAAAAAAACCTGTTACAAATAAATTAGGTGCATGTTCTTCTCCCATCAAACAAGAAAATATATTCACTAATATTAATGCATTCTAAAAATATTGCTATGACTTTTAGAGTGTTTTACGCTGTCTCCCATCTGTCACACACCTGATTAGACCGTGGTTTTAACATGTTAAATTCAATTTGCCGCTGAACATTAAGTACAATTGCCTTGGGACATGAGAGATTATGTTCAAAGAAACATTATGAGGTTCTTAAAAAAGTTAACAGGCTAAAGAAAGCCTTTCAAGAGATCAGAGACATGAATCTATGTCCCCTTTTGAGTTCAAGACTTTGATTTTTTTAGAAGAATTCTACTTAATAATAAGAAATAATGTATTCAGACTACGTTTGTTGGCTTTTTTTAGAACTAAAGTTGCTATGAAGAATTGTATTAAATGTATATATATATAAATTAAATAAGAAATGCAGGCTGGACATACTGAATTTGCAGTTCAACAGCAGCTGGGAACCGCAGCCATTACCGAGCGCCAGGCTGTGCTGTGCTGTGCTCTGTAGGTACCTCAGGCATCAGGCAGTTGCAGCTGTTTCTGTCCATAGCCCACAGGCTGACAAGACAAGCACTTACAGATTTGCACTGAAACCAACATAACTGCAATTTAGAAGGCACCTGAGGATTTTTTCTTGTGCACAAGAATCTGAGGGCAGTAAGTCGCCGGGGTGCCTCACAGCACTGCTGGCACAAACTCCGGCACTGACAGTTTGCAACACACACAATGGGAACGGGACGGGACGTAGCCACGAGAAATGCCACTGTGCACAATGCTGATGCAGTTCTGTTTTAAGTCAAAGTTGCTTCAGGGCCGTGAGACAGCCCAGAAACAAATGGCATAAAGCTAAAGTTCAGCTCTGTCAAGAGCACTAAATGCATGTCTCCATGCTACCAGAGGTGTTTTTCCTTTAATGCACTGGCACTGGAGGGGGATGAACATGAGCAGACAGGATGTCATTTCTTACCAGTAGAGTCTTCTCTGGAGAGCCACCATTCATCTCCACAGCACAGTATGTGCTTTGGGAATTAGAGATCCTGCGTTGCTTTTCTCTGTGCCAGACTTGCTGTTACAGCTATTACCACTTGTTTGTTGTCTTGCTTGTTTGGTCTTTTTTTCTAATAGGAGTGCTTGGTCATGTTTTTAATAACGAGTGTGGAGAATAAAATTCAGCTGGTATAAACTTCCCTATGAAACAAAAAGCGAAGCCACAAGAAACAAGGACTAATTCTTGCCGCCAAGAAATGGCTCTTGTATTTCTGATGCGCAGAGCTATCATCTCACAGCATGTTAACAGCACCTGAACAGCTCAGGCATTTGTTGGCCTCTGCAGAAGTATGAAACATAGGCAATGAGACCTTCTCTCTCAGGACTTGTTGCCTGCAGATCTCTCTCCACTTCTCTTGCTTTTGTCTCTGCCTCTGATTCTCTCAGCAACAATTCTGCTGCCATCAAGCTTGCTTAGCTAGTCATCATCATTCTGAAATTTCTTCTTACCGTGATTTTTGGGCATGTGGAGGCCATGTGCAGCACCCATCAGCACAGCACAAAAGTGAGGAATCTCTGATTCACAAGTACAGGAGAAACATTCGGAAGCAATACAAAATATATATTCACATTTAGAAGAAAAAAATGTTTACAAAATACAAGACCAATATTTGTGTGCCTCACAGATCATAAACAGATCATAAGCTTGCAAGATAAAAGAGGAAAGTAATAGCACTGTCTGTTAAATTTTTGCACAGAGCATAGCTCGTTGGTTTTCCTTTGCTCTAATTGAATGTTAATTATGTTTATGAATGAATTATTCCTTATCACTGATATTTTATCACAGAACTATCAAAATCTGTAGGAATCCTGGAATGTTTTCACTCAAGGTTGTACTGATTAAAAACAATGTGTGTATTTATAGGACTCAAAATTAGAGCACTAATGAGCAAACAGAGAGCTAAATTTGCTAAAGAAAACTATTAGGCAGCAGGATTGGTTGGCTGATTTTAAATTAGAAGAACACACCCTAACATAAATGCTTGCTTTTCTGGTATCTCACTTGACACAATTCCCATTCTTACAACTGTTTATGAGAGAAACTACAATACTTCCCTGAAATAACATGCTTTTTGGTGAAAAGTTTGCAGAAAGATGGCATCAAATGCAGATATGTTATCACCTGGTCTCACCTCTCCATACCAGGAAGAGTTCACCTTCCAATCAGTATTCCTCTCAGATACACCCTATATTGCCTGTAATAGTGTAAGCATGAAAGGAATTGAATTTCGAGGTCAAGGAACACCTCTGAGGAAGGTAAAATGCCCCCTAATTACACACTGCAAAAGTGAAAGGAATGTCATAGGACTTGGGAACAACGCACTGGCAGCTGCCTGCAGCCCTGGGTCCTGCAGCCCTGGCAAACAAGCAAGAGTGGGTTGAACAGCATGACCTGCACAGCCCACTGACTGCCCTGGCAGCCTCCCTTCACCACAAAAGCAGTGCCCACTGATGTACTCAGGCGGCCCACCCCAAACATCTGTGGGTGGAACAACTGCAGAGAAGAGAAGACTGACTGGCTGCGTTACCACCAGCTCTCTTAGGTCTCAGAAGACACCTTGAGATTGTATTTCACCTGTGAATCACAGAAAAACACACTTTGCTATCTTCCTAAAACCCGCTGTGCTTGGAAGTGGAGTTGCAATGGATGTCAAAGAGACCCCAGCATTTGAAGTGTGTTCTGACACAGCAATGGAACAAGTGCTGCTTTAGATTGTTCTTTTGCAACTGATTATCCTTTACATTTTAAAAAAAGTCATAGAAGAAAGTGTGCTAAAAGCCCAGCTGCCCCTTCCAGAAAAATGTAAATACTGTATGCAATGTTGACACAAAGGGTTTGATTTACATCTAAAAAATAATTAAGCCCAACTTTGGACATTTGTTTTCTCCCCACCTTCCCTCCTTTGTGCCTCAGTGCCTTCAGTAAATGCTTACAAACAAAACGGGATGAGTTGGTTTTGGTTGTCATGGGTAAGAATCTCAGCTATTAAGCATCACAAGCAGATAAATTTAGACTGGCACACATATTCACTAGCGTGTTACCATTAGCAGAAGTTTCCAACCTTGTCTGTGGATCAACTGTGTTGATTTTTAACCTGCAGGTACCTACTGAAGGCATATCCAAATAAATGAGCTGCACAGTCGTCAGGAGTAACAATCTTATAGGCACTTACTACTTGTGCAGCAAATGTTCCTATTTCTCAAGGACTAATGGTCATCTTGAGAACTGAGAACAGCAGGGAATGTTTAAATTTCCTGCATTCTCAAGTACATGGCCTTTCATACATTCTGCAAGAAAAAGAAAAAAATTCTATTGTTACCTACATTTATCTCTAGTTCTAATGCCTCATGTTACTCAAACTGATAACAATTCAATGACCAAGATCAACTCCTAAGCAAATACTGGCTCTGATTCCTTGTTATACTGAACTAAATAGCAGTGTTTAGCTATGCTGTTTTTTCACATGCCTTAAACATCTAACAATGTGGATATAGGCAAAGTGATTATTTTGCAGTATGCCAGAGATCTGACAAGGAGGCTGAAAACTCCAGTTTGCTTCCATTAGTCAGTGCTATGTAGTGATTATCAAGAACTTTAATTTGCCATTTGAAGGTTTTGGTGTAGTGATGCCAGAGACATAGGAAGAAGTGCTGCTGCACTTGTGTGACTAGCTTCTCAACACCTTTCCTGCTATGAGTGCAAGAATTTTGGTCTACACTCTTAAAAGAGAACAAAAATGATCCATGTCTGTTCTCCCAAAGCTCAGTGCATCCACCAGGCATCTTGATTTAAATTATAATTATTCAAGAGCTAAGAATGGCAGTATTTATAATTAAAAATAAAAGACAGTTTGATACTGAAGAATGTGTATTAATTTGTATTTTTTACTAATTCTTACAACATGCATGAGTGATTCCATTTTTGAAGTCAAAATTACAAAGATTTTCCTATGCAAATATTTCCTCTCAACACTACAAATTAATTCCAATGAAAATATTGCAATTAAATTATTGCAGACGACACAGTTTTTTTAGATGAGCTAGTGGTGAATAAAAAAAAGTATCTATTGAGAATCAGGGTAACACATGCTCTCAATTCACATGAACACAATGCTAAGTTAATGATTTCAGGTGCAAAGGAACTCCCTGCTTGCTAAACCCACCACTGCAAAATGACCGGTGACAATGCTTTCCTGTTTGGTTTCCCCCTTTTTTGAGAGGCACGTGTGCGAAAAAAAAGATTGTGTCCTGTGCTTAAATAGTTAAGCCACTCTTCCGTCAACAAAATTAAATTATCAGGGCCTTTTTTATTATTTTGGTGTTGTGTGGTTTTTTTTTAGGGAATGTGCTTAGCTTTGCAGTACTCCCCGCTATGCACAGTATGAAACATTGATGTCAGATGGTGATAGATGTTCTTCACAGTTTTTAGAAAAATGTAAACCTACCATCAGCAAGGCAGAATGTGGTCCTCTGACACTCCAGCCACAAGCTTTGCTAAGGCCTTTCCTGGCCAGTCACTGCATGCTGCCACAGCTATCCTGAGCCAGTGGACCAGAACCGGCTAGAGATGAGGTTCTCTAATAGTATTTCCAAGTCTTTCTATTTGTAGTCAGCTTATTTACAGCATTATCTCTTGCTGATTGATACCAGCACAAATAACATCCTTAATGCTAATTGATGGTTTGTTAAGTAGCACTACCAACTATCCCTGATCATGCTAAGCACCACACGGACCTGGAGCAGCAGAATTCATTTTGAACAGCTTAAAAGACAAATGGATGACACTGACAACGGCAGGGCAATGGGCCTGGGCTGTGTTCTCTGTGCAAGCCTTAAATGGCAGCAAAAGGATCAGAAGCAGAGCTAATTTCAGAAGAATTAAGCAAGACAACATCACAGTGAACTAACACTGTTGCAAGGGAGCCCAGGCTGCCACAAATATCTCTGCATGGCTGTGCCCACTGTCCTGACATACACCCAAAGAAGAAAAGGGCTTCAAGAATGCAGTCAGTCAGTAACCCTTCTCGTGCCAACAGAGCTCACAAGGAAACAGAGCTGCCTCTTCCAAGCTTGAGAGGAAAACTGGACAAAATGCAGAGCAATCTGCTTTAATTAGAAATAATTCAACCTAAGGAAATTGTAACGCTATGTTGTTTGCCTATTATCTCTAGGTGAAAGATTGCTTTTATGAATGAGTAACATTTCCTCAGTGTTACTGCTAGACAGGAAGATCCTTGAACAGACTTTCCTCCTACTCTTCCATTTCTTTCCTCTTTTCCAAGTTGTTTCTTGAGAGACGGTGCTCCACTGTTTGTATTTAACTGTCATCATCTGCCCACAAAGCTGATTATTGCTTCTCACATCTTTTTCATTTATAAGAGGAAAAATTCTGGCCTTGAATGGGATAATTTTTGGTTGAACTGCTTTTCCTTGTTCCACCCTCAGAAACTCTGCTTAGTACATTTGAATTTTTTCAGGGTTCAGCTTTTTCAAGAGAAAAGTTGTCACAAACTTCTAAACTAAAACTGCCTCTTTCTTTCCTCTCCATAATCACGTTTTTCCTTAAGCTTCTTTTCCTTGAATAACGTTAAGATATTTTGTATCTGCAGAGGGACATTGCTCTGTTAGACGGTGTTTGAAAGTGAGAATGTACTTTTTCATTAACATTTTCATAATGCTCTTTATTTCTAATTGAAAGTCCCATCTTTCCATCACAACTGAAGCCTATCAGACAGTTTTGGTCCCCACACATATTCATAGCCTAATGGAGAGAAAAAATATTCACAGTGAGCACTGTTAAGGTCACTGCATATGTACGCAGCACTCTCCACATGCCACTGCAACTAACAATACAGCTAGTCACCTGAAAGAAACAGATCCTAAGCCACTTTCCCACTGGGGAAGATGGCCACAATGTACATTGCCAAAACTGCCAATGTGTCTCCACAAGTTCCTATTAAACTAGGTCTTGAAGAGGTTTTTTGTAGATATGCAATTTGCATACACATATTCCTCACATATATATTGCATTTTTATATATGTTTTAGGCTTACTCATACTTGATCAAGCTGCATCGAACAATGTAGTTTTGCTAAGAGGATATTCCCAAAGGTAGTTGAACTTGAAGTCATAAGAAGCATTTTAGTCTTTCACCATAGGAAAGCTACACTTCCTTGCGCTGAGACAATTGGCAATATGTACTGGTACCACTTTCTACTTTTTCAAACAGAAAAAGAACACTGATCAAATGAATCGTTGCCAACTGTGCCCTTTTAGGACTCAGTTAAACCGAGTTCTGCCACCAGTCTGAATGCCATGGTGCATGTGGTCTCATTATTAAGGAGCAAAACTGGAATGTGTCAATTACAACAAGGAAAATGTCCAGAGTCCTCAAGCAACATTTTGGCCTGCATGTTTGAGCAAGCAATTTTATCCTTCTGTGTCAAAGGCTTCTTCACATACTTCCATCTTATTCAGTACTTACATAACAAACTTTTGAGGTCGGGGCCTGTGTTCATGCAAGCTATCTCCTATGCACATAAGAAAATGGTGCTTCACTTTCATTTGTGCCTTTCTATTGCTGCTGTAACACTAGCTGTAAAGCAGCACTGCTTTCAAAGCCAAGAATTGTAAATGAGTAGCCCTTTGTTAGCACATTGTCATTGCCAACAGGCCATACATTTTGCACAGGGTTTGTGAGGCCTCAGAGCTGAGACCTGGTAGGGCTGCTCTGTCTGCACTTGTCTTGAGCAGCCCATAGCTCTGGTTTCCTTGATTTTGCTGTGACAATACTTTCCTTAACTGACTTGTTAACGTCTATTTTATTTTGTTATCTTTGTATGTTATACTCACAGTTTTAAAGAAACAGCAACAACAAGCAGCAATCCTACGTATAGTAGGATATCTAATAACTGACACAATGATGTCATGTGGAGAAATGCAGGTCTGGTACAACAGCAGAGAACTGGAGACACAGGACAAGGCTTTTAGAAAAACAGACCCGGTGCACACAAAACCCCCAGGACTGTAAGCTGCAGTGAGTTAAAGAAATGCAGACCTGGAGATGGGCAAGGAGAACAAAGAAATGCTATTTAACTTATTGGAAAAGCACCGTATGTAGTAATTCAGTAATGTGAAGCTGCAGGTGAGTGAAGAAAGAAAGAGCAGAAATGTAAAAGAATAACAGCAAACATAAAAGTCTGCCATAAGTGAATTGTAGACTGAATAAGGAATCATCAGGATCCACACCATCTAGATAAATAATGAATCTTGAATAAGACCATTAAGATTTCAGTTATACTTAACAGTACATTCTGGGCCTTATATACAGGAAATGTTTCCCATGTGCTTATACACAAGATTTACAGTGCAAGAGTTACACAGGCTCCCTCTCACTGCAAAACTACAAACTGAGGCCTGTACTTCACAGGTTTCATCTTCCCTGAGGACCACAGACTATGCTTAGCAAATGCCTTCTCAGTCACCATGACATGCCATCTCATGAAGGACACAGATGAAAAACTCCTCAAACTGTAGTGAGCACACAAATGACCAAAATTTCCTCCACACACACTCATACTAATGAAAAGTGAGAGATGCCTGAATTTTATTATTTTAGAATGTATTATGGGTTCATACAGGATTGAAGTTTGAGAGCAATTTGGGGGATGGAGTTAGGAATGTGAAGGAAGTATGGGTGATTTTAATGCAGAGTCCTCTCCAGATTCCGAGTGTATCTATTTCCCACAAAGTATGTTAAACTAGCCTCTGCAACATCATAATTTACCACATTAATTTGTCTTAGAGTCATCTTGTTTTGTATAGCAGTCAAGCTATAAACATGTCATGTGAGTTTTGCAGCTGGGACAAATTTGAGGTCTTGGGAACCAGCTGGAGTTTAAAACCAAAACTATAAAAGATTCCTTGGAATACATTCCTCCATCAGTTTTGTCTTGAGTTTTGAGAAGTCTGCAGTCTGAAGAATTTCCATTTGCTCAGAATTTCCCCCAGACTGCCACAGATGGTCACTATCTGCAGTTGCATCCATCCTATGCTCTGGAGTGGAACAGAAAATTTTGCTTTGGCCATCAGAATTTTTTCTGGAATTCCAGTCAGTCACATAATATCCCCTCAGACCCTTTTGCCTTGGATCAAAAGCAGGAGGCAGGAGTTAAAATACCTGCTGAGTAAAGTGCTAGAATCAGATCCAGCAGCACATCTGGACTTCAGATTTTGAGAGCTAGAGAAATTCTCCACATGAACATTTTGCTGCAATCTTTCACAGATGTACAAGATTGACGTTATAATCCATTTAGAGAGTAGAATGGGAATTCTGTTGTAGACAACATTAAGAATTATTTTTTTCTATATTTTTCTATTTTCAATAGTATTTTTGTGTTAGCAGCTGATTCAAGTAAATGAATGATAACTGCTTTATAGATTTCTACAACAGAAGCTGGCCTGGTGTTCAAACGATGCTGTAGTGTGTCTTATACATCAATCTGCAGCAACTTATTATCTCAGCTGTATGTTTCTTTCTCCCAAAAGCTGTCACTTGTTTTCATCTAAATTGGGTAGTCTGTTTTCCTGGTGGAGCTGCAGTTATTCAGAAAGATTGCAGTGCTTTGCTGTGTTTCATTGCATTTCATATTTACAACAAAACAATGTGCAGTACAAATGTGAAACAGAAATGTGTTTCTGAGAAAGGTCAAAACTACTGAGATGCTTAAGGATCAACTTTTAATATAGATTATATAAGTAAGATTTCTATCTTCACACAACAGTGTTTTGCATGTGTTTGTAGGAGCAAATAGAAAATAAGGTTGACAAGACAGCAAAGCAATGGCAATTTAATTTATGTTTAGAAATATTTTCTTTTCTGCTTCCTTAAAGTACCTCCCTCTTCTCATTAAAGCACAATCATGAAGACCTGGGATCCCGTTTCTCTTCAGAAATTCTTTTTGTTCCTTTCTAGAGGTTTTACTTGCTGGATTTTACACTGAAAAATTAGAAATATCAATTTTACATTTTTCTTTATTCTGAACAAATAAAACTACATTAACTTCCCTTCATTTGGAATGAAACTCAGGCTTGAAAATAAAATTTACATACAGAAAAGCACAGATTAATTTGAAAAGTTCATGAATCCTGTTAACATCTGAAAACTTCAGACTAACACAAAATAAAATGAGTAAGTCTAAAAGTGACTTCCCTGGTTTCACTCCTATTATTTCACATAGTTGCAGTTAATCTTCATGCAAAACACTCCATTTATCATCATTGCGAGGATGCATAAGGGCAGTCAGTGCAGATAACAGGGAAGGAAGATTAAGATGACACTGTGCTAAGTGCCAAATCTAGACTTTACTGAGGCAGCCCTACCTCTGCTTTGGTGCTCAAAGACTGGATGAGAAAATGACAGGATGAAAGAAATTCCTTCCACTAAGACATGCGTGTGTTTTCTGGATGAGCTGCAGCAGCGCACCACAGCAGCGTGCCAGCCAGGTGTCAGTAACAAGCTTGTTTTCCTTCTCTATCACTCAGGGCTTTTCCTACAGACTGATTTTGGAAACCCAGTTGCCAGCAGGTAGGAGCACAGTTATCACTGGTGGGAACCACTGAATTTGGGAATTGCAACAGAGAAAATACAAAGACAATGGCATTTAGTTCTCCACTGGCATTTTTGTACAGTTAAGGACTTAAAAGGAAACTACTGCATTTGTTTCTTCTTTTTGCATGTGCGGAATGACAGAAGTGCAAGAGGTAGAAAAGGATGTAATAGCCAGTCAGTGGATTGGTATGATTCATTGTCTGCTTTGGAACTCAGAGCTGAGGCTCTGGTAGGGGTTTGAAAAGCTGTCAGGAGTTTAAATATTGAGTGGAGGAAAGTTATTTGCACTTGACTGTCATTCTCAGAAAGCTTTACCTGAATGTTTTGCTTTGTCTGTAAGGTTATTTTAAGTCCTTTTGCCTCAGCATATAATCAATAAGTAGTCTGTATATACAGAGTGGCAAACTCTGGGCTATCTAAAAGCTGTGATGTGATATCAAATGTAATGAGTAGCGTTGCATATGTGTATTGTGAAGATCTTTTTCCAGATTTACATGTAAACAATTTAGACCTAAATTCAACCAGTACACTTCAGAAACAATTTCAATACTTTAATTAAAGCTTAATACCCAGCATGTTCTATTCTAAAAGATAGTTTTTCTAAGTTGAAGCAGATGTTATTGAAAGATTTAGAAGAGTGATGTCATGCTCTGCTTTATCTAAACTGCCTGTTTCATTTAAAATAATAAAATTATTTTCATTTAAAATAAGGATAGAACCTCTGATTTTCTCAGATTATCTGCCTCTGATAGTATCCAGATATATTTTACTTTTGTCCAGATTTTAGAAATATTTGTCTACATGTGCACCTTTTTACAGGCAGACCGGTACTGCTCTTTTTTTTGCCCTTGCTGTGTCCTTAAGCTTTACTGACTGTGTGGTTGACTTGCTGGAAAGCGCACAGTGATGAACCCCATGTACATACAGCGTCAGCCTCACACCAGAAGGCTTGTAAGGTGAAGAAAACTTATTCTGTTACGCTCAGAAAGATTTTCTGGGGGCTGTTCGTTTGGGATAAGAACAAAAATGTCTGTTGTTGAGTTTGGGATATTGTTGAGTTCTGTTTTAAAATGAAAAGTGGACATCGGGGCAAATGGGAACAGCGAGAGAAAAGATCAGTAAGGAAGGATTTGAAATTACACTCCAACATATTTATAATTTGCTAAGTGGAAGAGGGTATAAAACACAAAAGGCTTGTGATTTAAAGAAAAAAATGCAGTAAGAAGCTGCTAGTGTTATTATTTCAGATTAAACTGACTAATCGAATAATGAGAACTAAAATGTGTAATGTATTCTGTTCATAAAACTATCTTGGATTAATTAAATCCGTAATTTATCCCAATATATGTCATATTGTCATATTAGGGTTTCTACCTAAAATAAAAATGCTCTTAGGAAAACTAGAATAATTTGGTTTAAGATCAAAGGCATGAACATAAGCCCTAAGTCAGTAGAATTTACAAATTGCATGTGGTCTGTGATCACATGAAGATTATCATTCCTTACAAATCAGTTATGTGGGCAGTATCCTTCTTGTCCTTACGCTTTCTAGGAAATTACAGTTTAGCTTAGATGAATGCTTTGCTTATTAGTGTTTGACTCCATGATGTCATTTCTGCTTAGCTTCTAATAAATAAACAAATTATTTTCCTTTCAACACCCAGACAAATTTCAATAATGTGAAAACTTTGGTTTGTGGTGATATTTGTGGAGTTATATCTCTTCGTAAGCAAAAACACAAATGACAGCGAGAAAGAATTCTTATGTCTGAATTTTGCAGAGTTGGCAACAGCAGCAAACTCAGAGACTGTGATTTTTTTGCTGCCCTGGATACCAGCATAGACAAACACAGTCTGTTTAATTGGTGAAGTTCCATTGCAGGAGAAGGGATACTCAGGGTGCAGTGTGCATATTTGCAGAGAAACTCAGTGCGTATATAGTCACCTGTATTCCATATTGCTTGGACAAGCTGTCTGAATGCAAAGCAAAGATATGACGCAGATACAGACATTTCAGTGTATTCAAAGCTAGGATGGGAAGGGAAGTGTGGTGGAAATGCTGAATCATGGCCTGAATCAGTGACTGTGCACCTGGTGGGAAGGCAGGGCCAACCCAGGGGAGCTCAGGTGTATGCAATGCACCTGAGTGACTGGAAAGGCTGGAGCAAGGATCCACCCCTTCCCAGATGTCATTTAAGGGTTGGCAGTGAAGATGTGAGTATCTCTAGAGTTCCCTGCCTACCTGTGGCTTTCCAAAGGTAAGCAGCTCATTTCCGTCATTTCTCTATCTGCTGCATTTGGGCTTATTCTCATTTGCTGTAGCTAAAGGTTTTGCCACCCTGCTATTATCGCAGTACTTTTCTTCCCATTATAGCATTACAGGAAGTATAGGTAATCCAGAGTGGTTGTGGAGTCTGTCCTTGGAGATATTCAAAAAGTGTCTGCCTGGATATGGTTCTGGGCAACCTACCCAAGGTGGCCCTGCTTGAGCAGGGTGGTAGGACAAGTTGAGGTTGAGGGGTCCCTTCCAGCTTCAATCATTTTGTAATTCTATGGGATGGGACATCACAGGATAGGAAAGGACAGGAAGTTTCCTTTCAAACTAAAAGAGTGAACCACAACTGTCCCTGAATGGCAGAGTATAATCCTTTGCATTACGTCATGCAAATAATAAATATACATTTATGGGGAATTTAAAATGCAAGTCACAAAATTTCTCCAGTTCCAAGAAACAAAGCAAAAGTTTCTAGTTTCTCTTTACAGAGCTTCCAGTGGAAGGTTCTTTGGCCTAAATCACCAGAATTTGGTATATGCCCAGTCTCTACTGCAGTCAGCTGGAATTGTGAATGAATTGTGAATCCACCAGTTTTTCTGGATCTAAACGTTAGGACTCCAGTGGTAGCAAAACTCATCTGCGCTTACTTGGCAGTAATGCGTATATAAAAATACACAAGGCTAGTATGTTGCAGCCTTGCTCTGTATGCCATATATTGTTTTGGTGTGAGTTTACATCAGCTTTGATCTACAAGACTACCATGACAATCTGCTTTCGGAGTCATCATCCTAGTTCCCACCCAAACAGTGGAGTTCAGCAAAAAGTTCAGTGAACGAAGATTGAAGTAACAGCTTACGGGCATGAACTCCTGACATCTCTCATTGCACATACCGGTTATGTAATTCAGGTTCACTAGAAAAAAAAAATAAGTATATTCGGGAGGAAATATCAAGATCTTTTCTAGGAGGCAAGAAAGTAAGAGGGCTAATTCTGTGAGCTGGTTAAGAATTTTTACCTCAGCATTAGGTCATTTTGTATTACATCCACTATATATATCCAAATCTAATTGTTAATCAGCTCAGCATTCTATCACTAGCTCTGAGTGCACCAAATGTTTTGCGTACAAATATCACTTGTAGCCTCTAACTCCATTTTCTATTTCTGTGTAACAAGGTAGAAGACCTGTATTCCAGCCTATGTATTAAAACAAAGATGTGATTTCCAAACAGCTGTTTCTTCTTAGGCTTTCTTAGAGTCAATGGCCTCATGTGAAATTGGAGATCAACCTATATTTAGTGTAAGTAGATTGTATTTGGTGCCTCAAGTCTGTTTTTGATGTTCTCAGGCACAATTCAAAAGTTAGCTCTATCTAATGACTACCAGCCTGGAACATATATATACCTTCCCTGGCTTTTCTCCTTAACTAAGCTAATTTGTAAGAGGTGAACTGAACTACTTCCTCTGTCCAGAGAATCTGGCAGTGATGTACCATCCTTTTTAATACAGAACAGAGTAGATCAATGAAGGTAATTTCCTGAGTCCAGAATCATAATAGGGGACTTTCGTCTGTACTACCTGTAGCCATTAAAATGACTTGTTCCAAAACTACATCATTCCACAATTTCATGAGTGATCTCCTTTCCTCATTACCCTAACTTATTCCAGACTTTGTGGAGTTCAATCCAAGAGACTTAAACTTTGGTTGCTGAAATGCAATAAGTTATTCCAGTGCATTTTTGTATTTTATTTACTCTGGGGATCCTAGATTTTGATTTCCAGATCACCAAACTCCTTTACCACAATTATACATCAGTCGAGTGCGCTCCAATCCTGGAGAAAGGCTTCCCCTGGGAAAATAAATGTAGAATAAAAGAGCCTCAGAAAAGATTTCCTGTCTCATTTCTAAAGTGAGCAACTGAAACAAGGGCCATATATACTCCTCTCCTCTTCCCCTGCTGTTAGCTCTCTCCATAGGTTGTTCACCTTCAGTTGCTAAGCAACATGCTTGACTCGCATGCTTCAAATCCTAGTGCACAGCAGATAAAACCCAAAGCAAGCCAACAAAACAAAAAAAGATACTGCAGGGGGAAAATTATGCTGACAAGTAGAAGTATGAACTTTTTCCTCTCCTCCTTTCCTTTTCTCCTGAGCTCAGTGTCTTTCACACTACATTTAATCTCATCTCACCGTTCTGTGCTAAGGCGAGCAGCACAATCCTTGTTTAACCGGAGCACACTCCCAGGATGACATTTAAAGAGGGGAAGGAAAAAAAAAAAAAGGCAAAAGAAAGGGGATCAGTTCATGAACCATATTTTTTACTGTTGAAAAATATTGAGACTTCCTCCAAACAAATAATGCAACTCCCAAAGGATAATTGTTCTTATGAATGTTTGAAGCCTGCATGTGCCACAGTAATCTAGGACAGGTTGTAGACACAGTAAGTTATGTATTCTGCACCAATGTAGAATCCATTTTCTTTAATTTTTTTCTGATCAAATGTTTTAAAATTTGACCATAATGCATTATTCCTCCAGGCTGCCATCTATTTCTAATGCAAAGTCTCAGTGCTGCCAGAACTCCTTTTTCTCTCCTGTTACCCACCTACACAGGTAAAGAACTTTTTAAGGAAATAATAAAAATAAAATTCACTTAACTTTCCAAATTTGCTGAATAACTTAACATCTCTACATTATTCTCATGCAAGAAATAAAAAATGAGATTCAGAAGAGTCAAAGCTTTTTACTTCAAACTGAAACCTCTTGAACATACTTCTGAAAGGAGGCATCAAAGGCACATTTAGCTAATTCAAATCATAATTTTCTAATTCAGCTGAAAGATTGTCTAATCTGAGGGTTCAAGCCTAAGCCATTCACAACTGAATGAAATATTCTGTTTAGTAACTTGTTTCTCAGGAATGTCTAGAAGAAGCACAGGACAGCAGTGATAGTCAATATACCAGCAGCCAGTATCACAATCTGCATGTATGAGATGCTACGATGATTGGACTCAATTACTACTACAGAATTCAAAACAACAGATGTTTCCTATCTCTGAGCCCTTTCATATAGCCTAGGGTGATCACAGAACCATAGAAACCTTAGAGTTGGAAGGAACCTTTAAAGATCTTCTAATCCAACTTCCCTGGAATGAACAGGGACACCACAGCTAGATCAGGTTGCCTAGGGCCTGATCCAGCCTCACTCTGAAAGTCTCCAGGGATGGAACATCCACCACATCTCTAGGTAACCTGTTCCAGCGCCTCACCACCCTCCCTGTAAAAGACTTTTTCCTTATATCTAACCTAAATCTACCCTCTTTAAGCTTGAAGCCATTTCCCCTTGTTCTATCACAACAGACCCTGCTAAAGATTCTCCCTCCATCTATCCTGTAGCTCCCCTTTAGACATTGAAAAGCCTCTATCAGGTCACCTTGCAGCCTTCTCTTCTCTAGGCTGAACAGATGATGTTACACCTTTGACTCCTCCAACAAATCGCTGTAAAATCCCTCCATTCCTGAAGAAAGAAATGCCAAAAAATGAAATGGGGTAGGACTTCCATCCAGGATTTCTCCTCAGTGAAATGCCAAAAATCAGCAGAGACCTATAAGCAGAGATCCTATAGCCTATGGGGGCAGAACATCTCAGGAGTTCACTTCTCCCAGTTTTACTTTTCCTCACAGGGTCTTCTTCAGTGTGAAGTTCCTCAAAAACTAACCCCGAGTCCAACAATCTAAGCACTATCTGCCATGCAAATTGTAAGCAGATTTACAATTTATAGGTTTTTTTAGCCATAACTGTATGTGTTCCAAGAGGCTTCAGCAAATCTATACATAATCACTCTTCTATGACAGGAGAGGTTTATAGCTTGTAACGTGGTGGCATTATCACATTAAAAGAGAGTAATTATAACCTTGTATGAATTCACAGAATTAATAAACAATGGTAACTAAGAAACAGGAACTCATGCAAAAAGAACCACATAGTATGCAATAATTGTGACTGAATCATAGCAGATAAGGTGATTTTCTGTGTAGTATGAACAACAAAGAAAATAGCACCGGAAAAAGATTTAGAGTTCTTTGCACACAGTCATAGAAATATTTATATTTGCACTTCTAGAAAGTGGTCTCAGTTTGCAGAACCAGAGAAACATTCAGCTGTATAGCAGTCATTGTTCTTCATTACAGTACTACTGTTTTACCTGAACATTCAATAACAGTGTAACACAAATCTTGCCTGAGAGGATGGAAATAAGCACTCAATTTTGACAGTTTAGTGGTTGAAATCGATGTGTTTGCAGGAAAAAAAAAACATTTTCACAGCCAGACTTTCAAAATAACCGTGCAATCCATTGTGTATTCCTGATAGAATGTTTTTTAAAAGCACTGAAAGAGCTCAGTGAAGAAACAAGACCTTTAGAGTTAGTCTGAGGTGATTAGAGGATTAATGGGTTTAGGCTGAGAGAATTGTAAAATGCAAGAGAAAGATCTTGAGAGGGTGAAAACATCTTAAAACTATCACCCATATTAAAAAAAAAAAATCTGAATTACTCTATACATATTTCAAGAGGCCTGTTCCCTACACAGATCTATCTGCACCAATGAAAACAAGGTAGCAGACGAAACAACTGCTCGCTGCTCAGTTTCTTACATAAAGCCATTCTTTAACATCGGACCTGACTTTTCTGTAAGGGTATATCCTTCACAGAAACTACATCAGAAATAAATTATCCAAACAGAGACAGGCAGATCTGCTGGCATCATCTGCATCACACAACAGTAATTCCACAGATTAAAATAGTGACCCAAAAAGTGTCTTATATCTTATATTTCCTACAAAAATAAATAAATAAAAATAAATTGAAAGAAGGCATCTTTACTTTCACAGGAAATTGTCTTCTCTCTGCTTATTTCTGTGCTAAAGTCCATTCTAGCCATGTCTTGATTGGCAGAGCATCTAGTATGTTCAGAATCTGCAATATCTGAATAGATCCAAGTATCATATATAATAATATATATAATAGTCAGTAATATCTGGGTACAAGTCAAAAAGAAATAGAAGAAAATTAGCACCAAGAAACCCTTTCAAATGTCACACTTGTGTTTTCACTTCTGGAAACAGCAGGTGAGAACACAGCAGAAAGTATGAAATGTTGCTAGGTGATGAATGCCCAGGTATCTGGGAAATAACAAGGCAGAAGAAAATGCTCTAAAAATAATTAAGGCTTGTAAGGCTGGACAAGGTAATTAGCAGCCACAATACGCTTTGGCAGTTGAGATACTAACCTGGAGTTTCTAAGACTCTGTAGAGGCTTGGGCTGGTTGCGTGTGTAAGGCAGCATGTTCTGCTCCACAGAGTGAACAGGAAGATGGAGAATTATTATGGTTCCACCAAACGGTGAGATTCCACCACAGGCAGCACTAGCACCCACCCTTTTTACCTTCCTCATGCTGTCATTCCACTGTAAGAAAAAGTATGTGTGGCTGCTATGTAACTCCACAGCACGTGCACATCTCTCTTGACCCATAACCAGATAATACTTACAGATGCGCAGTGACATGATGACAAAAACTTTGGAATTAAATTTGGTAACAACTAACACAAGTTCCAAGCATTAATCTGTTTTCCTCTGAAAAAAAAAAAAAATTAATTTACAGATTTCAGAGTTCCAACACAACATGTCACATCCCAGTCAAGGCTCAGCAACCGCACTGCAATATCGAATGGGCAAGAGTTGTCCTTTCATTCACTGATGACTCTTTGGTTAATAACAACTATTAATAAATGATGGCATTTTCTATCAAGGGTGTCATAAAAAGGTCATATTTCCACCACTGCAACTCGTACGTATGAGGACAGGCTGAACCCTTAAGCAATTAAAATCCTGCCACTTCTAGATAGTTTACACCAAACACAGCTTCGTTCTGGCAAGCACTCTGCAGAGATTGATGCTCCTACTCTTGCAGATCTGAAATCAACAGCAAAGATGGAGGTATTAGGAGAACCCAGTCATAAGGAGTCTGTCACAAATCAGATTATTTTGACATTTTCTTCTTCCCTTAATCACTTTTTAAGTAAATAAACATTTGCACATCTTATTTTCAGAGTAGGTCCAGATGATCCATGTATCGTGGTCACGCAAAATGTCCCTTAAGACTGCTGGTTGTAACTGTCTCTTCTTACATGAAGTATTGTTTAATTACTCCACATTTCTCTTTGTTAAACTGATCTAAAAATCATCCAGATGACTAACTCCCATCCTAAATTTGGAGCACTGGGTATTTCTTTCAACTCCTCACTTACTACAAGTTAGTCACTTAAAATCCCCCTGTATTAGTCTTATTCTCTTGGTGAAATCCTGCTTTTCCAATGACTGGAAAGATTGGTTGAACTTGGTTGCACTTTAGGACGATTATTCATTTTAAGTACAAACAAATGCAACTCATCATGAGTAGCAAACATGTCTTAATATGCAGATCAGGGAACTGTAGAACAGAAATTGAACTCAACCTTGTCATGCACATAATTACCCAACTTTTTATATTTTAATTAATTAATTTGTCAAATATCTCTTCTGAGACTTTCTATACTCTTTTTTGAACTCCACAGTAATTCTTTTCTCAGCTTGTCTTCATTCACTGATCGACTGGTAATTTCAATTTCTTGCTTTTAATCTCTCTGATGAGGTTCTGCTGAGAAACCTTGATTTTGTATCTAAAATGGGTCAAATAATAAAGTCAGTAAGTTTTATAGATACATATTTAGAGAGTGACTGGAAAATTAAGAGCTTGCTAAAATGAAATAAAAGACTCAGGTGTGGATATACACTGATTGACCATTTACTTCATGCATTTCTGCTGGTGAATGCATTGGTACTGCAGGGCTGCTGACACTCATCATAATTAATGACAAAACTATTAAGCTAGCAGAGCTAGCCATGGCTATTTCTGTGAGCACCACTAAATTTTTTGTTTTCCCTTTTGACCCAGCTCTCAGAGTAGGTATCCAAAAATAGCACGTAGAAAGCAGCAAGAGTATAACAGTGGTAGCTTTCCCTCCTCAGGGTCAGTGATGGTTTGGGACAGACTTAAACCATCTCTGACATTTCAGAGCTAAACCCAGGGTCCAGGCACCATTGTTCCCACTATGCTTGAGAGCAACATTTGGGAAAATTCTCTTCTCCATTTCACATGAGAAACAGGGCAGTCCTTACTCATTTCTTCTAGAAGCATTTTTCTCACTGCTGAACACTTTACAGAAATAAATGAAGATAACTAGCAAAAATTAAGCTAACTAATTGCTTAGAAAGTTTGGCTAACAAGACTGTGGTATACACTGTCAAGTTCATCAAGGAGCTAAGACAGAGTTGAAGATGCAACCCACTATAAAGGGTTGCTTCTTTAGACACTGGCGTTATGAAGGACAGGCAGTGCTGAGGCTAGGCATTCTCTAGGAAACTAAAATTTCTAGGCAAAACTTTTTTTTTTGTCTGAATATGTCCTGGTTTGAACCCTTCAATAAAGAAGCAGGAGGGTTTTGCAGTTTCACACCAGCTCAGCTAGACTTGAAGTGGCATGTGCCACTTTGAAGGGAGACTGTGAGAGAAGGACTAGGAATTCAGCAAAAACTAAGAAGCGGTGAGGCAGCTTCAGGAAAGGGACACTTGACAGCACTTCATTTCTTCTGACCTATTTGTTCTGCCCTCCTCTGTCAGTGACACTTATCCAGGCACTGAAAGGGAAAAAATACAAGCAAACAAACTGCCTTTTCTATTCCAAAAAGACATCACATTGGTAAGATGGCAGCTGCTCCAAGAGGTGAAAATTAACTCTGTTTGCTGCATTAAAGCCCTAATTTAATTTGTCAGAAAATCACTTGCAAATCAAGAAAATGTGACATAAGCATTTTCCCTTCTGTTTGGCCGTGTCCAGAAAATTCTACCACATCTGTTTTGTTTGCCACGCATTACACTAATACAATGTCAGTGAAAAATAAAACATGCTTTCCATTGCTACAGAGCACTAGCTTCCCCTTCAAGGACTTGCTTGAATTTTTCTGCCATTCAGGCTCAGTCCTCCCCAGTAATAATAATAATCCTGATCAGTATTTTCACTACTAAATCTCCAATTGCTGCATGACCTTCCCATACAACACAAACTCTATGCTCTTTACAATCTCATTTCATTTCAAGCAGTGCTCAGCTGCTGAGGTTTGATTTTTGCATGACCCATGAGTTTAGATAGTATACTGCGAAAGGCTGCCGCTAGCACTGTCCTCAACTCATGTTTAAGAAATCATTTCTGAAGTGTGGGCGTGCAAAGGATTCTCACAGCTTCTCAGGTTTTGGCAAAATCTCTGACACCTGACAAAGTCTGACACTGATATGCATACATGACATTCAAACTGACTGATGTCCCAAAACGGCATACCAGATGTAAGCTGTAGTGAAATGATTTTAAAAGCTAGGATAAATTTGTTCGTAAGTATTCATTTTATATCTATTTATATGTTAAATAAGTATATTTAAAATATCAAGCATCATCAGGATTCTTCTGGGATGTGTGTCACCTTGTGTTTGAACTCTCTTCAGTACTGCTCTTGCTTAACTCAGTGCTGGAAGCTGACCTTTTTTTGCAATGAGAAACGAGGCCTTGGGCAAGGGAAGTACAAAATAAATGGACCAAAGTAAAATTCAATGGATTGCTTGAGTTATAACATCAAACTGCTAATGCAAACATTATTCCTCATAAATCATTTCACTTCCCTAAACTTCCTCTATTCAAAATAGACTTATATGTCATAGCATTTTATCTACTGATAATTTGCACATTCTAAAATTAAAATTTCAGTGTGAGTTTCTAAAGGACAGTTTAATCCTTCCAAAGAAACTGTGAAAGTGCTGTATTTCTTTCTTCAGATGTCCTTCCATGACCCTAGAAAAGCAATCCAGAGCTACATGTGGCTAATGTCAGTCCATTTTGAAATTGCTGTTTGCAAGTAGGCACTGTCAAATGCTGCTAGTTGAGCAGTTCCCATAAAAAAAAATATCAAGTGAGTTTGTTTATGAATCAGTGAATAAAATCCTCGTGGTCATAAATCACTACCCAATGTTAGCTCCTAAAGAATTACGGAGATATTGTGCCAGACAACATGGATGAGATGGTTGAGGCATTGCTTCATTCCTTCGAAATGTGGTTTCACAATGCGAGTGAGACAAGGTTCAGTCTGGCAGGATTGCACTACAGCACCCAAACAGAACACGTGACTCTTTCATAAGCTGATCCTAAGGCTATGTGGAGCAGGGGTAAATCCTGCTAATGGAAGTTTTATCTGCCATCTCATTCTCCATTTCCACAGGCCATGAATATGTAGTGAATGAAGCTGTAACACAAGTTACAAGTTACAGTTAGAACCTATCGTTTATAATTCCCTGGGTGAAGGGAGGGGAGGAAGTACATCACTATTAAGCACTATTAAGTCATTTCCTATTGGCAATTCAGCAAGCTCTAAGAAGCATTCACGAGGAGCATCTCCCAGGTCAGATCCTGGAAAAGCAATTTTAAACATGCTATAAATGGAGCTTCAAAGGAGTTCAATAAACAGGAATCCCCAGAAAGTGCTCCATATGACTCTTCCTTCAATTCCCTTTGCAGGATTTCCCAGAAATGAATTTTGAGTCTCTTTACAGCATCACAATAGTTTCCTTTGTGGCCAGCAGAATTTCTCAGCTGAGAACCTTGACGTTCAAGAAGCAGCTCTGTCATACATCCAATGTTGCAAGAGTGGATATTCTTGATCTCAGGACAGACAGTTTAATAAATTCATTCATTCCACACTTAAAAAAAATCAATAGTACAACTGATTGCTCAGTGCTATGCACACTGATCAGGCTCCTGCCTCAAAGATTTCCATTTTCTGCATGTGAAAAAGCAGTTTTCCTCTAATGTCAAATGGGATTTTGCTTTGCCAGGCCAGACTTTCCTTCTGAACAACAAAGCTTTGATTGATTTGTCTTCCTTTAAATTTATCCTAAACAACAAGAACACTAATGACCTCATTAATCTAATTTTCACCTAATACCTATATTACATTTTTGCCAGACTTGCTTACTTTATTCACACAGATGACCCCTCTACCAGACACAGACATCCTGCTTGCCACCTTGGTATGAATACTGGCAAGAAGGGAAAACACCTCTGGGAAGAGAGCTTCTAATTATTGTTGAGTACTTCAGCCCTCTCAATGTCCGTTGCTGGCATTTTTCACCCTTCTCATTTATCAGAGAGGTTCAGTCTCCTTGGTCTTTCTCTTCTGATCAGCGTATCTGTAGAATCTCTTCTTGTTATTTTTCACATCCCTCATCAAGTTCAGTAGAAATAGCGATCTTCCAAGCTAAATGTAAATCGGGAATGCTTGCTGAACCTTACAACAATCGAAACAATTAAGTCCTTTCATATGAAATAAAACCATGGTTTCCTGCTAAAAAGAAGGTAAAGACCCATGACAGCACTACTAAGCTAGGGCTGAGTTTATTCATTGTCCTCTGCTAGGTCTCAGTACAAAAGATAATTAACTTCCCAGTGAGCCAACAAAGTCTTTTTCTTCCTGGCTTCTGAATCCACGGGGAAAAAAATCATATTTGTGTTAATTCTGTAGGAACTAGAGCAAGAAGCCTGAAGGGCTGAAGTGCTCTACACGTATCTCTTTTTACTATTTGGTCCTAGGCGTACTTTGTAAGTTCAATAAATTCTCCTTCTCTTTGTGCTCTTCAATAGAGAGAATCTTTCAGTCAACTACTTTTATGTGCTCTTGCAATTTCCACATGACCCTAAACATGTCTCAAACTATATCCATCTTTTTTTCTGGACAGATTTGGTCTCAGACAGGACTTGACATATGTAATCAATTTATCTGTGTGATACTGGAAATTTTTCTGAAGCATTTGATTCAAAAGGCATCCTGATTTCTGCCTGTATCTTTGGGGAATTCTTAGCTTGTTAAGGTGAACATGTGAACTGCTGTAAGGGAATAATAAAGTTGAACCTGCCCTTAAATTGTAGGTTTTTCATAACCAGAGCCTATTAGCTGCTGAATTGTCTCACCAATTGCATACATTGCTTCTGAGGTTCTGCTTCTGCCAAGATGCATCAGCTGGTTATCTCCCACTGTTGCTTTACCCTATAAATTACTTCTACAGCGGAGACTTTAGAGTTCTGAACAGTTTGCTCTTTCCTTGCTAGTGATTATAATTCTGACAATTTTTCAAGTGCTAATGAATATCGTTGCTCATGTACACCATTTAAACTGTCTGTTTTGTAAGCTATGGCACAAAGAGCTACCTTGTCCTAAAAGTCTGTCTCCTAGCATTCCTCAGCTGAGGCATGCAGTGTATGGATTGAATATACCTACATTTTTTGTCACATGAAGTCAGCATCAATGACAATTTAGGAGAGGCAAGAGTATGCATCAGGTGTTTCACACCAAAAATACAGATTGAATATGTGCTTTATCTGTAAAAGCTGCCCCTTTATACACAGCTCTGATGAAAACAAAATCTGTTGGCATTCTTTAAGTTATCAAAGCATCCCAGAACTAATTACAGCAGCCATTGTCAAAACTTCCTAACATCTAAGTTTGTAACGAGAATCTTTTCATAATTCAAAAAGCTTTTGGCTATGCTTCTCAAAGGAAAACAAACAAAAAAAAAAGAGTCAATAGATATCCTGAACTTCATTCAGTCTGTTTTTTCACTTAGCTTCACCTTACTGCTTCTTCTCATGGCACGTACCTCACTGCATTTAATTCCCTTTCCCTGAATACATGATAAGAAAGCAAAAAAGACACATGATTTTTTGATTAAAGGACAAAGTAGAGTTTAGAAAACCTGATATCTGTTCCTGCCACAGACTTCTTCCTATATGACCTATAGTTAATAGGTCTCAGCTCCATCAATTTCTACACACTCATGTCTGTACAGTTATCACAATGCCAATAGCAAAAGCATGCCTACGTATATCTATACCACTAAGAAACTTAATATAGTCTCACTATAAAAACAAAAGCATATCATAATCTATTAAAGAAAAAAAAAAAACCCAAAAGAAAGAAAAACACAGCCACTGCTGAAGCACTTTAATAAAACCAAAGATTATATTTTGTTTTGATACACTTCTCTATCTGTTTCTATAATACCTGAATTAAATTAATTAATTATCTGTAGACACAGTATTAATTTTCTCTAGCTAAATGAGTTATGGAGAGATGCATATGTCTCTCTGTGACTGGGGGCTCTGGTTGTGACCAGGAAGTTGGTCATGCTGGTGCTGGCTGGCAGGTGCTGCACTTCAGAGATTGATGTTGTGTGATGCTGGTCAGGCAGACAGCAGCCACTGCAGGCAGCAGGTCTCAAACACACCAGTGGTAGTTCTAAAGAAAACAAAACTCTAGGACAATTGTAATTGTTTATTCATCTCCCATTTACACAGGCCATACTAATCCAGTTGCACTTTGTTTTCCCTGTCACAGAATAATAATTCCTACCCAGTGGTGAACAGTAAAATTGAACTAACATTTGTAAACTTCAGTCTAGTAATTACATGGAATTAAACAGAGAAAGAGCTAATACTGAAGAGCACCTACAATTCAAAACAAAGATGAATGTAAAATGTAGGGCATATAGGCATGAATCTCATTTTCTGCTTGTGCACAGCAACTTCTAAAGAACATTTTTAGTCAGCCATTTGTGTAGAGAGGAGCTGTATGGGAACTGTTGAGTCAATGCCTGAACTTGGGAAAAGGACCTGATCAGCCCCAGAAGCACAGGTGAAGGCAATTCAGCTGCACGACCAGAAGGGGTGAAGCCTGGCTGCACCTCTCTTAGACCTCGCTGAAGGGCTGACCCCCACTGGGGAAGGATTTCTTCCTGAGATCCCTCCTTGTGGAGTTTTCCCCTGTAAACCTAGATCTTCAGAGATGGGTGAGCAATTCTTTCTCCTTTCCTTATAACACCTTCCTATTGTGTTGATCCCTCTGTCATTGCACCTCTTGTATCACCTTTCTCTTGTGTTGATCTTTCTGATTGTTACAGGAGCCAACACCAGGCAGCTTTAAATAGATATGAGTTTTTGAAATAGGTGTCTGTGAGACTAACTGGCACGTTATCAAAGAGAAAATACAGTGGTCCTCTTGACTCTTTTGTACCCCTTTATTTCTGTATCTTCTTTTTCATACCACTGGATTTTCCTTCTCCCCAGACTGTACCGGTACGTGGTACATCAGCCTGAGCAGCTCAAAGCCTTTGCTCGAGGCCACCCCATTCCAGAGGGCTCAGGCTGTGAGAAGCGGGCTCGACTGTTCCTACTGGCTTCATGTGAGAAACGCACAGTGTCAAATCAGTGTTCTCAGGTTGTCAGCACAAGAACGTCAGGACAGATGCAAAACACGAAGTCAGGGGACTGAGATATTGGATGTATGTTGCTAACTATTGCTTAGCAACACCTCACTGATGTCGCACAAATCATGACCTTAGTATCAGCGTCAACGCCGCTGACACAGACATCTGCAAACAGATCATCTGATAAGGCAGGAAACAAAAAATAACCATTTTATGTCAGCCTGAGCAGGAATTGTAGATGCTGTAATGCCACTTACAGGCAAAGAGTGCTTTTGCCTCTTGATAAGCACTAAAAATACATATGTTAATTAAAGGAATAATCTTCTTAAATTAATAAATTCTGACCTCAAAGAAACAGCAGCTTGAGTGAAATAATTAGGCCATGACTCAATGAGATTTGCATGGCAGAATTCTACTGAGAAGTGAACTTGGACAAGATATGACTGCAAACTGTTTGCCACCTCATGCATCAAGTCTACTTTTTTCTATTTTGCATGCAGCATTTATTTCTCATCCTATAAGCTTCAATCAGTTTATAAACATATTAAATTGTGGTGTGCAAAAGTATTTTTTCTTCCAGAAGACTTTCATAGCCTGTTTTTTCATTAAATAGCAATACTAAAAAAAACTGTTCTGTTCTTAGTAAGACCAAAAAAAAGCTTAATTATTTCATATCATATGTTCTACAGAGATATAAAATGCATATTTGATCCTTATGGACTTGGGATATTTAAGAATTAAAAAAGGAGTTATTCCACATGTCGCTTGCTATTGTTGAGTTTGAATTCATAGCAGTATTAAATAAAACATAGAAAAAAATCTGCATAACTAGGATTTGCAGAGTTATGGTGCTCAGCCTATTTTCTCTATCTAGGAATTGTAGCCTTAAAGAAATCCCATTTGAAGAGGTGCTAAACACAGTCCTTCTGTAAGACTGAAGGTTTTTTAGGTTACTATCAGCTGTTTTCAAAATTGATCTACAATTCTGTGTGAAGTTTTGCTTTATTCATTGAAGCCTTGGATCATGTCCAGAGAAGGGCAATGATGCTGATACTGGTGAGGGGTCTGGAGCAAAAGTCTTATGAGGAACAGCTGAGGGAACTGGTATATATTAGCCCAGGGAATAGGAGGCCCAGGGGAGGCCTTATTGTTCTCTACAACTGCCTGAAAGGAGGTTGTGGCAAGGTGGATATCAAGCTCTTCTCCCATATGACTAGCAATAGGACTGGAGGAAATGGCCTCAAGTTGCACCAGGGGAGATTCAGGCTGGATGTTTAGAAAAATTTCTTTCTGGCCAGGCGCTGGAACAGGCTGCTCAGGATGGTAGTTGAGTTACTGTTCCTGGAGGTATTCAAGAGAAGTTTAGATGTCATACTAAGGGACGTGGTTCAGTGGGGAAATATTGGTGGTAGGTGGATGGTTGGGGTGGAAGATCTTGGAGGTCTTTTATGGCCTTGGTGATTCTATAATTATGTTAAAAATTATAAGAGAAAATATATTTCTAACAAAAATGTAGTTTGAGTTAAATGCAAAAGATTTATGTAAACTTCAGATGATGTTCAGAATTAAAAGCATTAAGATTTTGATTTAACAGCAAAAATGGAAGAAATGCCTTTGTTTTTTATAACAAAATATGTTTATATTTTGTCCTTTTTCCATTTAACTGAAATAAACATTTTCTTCAATGTAAACTTCTTATGTAATGTGAAGAAATAAAACAGAGGTCAAGATTACATTCTTTATTTCAAGCCTTCAAGCATGGGAAGCACTCAATAAACAAATAAAAATTCTGCTGAAGGAATCCACCCGATAAGAGTTCTTGTTCCTAAGCTAAGGCAATTCCAGGATGCTGCTCAACAGATCTTAACACAACAAGTTATGGAATATTATTTAATATAAGATGTTCCCAACTCCTGAGTTTTCTAAGCCAAAACCTTAACTTCGTCCTCTGCATCCTTCAGAAATGTAAACCAAAATCTGCACACCAAGAAACTGAAAATGTGTCATATTCCCACCAAACTAATCAAGAAATAAAAGAACTATCAGAGAATAATGGAGTAATGAGCAATAAACACATCAAAAAGTTTACAAAAAACATTAAAAGAAGAAGAATGAAAACCTGTTAATGAGCAGGACAGTTATTATAGCACAGTTGTTTTTTAATACATGAACAGAATCACTGAATTACAAAATACTATATTTTTAGTTGAAAACTATTTCACATTAGCTTGTATAACAACCAGTTCTGTGCAGTGATTCATAATCACCATCCCAACTGCTTGCCCATTCTGTCCCAAAGGTCTCTACAACAAGATGTTCTTGTCTTGCCTTCCACACTGTGCACTTTTAAATTATTTTTCAGTCTCAGACCAACTTCAGTAGATCAACTTCACTGATGTTCTGGATGTTCTTCTTTCTCTAATTTTCCCTATTCATTACTTGTCTCAACCTTCGACTCTGCAAGTAGTCAAAGCAACCCTACTGTTTTTTACCATCACATCACTACAAACAAGTTTTTCTGCTATCACAAATATCTTTGCTTATTGAAATAGGTAATAGTATCAGTGAGGGATTTCTCCAAACTTACTATTGGCATTATACACACTGCTGCTGCAAAACTGAAGAAGCGGACAGCCAGTTGCCTTGCCAGTCAATTTCTACATAACATGAGAACAAACTCCGGAGGATTCTATGGTCTGATCAAATTGCTGATAAATACTGGAGGCAGTGATGGGACTTAAAATCATCAAGTCATCAAAGCAATCTAAAAATTACCAATTGAAGCTTGCAGTCTCTTGGTTTTAATTTATTGTTTAAATAATTGAGAGTTCCAACTTTCCATTTTGCATGTTTGATTTCCTGCTTTTTACGCTATTGTACCTCTCATGACCTATACCAGAAGAAAGGAACACTACTCATTTATCTAAAGTAAAAAGAGTGCTTTAGATGTTTAAAACTACAAAAATAATTGTTTGTTCTGCTGTAACAGTCAAAAAGGGGGTAAAGAGGGAAGGGAAGAGAGATTCTTACATTAACAGAATGGTTTTCATGGCTTAGGTCAGACAGAACCTTTAAAGACCTAGTTCCAACCCCTCCTGCTGTGGATAGAAACATGTTCCTTTAGAAGATTGTTCGAAGAATTCTGTATCCAGTAAGCCCCATCCAATCTAGCCTTGAACACATTCAGGGGTGGAGCATCTACAAGTTCTCTGGGCAGCCAGTTCCACTGCCTCACCAGGCTCACCTGCCTCTTTTTTCTGGAATAGTAAGTACAGTGCTCAACTTTACAGCCAGAAGTGCTTTGAAAACGTGAGATCACATTTTGACATCTCTTTAAATAGCTCCAGCAGTTTAAAGGCTGTCAGTGGTTTCTGGGCTGGTTCAGCCCAGTTCTGTGACTAATGGGGCTGGGGGATCCATCAACCCACACCGGGATCCATCAACCCACACCCTGGGAGAGGGGAAAGGGAAAAAGGGGAAAAGGTAGTGAGATGGGCCTAAAAACAACAAAACAGTGGCAGTGAGCAAAGGAAGATAACTAATTTACTAAATATGATAGCAGAATGCAAGATAACACAACATAATGCAATATTGGAATTGAAACTAATAAATCAAATAAAATGAGAGAGAGAATGTCCAAAACTGAAGGACTTACTCTAATGCTGAAGGTGAGACGGCTAGGGAGCGCACACTGAAGTGACGATCAGTGAAAGAAGGACAATCTTGTGACTTGTGAGCAGTTTTTTCTTTCCCTCTAAACAGAAAACAAAAACAGAACAGTGAAGTCTTCTGAGAGATGTACTACTTCTCTTCTGAGAACCAAGTACCCAGAAATACCAACAATCCATGTACCTGGAGCATTAATTCTTTATCTCCCAGTGCACTGCATGATGTTATGATGTGGAACACCAATAACAAAAATCATAAAACCATGACAAAGGGAGGTCAGTCTTGTGATCAAAATGCTTGCCTAGGTCTCAGAACACAAGACACTGTTCCATACAATATAGAGTCCTCAGACCAACACATTTATATTAACAGGACACACAGAGCAATTTGGTTAGCAATGAATAATGCATAAGCATGAACATGAATAGAACTAACGTTACTAGTTCATATCCTATGCCATTAGCACGCTAATCTACCATCAGCTATTCTGCTGATACACTGAAAAAGAGATGTTACACTATATACTGAAGTTTCTCATTTTTGTAAATCGATTGGTTTGCTGTTCGCTTTTTAAGGAGATAAAAAGGAAACATTAGAACAGCTTCTGCAAAGTGCTCTTTTCATTTTCTCTAGAAGTTTAGTGTTTGTCACAAGAAAGGAGGTGTGAGGTGGATAATGCAGCAAAGAGGCTGGATGCAACGGGAGGAATGTGATGAATTTATATGTTGTATATTGCAAACAATTCATGCTATAGATCCTGCCTTTTATTCTTTTTAACACCAAGGTTTGTTTTTTGGCATCATATTGCAGATTCCTGTCAGCGATGTTTTCCATGCTAGCATGTCTCCTGTCTGTCGTAATCAGAGAGGTGAACTCGATCATCTCATTTTTCTGACCTTGAACAGGCATGGCAGATTCAGCCTCACCAGGAATTCAGCTGAGGAAATGAACATCTCTCTTATCAGTACTTTTTACTGATAAGCTGTATCGTTGCCCTTGTTGTCAAGTTGTCAAATATGGATTATTTTTTTCTTTTACTATCAAATGCAAAACAGTACTTCTTTCTGAGCTTTTGATTGTGCCTTTTGCAGCACAGTGGCACACTTACATTTTCCTTCTCAAAATATTGGGTGAGTGCCATAGAAATTAGAGCCAAAACTTTGTACAGAGGAGAACATCCTTCTCTGTCCTTTGTTGCTTCTCATGCCAATATTATATGACCAGGCATTTCCTTACGTATTGTTTAGGAATGACAAGTCTATTATAAGCTGCCTTAACAGTGAACAAAGGGATGGAATACACAGGTTGAAGAAAAATCATAGCCTCTATCCCATGAAGGAAATCAGTACAAGAACAAGGTACTACTTTATCCCATCCTAAAAGGTGAACATCTGGGCAGATCACAGTTAGATGTGATTCTGCTCTGTGCAGCCCTATGCAACCATTTACCCAGAAAGTTCTCAGATTTGAGCTTTGCCATGATGCCTAAACAGACTGCTTGTTTCAGTGGGGGCCAAGCAGAGACCTTAGTTTTGTTTTCAGCATTTTCTGAATTTGTCATTTAGGAAAGATTATCCTAATTAACACTTCTTGGTGGGATACGGAGCATTTCTGTCACTCTAGGAGTTTCACACTCAGTGAGCAAAAGCAAGTGGCTGAACGAGTTACCTAGATACTTACCAGCTTTACAGTGATCACAGTTGTGCTGCTGACGCTCCTCCTTGGTTATGCAGGTTTTCAGAGAAATGTTCTATATTCATTCTACATTCAGCAAAGAAGCTGATTTAATTGCCCAACTAAAATTCTGCAGTCCTTTTCGACAGATATTTGAAGCAATTCCATGGTATGGAGGATTTTCCACACTTCTGCAATTCCACAGCTTATAACTCGTCCAATTGAGGACATACACAATTCTCTACCTTTTTCTTTTTTCTTTTTCTTTTTTTTTTCCTGAAATACAGCATATCTGCTGCAAATTTAAGTAAAAATATTTCCCTAGAGAGGTATATCCATAACTGTCCCATACCTTCCCAATTTATTATCATCATTTCACCATTTCTGCTCTTTCCTTTGCATGCATAACTCATATTAATGTACTATGTCACATTACACAGCCATGGTTTGGTACACTTAGTATCTGCACAGATGAGAAACGTACCAAAAAGGCACTGAATCAGGACACTGCTGCAAGGGCAACATAGATGAGTTTCAAATCCACCATTCTGTCAGAGATTGAGGGAACATCAAGGAGAAGGCTCATGTTAACAACAACAGACAAGCCATTTTCTAGGGGCTACTCAAGTCGTCCATCATTTGGCTGTTGTGTCCTAACTAAATCAAAACTGATCCTACTAACATTTTGAGCCCTCTAAATTATTATAAACTCTAACGTGCGCAATTTTGATACCAAGTGTTGAAGCTGGGTTTTTTTGTTTGTTTGTTTTTGTTTTTCAAAGGTGGGAGTGAACAAACATAACCTCAGAGCATGTTTGTAATAGGAGGCCTGTAAGCACAGGCAAATGTGAATTTATCCTTCAGCTACATCAGCCTTTATGTTTTCCAAAAACTGCTTGATTTGATGAATCATCCCCAAAAGCTTTGCCGCAAGAAAAAACGTCTTTCAAGAACTCCAAAATCTGACATGCATTTCTAGAAGTTATATCTTCAGGAAGTCTCCTTCTGGGAGTACTGGTGTGGGGATCATATTTGCATTAACTCTGGCCCATGGGCAAAAGCAAAAGAGAAATACTGAGGAACGTCTTTCTTCCTTTAGACTTGCAAACATGGTGCTCTAGCAATTTAAGGCTACATCATTTACTTCATGGCTTTGTGCCCTCACTCCATGTTAAGTCTAAGGCACATGCTAAAAGTTTAAGTCATCATTTGTGCAATGCTTACATCTGTGTAAATATTTTGTTATTCGAAGTTATTCGGATCTAAACATAGTCCATTCATTCTGTAGCAGCCTGTCAGTGCTGTGTCAGGCGCTGAGAAAACACACTTCAGGAGAGGTAAACTATCAGAGAAGACATACTTGGGGTTAAAAACTGGTAGATCACAGACTTGAACTCCACCCACTACCACCAATATCCCTTTCTGGAAAGCTCATAATTTTTTGCACCATTCAAGTCACCACAGGACATTAAAAAAGAACAATATATGATATGGATGTTCTGAATCATGTCTGCTTTTCTAGTGTCTGACAATGATAATCCTTAACCAAATAATGAAACAGTGTTTTGTGTATGACCTTCCAGGCCTAGTTTTTGTACGTGCAGGATCTACTGGAATGAATTCCTGTTAAGATCAAATGTTCAGATGGCTGAAACAGGAATGCGGTGACCAAAGGAAATGTCAGACTCTAATAATATAGGATATATAAAAAGAGCATATACAGCACTGCAAGATTCACCCAAGCAATAGAAGGATGGATCTCCATCAGATTCAAAACAACAAAAAGACACTAAAAAAACATCAAACAAACAAACAAAAAAAATTATCCAGATTATCCAGACAAGGATTAACAGAATGTGCAAGAATGAGAACTCTGTCTTTACTCGTAACTATTAACTGGAGATGAAAATGAAGAAAAAATGTATCTGAAAGACAAACAGTTGCAAGATTAATCCTTTTCAGAAAAGGCTTCCTAATAGTCTAGCTGTCATTTTCTGGGTCATATTTTCTCCCCTCTACGGAAGCTCTCCTCCAAAAGCAACGTTTTTGGAGAGGGTATTCAATTTTAAGATGTTATTTTTGACTTACAGAAGATCAAAGGGAGTTATGTATCCTTGAAAGTGTGACTCCCGATTGGACAAGGGGTTTGTTTTTGTGCTGCTATTGTGAATGCAGACCTCAAGTGTCCTGTGATCAAAAGTAGTCAATCTCAGCCCGGAGGGGCTCCAGCACCTGGAAAAAGGCCAAGCAGCAGTTCCTGGCCTGCCTTCCTGAAAGAGCCAGTATTCTAAACCTGTTTAGAAAATGTGCCACATGAAAAACAGACCCCAGAAACAGCATATATTCTTACTAGAAAACTAAATAAATGTGTGTCTGACAAAATGAGCCTAGGGAAGGAAAATTTTCTGCTTAGCGCCTCTGACAGATATGTACTTGGCCACACCGCACAGCTCCTTATAAACACTGGTGCATGTACCCTATTAATAAAAATTACTAATACTCTAGCAGACGCGTCCAACCCATGGCCCACTGGCCATATGTGGACCAGCAAAAGCCATCCAAGGCTGCTCTCTGCCCTTTGCCACCATAGTGTTGTCTCTTCTCTCCTGAGTGGCCTGGGCTGGCCCTGGGTGCACAACCATTGCTCAGCAAAAATCAAACATCAGTGTGTGATTGGCACTGTCTGGGCTGAAACCAGGACATGGAAGAGCACAGTTAGCACTGTGCTAACTGCACAGTTATACAGTGATGGCAAATGATAGTACGCATTTTGATACATTGGGTAAACACAGCTCTGTGAACAGTGAAAAATATGCAGCCTCGCTTTCCATTCTGATAAAGGAATTTGAGACTAGGCTTCCAGATTGCGAAAGTATCATCATTTTGGTACAGGTGCAACTTCATTTTCAGTCAACCTAGATACATTACCTGTAGATTTTCAAACAGAATGTATTGAGTTGCAATCAGACATTCAACTCAAAAATCGAAAGATAACTCTCTTTTGTAAGACCTTATCAGAGAGTAATACCCCTCACTTCACAACTACACCTCATATAATATATATATTATTGCCTTTTGGCAGTATGTACATTTGTGAACAACCATTTTCAAGGATGAAGCACACCAAGAGTAAAATTTTATCAAAAGACTCTGATGAGCACCTTGAGACCTCACTTCCATGGAACCAGACTGATTCATTAGTTTCACAAAAACAAGGTCAAGTATCCCTCTTGTTTTATGTTTTTGTTGCAATGTTTTAATAAAAAATATATATTTTTTAGAGTTTTGTTGCACATATACATTAACTGTATTACAAATGAGGGCAGCTTCAAAAGTAATGCCTCCTATTTTACAATGTTGGCCCACAGCATCAGAGGCAGATGGAGGTATGGCAGTGGTTGAACTTTCCTGTCAATATTCTGATACGTTTTATTGCTGTGTGACAGATGGCAGCAGAGGGGCAGCCTGACAGAATGCGATCTGACATGGAAACGCACATGAAGCAAAGGGGTGGAATTGAATTCCTCCACATGGAAAAAATGGCACCCGTTGACATTCAATGATGCTTGCTGAATGTTTATGAAGACCAAACAGCAGATGTGTGCACAGTGAGGGGACGCGTGGTGTATTTCAGCAGTGGCAGTAGCAACAGTGGGTCGCCTCCACTGGTGTAGATTTTTCAAGCGCGGCATGCAAGCTCTTGTTCACTGCTCATGAAAATTCATAGCTAGTGGTAGTGACTACATTGAAAAAATAGTATTTTGTAGATGAGAATTTTCTCTATCAAATAGTGTTATCATGCTCTTTGTATCTGTTGTCATTTCCATGGAAATAAATAGGAAGCATTATTGTTGGAGCAATCTACACATTTCATATGTGGCCCAAGAAAATTCCTCTTTGCTTGATGCAGCCCAGGCAAGCCAAAAGATTGAACACCCATGCTCAACAGTCGATTTCCATGGTTGCTGCAATCATTGCTAAGCGCGTGTTATGGGTTTCCTTATGGATTTTGTCCTGGGAAAGGGCACAGAACTCAAAATTCATCAGTGATAGCTCACAGCTATTGCCTCTCAATTTTCGGGAGCAAAGCAAAATGGAAAGCAGAATGGAACCACAGAGATGTAAATAGCATACTTGGGCACTTGCAGTGTAACACATTGGGTGTAGTTTAAGAAATACTGAGAAACTAGTCTCGGATCCCAGTTTTTATGGATACAAGTTGTACAGTAATGTATCATCAAGTCTTCAAAAATGGAAAAGTAAGAAAAGAGCAAAGTGAAAGTCAAAAGTTCTCCCAGAACTTTCTCCAGTGCAAATTTTGTGCTGATTTTCAGACGTTTTTGGCTGATCTTTTGTTTTTGAAGAGGATTCATCCCAGCAACAGCAGTGAAAGAAAGTGCAGGTGCATTGGAGAAGCTAATCAAGCCCAGAAGCTGCTGCTGGCACTCATTATTAAAGCTTTTTGATTTGCAGCTGGAAGAAGTAGAAAACAACAATAAAGGTGTAAAAAGGAGTATAATAAAATAGTAGTGGAGACTTGAGGAAAGGTCAGAGCAGGGAATCCTGTAGAATACTGCATCCCAAGTACCAAAACAAATTGGTAAGATGCTACTGAGCACCAAGCACTTAGGAACCTCCGTTCATTCAGTCAGATGTCTGAGTATGAGCTGAGGCCTCTGGAAAATAATGTCCTCTTTTAACTTAGGGTCCATCTTCTATGGAGCAGGGACTTTTTTTTCTGCTATTGTTACACCAGCTGGCTCATGATTCTAATATACATACATTTCACTTACTGCTGACAAATCAGACCCAAATGCTTGCACACTCTCCTGCAGAGATTTGGAACACATTTCAAAATGATCATTGGAATAGCATTTGCCCTTTGGACTGTTTATGTTTGCATGCCCCAGTTTTATTTGCATCAGTAGTCCCCAAAGGATCACACTGTAAACAGTGAATAAATTTACAGAAGCCCTGTTTTTCTGAAAGTAAGCCAAGCAAACACCACCCAATTCATAATTATTATACCAGTCCCCTCCAGACAGTAAAAGTAATTCTTATCCAACCAAGACACAGCTTCCCCAGCCAATTACTGCTCACCAATAGACAGAATAATCAAGTACAGATCATCAAATGCTCTTTGTGAAGCATCCATCCCCAGAGAAAAAGAACAAACCCATCACAGATGAAACACAGGCAAAATTCAATCAAGCAGTTTGCTGTTCTATAATAACCCACTCCAATCCAGCACTCACCTTTGACTACCTTTGCAGTCAGAACTTCAGTAACACTTACTGGTATAGATTCATGAAGTCAAGCATGAGGAATGAAGAGGAAAATGAAATGGTAATATCTTCCCCTCTACACCTTCAAACACCAAGGTGATTAAAAAAAAAAAAAAAAAGATCTCAGTACCATAGCCTGTCAAAAGAGCATCCTAGCTAAAAAGCAATCTGTGATCAACACTTGATTCTACAAAGCAGAATGTCATTAACAACAGAAAATAAAAGAAGAGCATTGGCTAAGGCACTTTAGGAGAGAAGTTAAGTCCAGGTCTCCCACATGCATATGTTGGAAATATAAGCTAAGAATTAGATTTAAAAATAGCTGAAATGTTACTGGTTTCACTGCAAGTGAAAACAAAAGCAGAATGAAGAAAATTTCTTAAAATAGACAGAAGCCTTGACATTCAGCCAAACAAATTAAAACTTCACTATCTTATGTAAATATTAAGGTGCAGATTCTCAGGTAATATATTTTTTTAGAGCTCCACTGAGTCCAAATTTATGCCACTTGATCCAAACTAACACCTTCTTCAAATACTTTGCAATATTGATGCTTCCAAAAAGAGATCAGAGGTGGGCAGGAATTGCTAATGGAATCCAGTTTTGATATGAGTCTAACCTATAAAAGAAAGAGCAGTTTCAGAAAGAACAGTTCATTAAGTTTTAATGCACAAAACCATAGTTAATGGAGTATAATTTCCCACAGATTTATTCACCTAGTAAAGACCAGTATTTGGAAATGTAAATCCAATTTGTCTGAATAATATTGTTGTGAAATTAGCATAAATGACTCTTTAAAGAAGAACATCAACTGTGTAAAATTAAAATCCTACTCCTAAACAGAAAGATACAGATACTTTAACATACTGGTTTACAACACAGAGCATTCATTTTCTATTTGCTGATGCTCCATTTCGTCCTTGGAGAGTCTCAGTATTGTCTCTCCTGGACATCACTATAAATTCCATGGTGTACAGCACTTTAAGTCAGAGTAAATTATTACATTAGTACTTGTAGTGAAAATGCTAGATCTTGAACTGAACCAGTGACTGAGCATATGGTGGGAAGGTCAGGCCAACCCAGGGGAGCTCAGGTGTATGCAATGCAATGCACTTGAGTGACTGGAAGGGGTGGAGTCAGTATCCACCCCTTCCCAGACCTCATTTAAGGGTTGGCAGTGAAGGCAAAGGTATCTTGCTAGAGGTTCATTTTTTTTGGAAGACTTCTTAAGGTAAGCAGTTTTTCTTCCTTCCTTTTTGTGTTTGTGGCTGCTGTGTTTGGGCTTGTTCTCATTTGCTGTAGCCTAGGATTGTGCTACTCTGCTATTTTTGCTGTATGTTCCATTACATCAGAGCATTACAGTACTCAAATCCGTTATTTCTGTTTATTAAATTGGATGTGTGTATTAATGCAGTTCAGGTAATCCTGTCTGCTTCAACAAGCAAAGCTGAGTTTATAAAATATGGTATGCAAGCAGTCTTTGGAAGAGCTAGAGCCATGGAAGTATTCAGTAGTATAAACAGAATACATATTTCTCAGTGTTCTTATATGAAATGTAAATATGTCTGTTTCTGGGTCCTGAGCAATAGAACAGTCTCATTCATTAAAAATGAGAGAGGATGTGACTATGCTGAAAGATGTGGAAACTTAGACATTATCATTAAGCTACCACAGAAAAAATCTGAGGGAGAAAAGTTGTTCTGAGGCAATTTTGGAATTTGAAAGAATCGTTTGAAATGTCAATTCTTGAACTGCTAAAGTCTTTCTGATTAGCGTTAAACAAGGTATGTTGTAATCAAGGAGAACTAAGCGACCAAGAAGGAAAACTGAAAATTAAGCAATAGAACTGGACTTAACAGTGAAATTATGTCACAAAAGGAAGCTAATTTAATATTTTGGGGGGTTTATTTAGATGTTTTTGATAAAACTAACATAAGGCTTTACACTAGGAAAAGATACTTGGAGGGAATGTTTTCACAACCCCATATCTGATCACTGAATTAAGAGCTAATAATGTCTGCTCGTATATAATGTTGTCATATTCAAAAGGAAAGCCTATTCACAACTTAAGCTGAAAGCTCAATGACAGAATCAGCTGGACTGTTCCCCATTTCTTGGATAAACTGTGGGCATGCTACACTAGTGCATGGGGCTCTTTCAAACAAAAAAAAAGACAAGAAAATTACTTAGATGCCTCTCAAAGTGTTCCCTTTTTAAAATATTTAGTGTGATGGAAAATACTTCTGAAGAAGTGAAACAGGAGAGAAGTTTTTTTGTTTTTTTTTAACAGTCCCACATGTAACTACCTGCTTCTATACTCTGCACAACTGAGCAGAAGGAATACGTATGATGGAAAACAAATGAGAATAGAGAAGATTAACACTCCTGTCTGTCAGGTGCCATGTTCAAACAGTCCACAAGACAGCCAAGCATCATTCTTTTTTTTTAATAGTGGGAAAACTGAGACAAGAATTACAACAAAAATAGAAAAATAGAAAATAGGTTTCTAACAGTTTGCCCATTTTTAATGTTATACAAAGTGTCTTACAATAGAAAGTTAATGTAAACATTACAGGCCTTGCTTCATCAGTAGAGCTATCCACACCACCTGTGCATATATACACTCTTACATATTCCCTCTCTTTCACAGGTGTCAAGGAACACAGCAGTCTGTTTCTTCAGAATATGTCTAAACATTACAAATAGACATAACAGTGTTGGCATTAGCTCTCTTGAAGGAAGCTCTCCATCTGATGTTTGTAAGTTCCGTAAGGAGTTTAGAGATTTGCTGCAAGTCATAGATTATTTCACATTAGCTCTCCTAGTCCTGAAACATTATAGTCTTTTATGTACTACCCCATTAACTTTGTTATCATAGTTTCTGACAGTTGTGATAGATGAAGTACCTTACACACTACTGCACACTAATCCATATATGCTCTTGCTCAGAAACTACTCGAACATTACAACACATACATCAGCTGCTCCTCAGAGAACCAAAAAACTGCTGAGGTACCAAAACCAGCTATGGCAACTTAATGTGATGGTTATGATGATCATTGTCTTAACTCACTGGCAAGGTAAGATATATTTTATCTGTCAAAGAACAACAGCATAGACAAATAATATAAAACACAAATATTTGTTTCCAGATGGCTTTAGATCTTTACAAGAATTACTGTCACGTGAAGTTAAATAATTCAGTTTTGAAAGGCAGCCTGCTTAAAAATTTGTCTACTCAAAATAAAATTCAGATAACTAAGTATGCTAACTAGTCAGTTTTAATCCTTTTTAGAATCATTATATAACTAAAGTATTTTCTTTTAAGCTTATGGATTTTAGTCTCCACAGCTGAGCAATGCTGTAAACTGGAAGCAGAAATTTGTACATGATGTTGACTATGCTATGACAATATACCA
>JAOWBP010004220.1:3472449-3504251 GCA_028571105.1 Tragopan temminckii
GCTTTCCAGTGGCAGTTCGAGTTCCTGTTTGCACCCTTTCACAAGAGGACACCTGTCACCCATTATGGAACAACACAAGTTAAGGGGTAGAGCCTCTAGGCTGACGCTTTTGAGAGGGGCCAGATTTGCAAGTCATTTGTAACAGCTTACAGACTGACTTCTGAGATGGATTCCAAGACTGTTAAACATGTATAATACAGTAGAGCAATGATATCTTCTGACATAATCATTTGAAGCTCACTTGGATATTTCTGCCTTTTGCTGTACAGTAGAACCCAGAGCCGCTACCAGTCAACAAGTCAACTACTCTTATAGTCAACAGCAAGAGCTGATTACAACAATAGGACACTAGAGCCATCCAGTGCAGTCTACTCATTCCCAAGCATGCCGTCAGCTCAGCTCTGCATTTCTCTGTGTTGTATTTTGCTTGAGTGGGGGTATCCAGAGGTAACCACCGAACACATAAAAGCAAAAACCAAACAAGCAAAGCACCACAAATCGCTTCATAGAATGATGATTTAAGTTAGTGGTAGAAAAAAGGGGACTGAAGTAAGTACTAAATAAAACGGAACGATATGTTACCTGGCTTCTTCCCACCTGCAGGAATTTAGGTGTCTTTATATTTCCATTTAAAGTCTTCTTGCATTAATGCTGCAAAGAGGAACTTTTGAAGTTTTTTCAGTAGCACATTCAATGATCACTGCAGTTATAAAGGAAAGAAGAGAAGACTACTTCTACAGTTCTAATCATTGTTTTGATAACGTAGATCAGATGAATGTTGGTGCTTTGCATTTATTTTAATCTGTGTCATTCTGTGCCTCTCCAGATCAAAGAGCTACAGTATTTACAGAATTCTGCTCTCTGCAGGTGCTGTTGGAGTGCTATTAAGTACCTTTTTAAGGTTATGTTCCATGCAGCCTGTACGTACACGGTTGCCCCTTAGGATCAAGGTATCGCGGAAAATGCTCTATTTTTCTCTTGACACTGTATGTACCTAAGCCAACTGCTTTTGGGCCATTTTCTGTGAGAAGAGCTAGCCTCTGCTCTCTTCTCACAGAGGACACTCCTGCAGCAAAAACTTGCCACGCGTGAGAGAAAATGAAGCAGAGAAAATGACAGCCTCATTCTGCAGCCTTCCAAGAAATGACTAAGGCTGGAAGAGACTGTCATGCTGGCAGGGAAGGGAAAACTAAACACAGAAAGGGAAGACCACCACTAATTACCACCAGCTCATCTCCCAAAACCTGATACTAAAGTGACGCTGGTGAAGAGGAGGAAATTAAACTCAGGAAGGAAGTTATAGTGGTTTCAATGAATATATTTTGCTCAGCAGCTATAGGAAAGTTGAGCCATTTGGAGTTCTGTTGAAAGCTGAGACAAGCTCAAGACTTATAGTGGTTTGAAACAAAAAAATTCTAATGCAGTTTCTATTCCTAAAAGACACTAATAAACCAATCATATTCAGGTCAGGTTGTTCATTTGACAAAGTTTCTTATATGATTTCATACCTCCTACTGACAAGATAAATTTTATTGCATAATATTTTATTTCATTTGGACATGCATATCAAAACAACATTTGTCACACGTCCTCTTATGTTATTGGTATTAAAACGCAGCATAATGTGGTTTTGGTCTTCTGCAGTACTTCTAGCCTATGAAATCATTACAAAAAGGATTAAAACTTACTAGTTAGTATACTTAGTTATCTGAATTTTATTTTGAGTAGACAAACTTTTAAGCAGGCTACCTTTCAAAACTGAATTATTTAACTTCACATGACCATAATTCTTGTAAAGATCTAAAGCCACCTGGAAACAAATATATTTGTTTTGTATTGTTTGTCTATGCTGTTGTTCTTTAACAGACAGAATATGTCTTACCTTGCCAGTGAGTTAAGACAGTGATCACCATAAACGTGACTTCTGTGCAAAGAGCATAAAGCCAGCTTTTGGCTGACAGCCAGGCAGGTTAGTGCACAGAAGGTCACAAACAGTGATGCGTATCACAAGCAGCTACATGCATCTGCTACAGAAGGCTGCACGAGTGCTGTTTTGTACATTCCTCACTTGCAGATATACTTTCTGAAGCTGCTTTTGAAAAGTTAGTCCCATCATGTTGCTGTGAAAATGGTTATCCACACTGTCAGCGGTCTGAGTTTTACTGTCAATAATGGCAGGGGAAAAAAAAGCATGGACCTGAATTTTTATCAGGCCGTGGAAATGGCACACAAAGATATTCAGATGCCCGAATATAGACAGATATATAGACTTTCTAAGCTGTTAAGGTAAATGAAGAATTCTACTGCTGGAATGTAACTCACAGGATTTTAAGTACAGAAAAAGTGACTCTGAAAATGTAGCATAGCACCTTTTAATACTCACCCAGTGCAAAAAAGTTTCTGATGCTGTAAACTAGGCATGTCACTGAATGCCCTCAGCTGTGAAACTAAATACAAAGTTAGCTTACTGCATTTTAAGTAACACTTGGGTCCATACTGCATCTTTGCATAAAGCAAAATAATTTTTAATATACTTCAGAAGTTTAAAAACGTGATGTATTACATCCTAGTTACAGTGACAGCCTCTCTGCCTCTGGTTCTGCAGCATAATTCCTGTTTATTGCATTTCTGGAAATCAAGCTCTCTTTCAAGATATTTACTTATTGTTTCTTTGCCATAACAATGAACTCTCTGCTTGACTCTTTCATACACTTTCTATGGAATCCATATCTATTCATTGAAACTAGATGTAACTTGGGAAAAAATAAAAGGCTTAAATTTATGTTCTGTCCAGGACCTTGGTTTGAGATGGCTGAAGTTTTCAAAGAGGAGCTCTTGGTCTGTGGTATCCCACACTGCTACCACACTGAAAGTTTGAAGTTTGAACAAGATTAATATGCAGCAGTGCTTTGTAATCCACAGTGCTGGCATTTTTTTCCCACATACTTCCAACTTGCTTACATTCTATTTCCTTGAGGCTGAGCCATTCTTCTCCTTCATTGTCTTCATAATCCAAAGTGAGGAACAGATGCTCAGTGAATTAAGCTTAACTACTGGCTTCTCTCATAAGGTCAAATCAGATTTCAGCTCTCATTTAGAGTATTCATCTATAATGTCCTGTGCTCTTATAGTAACAGCCACAAACTTGTATTTATTATTTTTCTAAAACTATTTTACTGGAAAACAATTTTGCTCCTGCCTTTTCTTCTAAAGCTATTTGCCAGACAATGTCTGCTTATTTTCCTTCTCCATACATAAAAGCCAATACATTATTTTCATTCAATATATGACTTTAGTTCCATTTCTCAGCCTGCAGAATTTATCCTGAAAATAAGACAACTTGGAACAAAGCCAAATGCACTGAAATTATGTCAAAATGTTTCCTGTCCAAAATCGGCAGTGTAGCACAGATTAGAAGCACTTCCTGTTAATGCCATCAGTAAGGATATTAACACCTATGAGGACAAAGAAAGGATTCCTTGCTTTCATGGATTCAGAAACAGGGATTTTTCCAATTTCATCGCTTTTGCAATTCTTGAACGTTCCATTTAAGTTCACAAAAAATATTTGTTAACCCACTCAAACCAATCAAACAAATCATCTCCTGTAGATTGTGTTGCAATGTATAATAAAGGCTAAGTTTTGTTAAAATTTGTTAGAATACTTATAGTGTTACAGAAAGTCACTAACCAAGGCAACTGAGACAATTATGCTACTAGAGTCAGTCACTCTCTGTAACCAGAAAAATGGAAAGGTCTGATTTTACATTAAATCAACATACATGCAATAGCAATTTGTATTTCAACTGCAGATTTCTACTTCATTAAAGCACAACCAAATCAGCACCAACTGAAGAGCAGCAATGACAAATGTGATCCTATAGCATCTGCTGAATGCTTCTTTGGTAGTCTTCAGATTTAATAGAAACAAACTAATTAATATTTAACACTGAAAGGACCTTTCAAAATGCCTTGTCTGCCCAATTCCAATGAAATAATCACTGCTAAATAACAATTGCTAACTTACGCTGTACTTAAACAGATCCCTACGGATTCTCTAGATTTATCCTATGGCTGTTTAGTATTTCAGTTCAGTTACCAGCAGAGATTCAACTGTGCTTTCTTTGAAGTGATTACTAAACCCAAATTAATTCAAAATCCAATCTTTTCAAACATAAAAGCAAGAAAAGTCCAGAGTACAGAGGTTTACACAATTGCAGAATGGTTAAGTTGGAAGGGACCTCTGGAGGTCATTTTGCCCAGAACGTCTGGCTTGAGCTTGGTCACCTAAAAAAGGTTGTCCAGGACCATGTCCAAATGGAAATTACACAGCCTCTTTGGGAAACCTGTCCTAGTGCTTCTGGACCTTACCGCCTCCGTTTAGATATTTATGTAAACCTTCCATCCCCTTGCCCCCTGAGCTTCCTCTTTAGTCCCAACTCTTTCAGCTTTTTTTCACTGGAGAGATGCTGCAGTCCCTTAGTCATCTTAAGGGACCTTTGTTTGACATATTTTAGTTGTTACATGTCTCCCTTTTACTGGGGAGCTCAGAACTGGACACAGTACTCTAAAATGTGGTCTTACTAAAGCTGAGTGGAAGGGGGGGCTCACCTCCCGCATCTTGCTATTTACACTGCTAATATAGCAGAGGACACTGTTAGTTTTCTTTGTCACAAGGCCATACAGCTGGCTCATGGTCAACTTGCTGCCCTCCAGGACTTCCAGGTCCCTTTCTACAAAGCTACTTTTTAGCTAGTCAGACCTCAGCATATACTGATGCATGGAATGATGTCTTCTCAGGTGCAGGATTTGGCACTTCCCCTTGTTGAACTGCATGAGGCTCCTGCCAGCCCACTTCTTCAGCTCGCTAAGGTCTTTCTGACATATCAGTTGCTCTTCCCAATTGTATATCATCAGTGGTACTCTGCTCTATCATCCAGATAATTAATGAAGATGATGAACCAGACTGAACCAAGAGTGCTCCACTAGCTACCGGCCTCCCGCAATACTTTGTTCTACCAATTTCTCTGGCCCAGCCATTCAGTTTTCAGTTCACTTCACTGTCTGCTCACTTAGCCTGTGTTTCATCAGCTTGTGAGAGTCTTAGGGCAGATAACATAAAAAGCTTATCTGAATGCAGACAATATCTAGTGCTCTCCTTTTATCTATCAGGTCATTCTGTTTTAGAAGTTTATCAGATTGGTCAAACGTTTTTTCCTATGTGAATCCATGCTGATTGTTTCCAGTGACCTTCTTGTCCTTCATACATCTGCAAACTGTTTCCAAGATCAGTTGTTTCATCGTTTTGCCAGGGATTAAAGTGAGGCTTATCTGCCTGTAGTTTCACGGGTCATCCTGCACTTTTTAAAGACAGGAATGACATTTGTTTTCCTTCTGTTCTCAGGCACCTCTCTCAATTGCTACAATTATTCAAAGATTATTGAGAGCAGATTCAATTATACCAGCCATTTCTCTCAGCATTCATAGGTGCACCCTCTCAGGATCCATGGATTTTTGTATGTTCAGTTTACTTAAGTATTCTATAGCCAGATCCTCCTCTAGCAGCCAATCTTGCTCCAGACTTCCTCCCATTCTCCAGTGCCTGAGATTTCTGAAGGCCAATCTTGTTAATAAAGACTGGGGCAAAGAAGGCATTCAGTACCTCAGCATCTTCCATGTCTCACATCACTAGGGTCTCAGCCCCATCCAATGGCAAGTCTGCATTTACCCTAAACACTGTTTTGCTATTTATGTACTTGTGGAATTCCTTTTGTTGCCACTGACATATCTTATCATGCTCAACTTCAAGTAGGCTTTCCTCTTCCTAATTGCATCTCTGCATGCTTTGACAATGTCTCTATAACGCTCTCAGCTTATCTGTACTTTCTTCTACCTCTTGTGTATTTCCTTTTCATGTTTGAGGCTTGCCAGGAAAAGATGTTCATCCACGCATGCCTCCTGGCATGTCTGTGGGTTATTTTCTGTTTTTGTTTTTGTTTTGTTTTGTTTTGTTTTTGTCCATTTTCCTGCTTATTTGAATCCATTTCAAGCTTGGAGGAACTGATTCTCAAATACTAACCAGCTTCCTTGGGACCATCTTGTTTCCAAGTCCTTATCCCATAGGACTCTTCCAAGCAGATCCTTGAAGAGGCCAACGTTTATTCTCCCAAAGTCCAGGGTTATAATCTTTCTATTACTTAGAAAAGAGTAATTACACTTTTTTTTTTTTTTTTTTTTAACCAATACTAGTTATTAGAAAGTTATAAACATCAGTTACCACCACTCTCACTGACTGAACTTTCTGCTCTAAAGTTGGGTGCAACTCAGGACCAGACTAAAATGTTTGGTCCGAGAAAGTATCTGGATTTTTTTTCTTTTTTTTCTTTTGCTTGCCTTAAACTTGGTATGCACCTTTCCTTTTGTTACATTACTCCTCCAAATGCCAAGAACTGTTAGTGAACATGTCCTTTCCTGGGCTGTTCATCACCTGCCTACTGAGTCCAGTGAGGATACACTTAAGTGAGTGATCCTCCTGGCTCATCCAATGTAGTGGAAATAATACATTCTAAGTGGTTAGCACTCTTCCTCAATGCAGTGTCAGTAAGTTCCAATTAAGTCTGTGCATGAGCCTTCCCTAATATTTATCCAAAAGACAGAGGCTTTGGTTCAATTTCCTCCTTACATTAAAAGAGGGTTTTCATACTCCTATCTTTAATAAATTGTCACACTGTCAGCATGCCAGCAGACGGTTCTCTCCATAGGATTAGCAGCTCTTTAAAGTGGTAGCAAAAGAATCTCTCACTTAAACTGTACTGAGTGACTGATTAACTGGAATAGAAAGGAAAAACAGAAAGGAAAAGTGAATACAGAGAAGGAACTTATATTCTTCAGCCTAATATTCCTTCAGGAATTTTCTCCAATTGAAGGAGGCCTCAGTTCCAATCCTTACTCAACAAACTGTTTCCAGATGTTATTTTTCTGAAGATCCTTTCTAGTGAATATCTGGAAGTCAAGTTCTTATTTCTCTCGTGTGGGCCATTTAAACAATACTTGACCCATTAGAGCTCAAGTGTCCTTCTAAAAAAAGGATGATGAAGCATTAGACAAGTCTACGGATGTCTTTTTTTTTTTTTTTTTTTTTTACTTTGAAACATGTAAGAATATACACCCTATATTTTAAGAATTCAGCAGAACTGCAATTAAAGAAATACCTGCACATTTTGTCTATTTTCCTTTTTTTTTTTTTTTTTTGGTGAATACGTTTTCCTGTGGAAAAATTGCAAAGAAAAAGCACTAGAAGATGCAAATTGTTGTTTCTGCAATGAAATGGCTTGCTGTCTCTGCATAGCATGCCAGCGTTTTCCTTCATTAACTTTATCACAGTTACTTACTGCTTTAGCCAATGATACTTCATATGTTCAGCTTTTAATTATCAACTCTTCATATCTTCTTATAGGAACAAAGTTCAGTGCAGTTACCTCTCCGCACACATAGGCTGGCCTTTTATATACTGTCAATGTGCATATAATAATCTTGCAACAAAAGAAATACAGACATATTCAACCACCAGCCCCTCAGCAGGATAAAGTGCTTGTAGAGATTACAGTGCTGGATGTATAACAGTTCTACACATTTTCTTCATTTGATTCAAATGAAAGTTTGTAACATTTCTGTGGAATACAGTATGTTTTGGTTTCTATTGATGATAGTCTATTATTTCATTTCACTACTGACATCAAAAACAGCTCTGAGAGTGGAACAGTTTCTTAACTTAAATGATGTCTTCAGCCGCTTCGCCTTATTGGCTCCTTATTTGTTTCCTTATGGAGGCTATTAGTTACAAAGACTAAAATGATCAAACCAATTTTTTAAAAATACATATTTAGCTGTATAAATTCTACTAATTAAAGCAATGTAAGCCAGTCTTCTCTTCTAAATTTAGAGAATACTGCAGTTTATTCATGTAAGAAGAGGCACAACAGGTGATCAACAAGGAGTCAAAAAGATCCCTTATCTCATTTGTCTACATTTAGCTTTTGAATGGAGGAGTCAGTGCTTGCAACATCAAAGCCATTATGCTTGTTAACACTTGTTAAAGCAGTTCTATCAGAACTCAGTACTTGCCAGCTGAAGTTACAGGCAAAGCACACAGGACTAATCAGGGAATTGTGCTACATTAAAATACAGCACCTAGTCCATATTATTTCTCTAGGCAGAAAGATACAATTCAGGCAACTGTGAGCCTGCAGAACAGTGCCATATAAAGACATCTTTCCCACAGACCACTCAGCTAGGAGATGAATATATTTCTACATTGATACAAAATATTTGTTTTGACATGTATAAGACCTACTTCACATGCCACTCAAACAAAGGTGCTTTTTTCATCCCCTGAAGAATCAAATTTAAGAGCAAGCCAACATCTTTTGAATCTGTCTCTCTGCTTGGAGAGCCTGTTGGAGGAGCTTACAACACAGCCAGTCCCAAAGGCAGCCAGATATTAAATTACTACCTATATCTGCACTGGCCAGAATCAAATATTTTCATCATATCAGAATGATAAATAAAAAGAGGCATGTAGTCAGTGGAAGATTATGAACATGCTGATTTAATGTTAATCTTCTGAATGACATGAGAACTGAGTTTGTATCTGTTGCCTCAGATTATCAAAAGTTGTCATTTTTCTTTGGTCATTCATCTTTATTTATTTCTTTGTTTACTCTTTAAAAAGGGCATATGGGTGACTTTCCAGACAACTACAGATGCAATTTGAAAGGTAGCTCTGAAATTTCATGAATCATCAAGCATTAGTCAACACAAACACATTATTATATTTCTATTCCTCAGTGCTTCCTAAGAAACACATTTTCTGTCTTTTACTTCCCTTATGTTCCTATCATTCTTACTAAGTCCGTTTCTGCATAATCATTATGGCAAGGCAAATGGACTTAATTTCTTTCTTTCTCCATTAAGACGAAAAGCAGAAAGCTTCTTTTTGCTGTAACTCAAAAACATTCACTTTTTTTTTCTCTCTCTCATTACTCAAAGCAACAAACACATCCCAGCATCACTGGAAGATTTGGTCAGTTCCCTTCTTTCAAAGATTTTTTTATTGAGGATATACTTTGTTCTGAGAGAGCAGACAAGAAGAAAAAAAATCACTTCCCTTTCGAAAGGGAAGGGAATGCTGTGAGTTATGTCTGTGCATTTGTTATGCATTGAACACAATAAAATACAGAGGAAGAAAGCCTGGACGCGTTTCTGGCTGTGAAGTACAACCGAGGAATAAAGCATTCTGAAATAACTTACCATTATCATCCAAAGTGCAGGTCATTGTTATAAAGGAAAAAAAATCATCCAGAAATTCTTATGGAAAAGAATCAAGAAGAACACAAATCATCTAGCAAAATCCTGGAGCTCACTTTTGGGAAAAGAAAAAATACAGCTCACTTGGCTTCACACATATAAGGCCTTTGTGTTGTCTTACTTTGTATTCTCTCATATAAGATACGCAATGATGCAAATAGAGTTGACCTTGTCTTTGTATAGGAGCATGCATATATATATATATATATCTGATATGATAAATATATCTCATTTGATTATACTGTAAAGGATTCACTTGTGATATTTCTTGTATTTAATTTAAATTTCTTAATATTTTCTGGTGATGAGCACAGTGTCCCTATTAACAAAGCAAAACAAAACACTAAGACTCTCAGCTGTGAAGCAGAAGAATAAACAACACATGCAGTGGAAGATAAATAGAAACAGATGAAGCTTCTCAAGTGTCTCCTGTAGTTCCACTTATAGGCCTACTTTCTATTTGAATCTCTCTTATATTTACTAAAGATCCCTTTTACCACTTAAAACTATTATTTACATAGTTTTTGTACTCATGCCAACATCTTTCTTATGTAAACTAGTAAAAAAATTGCAATATGATGAACTCTACACACACTATCGCCTTGTATAAAGCACTACAGAAACATTTCAACAACTTTTAGAGTACAATGCATTTGTCTGTGTAGTACTTTTTTTCATCATGAGTACAATCCAAGCTGTTACCCACAGATTCTCCTGGAGGTCTAATTGCTCTTCTTCGTAAAACAGAAAAACAAAGCCAGTCTGATCAACTAATCTGATGAACAATGAAAACAATTTTTGGATACAGGCAAGATATATTGATGCTGCATATTCCTTAAGTTAACTTATTTATTCTACTGGAAAGTGTTCAAAGTCACCTTGGGAAGTAGATTTGTATGTCTGTAGCAAAAGTACCTGTCAGAAATTTTCAACTCAGCAGCTGCATCATACATTTCAAGAACTCACCATTAAGGATGCTAAGTGAAAGCTGTGGAACAGATTTTAATAACATGTTTAGTCACACTGAACAGAACGGAGCTCAAATAGTTCAGACGATGAACCATGTGTGGTCTCTTAGCGTTCATTAACGTTCAACCTGAAAAGCTTGTAAGGAGCAACTAAAAGGAGCTTACTTATTGACATTAAGAGAACATTACCAAAGAAAATACTTCTAAAAGAGATAAAGTTCTGTGCCAAATCTTCGAGCAATTCATATTCCCTCTATGATAAGACTGTTTCACCTCAATGAATCTGAAATGACCTTCATTAAATTCTGTGATAATAGCTGAAATTCAAGATTTTATTTGAAGCAACATAATTCTAATAAAGAGGGATTTTAAAAATTGTCAAGTTTTGTTTCAGAACTTTTTTACACACTAAGTTCACACAAACTGCAAATGCAAACTTTTGTCACGTGCAGCTTATACCAACCTACCACTGAGGTCCCTCGAAATATTTTTTGCACAGTCACCATAGCCACCATCCTTAGGAAGTATTAAGGATGAAATTTTTCAAAATCCACGTTTGTGAGACCTCCAGAGTGCTTAGTTCTTTCCTCTAACTTTTCAGCATTTCCAAGACATAAGAGTGGGAGGTCACAAATTCATTTATTCTTCTGACACAAATAGCATAATGGAAAATTAAAAGAGAGATACTTTGTTCTGGCAGCTAGGCTTCCTCATACTGCTTCTTCAAAGCCAAAATAATAATTAGAAGAAAAAAAAAAGAATTTAATTGGAAGTGAAAACATTCAGGATCCACCTCAAAGAATTGCTGCTGAAGAGACGTAGTCTTCATTTGATTTTCAAATAATTTCTTTGCATTTCGAGGTGGGTTGGTACTGTAAAATTCCAGTCAGAAAATGGTCTAAAGACCAAGCGCTACATAGCCCACAGGACAGCTAAACGTACAGGCTGTTTTTTCTGAAAGTGGGTCTAACTCCATTCTGTAATTCAGTTGTCTAGAAGAGGATGTCACAAAGTGTTCAGAAAATAAAAAATGACAACCTTGTATTTACAAAGCATTGCAAAAAACAAGCTTTAACAAGCAGTTGCTAGATGATAATGAAGGTTAATCAAACTGCCAAAAGTTCTCACGTGTATTTCCTCACAGAAATTTTTGGCTTTGTTAAGAAGGCATTGGTGGGAACAGCCAGAAAAGTGACCTGGTTCTAGTGGGAAAAATACTGTCAGAAAATGTCTTCTAAAGTATTGACAGAATAAAATGCCTGCCAGCCTAGGAACTACTAGCATGGGAATGGGAACCCAGAGTATCCTTGAGCAGCAAAATTGGCCTCTTTAAAGGGAAGCTGGATATCTGAGAATACTGAGGCATCTTGAAGGTACCATCAATAAAAAAATATATAACAGAAAGGAAAAACAAAACCACCAACAACAACCAATAAACAAGGAACTGTAACAGCAGCTTATTATCTGAAAGGGTGAAAACAGTCTGTGAGAAATAAAATTTCACTTGAGAGAACATTGTCTTCTGGTTGTCTAAGGTGTAACAGAAATAAGCACCTACTGGCTGCCCCAAGAGGTGGTGTCCTCCACCCTCTTATGTCTCAGTGATGGAAGAATGACTCCCTTTCTATCCAAAAAAACACCAGAACCAAACTCTCTGTGAACGTCCCCATCACTGGGGACACCTGACTCACTCCAAACTCCATTACACAGACCATCCTCAAAGTGAATAACTTTGTTCATTGTTTGGTCCCTATCCTAGACCCGGTTCTGGGGGTTGTTCTCTTCCCTGATCAGTTTTCTTAGTCAGACCCTTGTGAAGCCAGTCTGACATCCATTGCTGGGATCAATTTGATACTCTTAGTATGGGTAATCTTATGAAACATATACATATACATACACATGCACACACACATACATACATATAAAACTTGTCATAAATATAGTCTTGATAAGTATAAACTATCAATAACTATATTTATTGTTATATGTTTGCAATCCATAATAATTATATTCACTACAGTACTGAGTCTGTCAACCCTGTAATACCAATCTATATTTGTTGCTATATAATGATTTTGCTATCTCTAATTGCATCCCTACTGCTTCTAATCGCTGCTAGTATTAATTAGTGCTACTCCCTGAATACGTATATAAAAAGGGGATATACACTCTTAAGTCTTAAGCACAGACTGTACAGAAAGTTATTGAGCAAAGTGTACCTAATTTACTGTTTAGTGCAATTCTTACATGAAATACACCACCGTCATGTGATAGGGCTCAGCCTCATGGCATCACTCCACTATCTCTTTACTTCTTCACTTAGACACCAAGACATGATATTATACATCTCCCTCCATTATTTTTGATAGCAGAACCAGAACTTCATCACACTAGCTAAATTAAATTGGGAAAGCATATTAAAGTGGGTACTACAACAGCAGCCTCTCAGTGGATACAAATGAAGCAGTTTCAGAAGTTTATTTTAGGCTCAGGCATCCCACAAAACAAGTCTCTGAGGCTCTGTGATTTGGAAATATTATGCAGGAAATACCATCAGCCAGTTTTCCTACCTACTGAATACAACTTAGACCAGTATGATGCACATTATTAAGTAAGTTCTCCTATTAGGTTCATATAATGAACTATATGTTTATTTCTACAACAGTATAAGCTGAATTTCCTGTGGCAAAGTCTATCTTGAAATATGTAAGATGCTTATTCCTGAAGAAAAGTAGGGGTGGAGAGGAAGCAACTGCATGGTGGCTTTCTTCTTAAAACTCAATCATGTATGTGAAAACAATTCAGGTCTTCTTACCAAGGCAACTTGTCAACAAAACTAAATTCAAGTTTCACTTCCTCCAAGTTCTTGCAGGAACTAAAATAATTTCCTTTTACTACTGGGACTCTGCCAATGAAAACCAACTGGATCTTTCCGTCTGCCTGTACTGAAGAAAGGTAGGAGAGGCAAACAGTGATTCATTTTCCCCTAGCATGAAAATAAGATTCTTCCTTTTCCTTAGTACAGCTGTTACCAAACCTCAATAACTTTATTAAACATCCAAAACCCTTTTAATTTTTCCTTTTCAAGAGTTATTTCTCAAGATTAAACATTCCCCTGGATTGCTTTTACAGTGCACAAAGTATTTTCTAGCATCAGTAAGAAACAGAGCTATATGAATTAAACCAAAAAGTCCCTGTGAGCACTTTTCTATGGTCTCATTGGCGGTTTAATGGCTAGAAGTTCTGCTTCGCAAACTGGAAAACACTTCGATATCTTCAGTTGTTGTGGAATAATCCTCACCTTTCAGCTCAAAAAAAAAAAAAAAAAAGCCTCAGATGGGCTGTTGGACTACTGATAGTTTCAAAAAATATTCCTGCAAACAGCTCCACTTAAAATATCATGGAGTCCTTTCACTAGCTGGGTTGTATTGATTCACAGAGACAAGTAAGGGGCCCAGCAACTAGCAAATATTCTTAAAACTTATAGAGAATCACCTGCTTTTTAATAAAAGCTACAGTACAGAAACAAGAATATTAAATAAAACATATGTGGCCAGTTATGCTAATGTGAAAACAACATTCAGTTGATGTTCATCAGAAATAAAAAAATACAGTAGGAAACAACATTTGGAAGTGAAGCACAGCATTTCTGGCTCCTGCAGAGCCATCAGCTCAAAGCTCGAAAGCAGAGATACAAATTGCTTCCTGCCAATATGCTGAAACTGTTCTTAGAATAAGCATTTAAGACTCATCTATCCATAGGAACATCAGCAAGAACAGAAAGAATAAAATTAACATTCTCTGATAAAAAAAAAAAAAAAGAAGATAGAAATGGAATAGTTGCAGACTTAAACACATAAAGGAACACTAACACAGCATCTAACTTTGTATTTTCTCCTCTCAGACACTTCCAGAATGCTGATTCAGTCTGAAAAATAAATAATGTTTTCGCTACTGCGGAAAATTTAATACAAATATGTGTACATTTATACATACATTTATGGAAAAAATGGAAATACTTTAATTAGGAATTATCATCTGAAATTTTGTAGAAAATTGTACTGTGGTTAATTTCTTTATCACTAATTATAGATGTGATCTTTTAGGGGTGTTTCTTAACCATCAAGACAATGGATCTGGCAGTAGGAGTTTCTTCTGCACTACAGATTGACTCCACATTTGATATCCTTAAGTGTTCCTTATGGCAAAGTTAAGAATGTGGCAAGGTTAAGTTGAAAGACAGTCAAAGTAATGACAATAAAATTTTGTTCATTATTCTAAAACTGGTTTGCTCCTTGATTCAATCACATATCAACATACCATCACGATGTGTAAGATAACAATGTTTCCTGGCTCACAGTTACCCCTAAACTGTGCAAATGTAAAACACTTGAAATAGTGAAGTAATGATAAAAGTATGCTCTTAAGCACCTTGTCTGAATAGTTAACTTACACTGACAATCAATTGCACAAATAAATGTCATTCAGCTTTCTCTCAATCCGATTTAAATTAGCTAAAATTTCTTCACTTTCAAAGGTAGAAGGAACTCATTGCCCCCTCACCAAGACAAATGTCTGTATTGGCAGCATTTAAGTGAAATAATAACTTTGTGGATGAATTACAAGATTTACTTATCATCTAAGAAGTTGTCATCTTTGCCAAGATCAATTCAGCATTTTACCAGAATATTATTTTGCACTAAACACTGACTGCTTCCAGATGAACGTAATTCACTACAGCTGAAGTCGTACATGGACTTCGGCTTACCATTTTCAGATACAATTTACTAAGTGCTCATATTACAAATTTTTTAGCTAAACATGTGTAATGGGATCAGTTTCCAAATGCTATGTTATTTTTAGAATATTTGTGCTTCTACTTAAAATTGAGCCCAACTCTTCTTACATGAAATTGATAAAGACACACTATAATGAAGGGCTGCAACACTGATCCTCAGTCAGTCTACCATAATTTGAGTACAACTCCATTCCAACAGTAGAAACTCAGTTATTCATATTTAAATTTAATAGCATTAGTACATTTTTAAAATGATATGAAATGACTCTCACTTAGCTGTACCCATATGGTAAAGTACACGTCTTGTTAAATATATACACTGTCACAGTATATTTCTTATATGGCATTAAAAAAATTCAAACTGAAGTATTCCCAGGCAACGTACATAATACTGTTTTTTTCCCCTCCAATATACTCTCTTAAAGCGGGGCTTTCATAAAAAACATCATAATGCTTTTTAATGCCTTGCCTCCTCATTTCATTTCTTCTTCAGGTCATTTCTTCTTCATTTTGTTTAATTTCTTCTGAAATTTCACACTAGTCGAGTAATACAGCACAGAGAGGCAGTAGAATCCCTGTGCTCGGATGCTTTTCAGACTTGGCTAACAAAGCCCATGACCCACCACACCAAGGACTGGAATTAGCCCCACTCTGATCAGAAGGCTTGAAAATGTGACCTCCATGGGTTCTTTACACCCCATATTTCTAGGATTTCTCTTTTCCAGCTGTACATAGCACAGAAAGCAAACCTGGTGCCATCACTCTGCTTCTTACTGGCAAAAGCTGCTAGTGAGAGACTAGGGTGCAATATTCAGAAGTTCAGTCAACTTCTACTTGAAGATGAATGAGGGAGTACAGGGTACAGACTTTTCTTCCTCTAAGAAGCTTTGGATGCCTGCAAGTCTTCTTGCTGGATGATTACATGTAACCTTTGCCTTCAATAGCATCTTCCCCTATTCCAGACTTCAAGGATCACTGGAGTCCCTTTTTTTTTTTCCCCTGGTTATGTCTGACATTTATTCAGCTGTTGCGACATAATACAGCCTTTTCTAGGGCTAGAAGCCTGTCTTTTATCTAGATTGTTTTATCTTTACTGCACAGTTTTTCTAACAACTTTGTTTTAACCAGTTCCAGAATAAATCATCCCTCATAAGCATAAAGGAAAATTGAACTTATTTATAGAACAGAACTCATTTGCCCCTATCATGGAATGTGTCTGTCAAAGACACTGAATCTACAAGAGAAAAATCAGGCAGTTTCAAGGATCTGCCAAGTTCTCAAGTGTTTTACGAAGTAGACCATTTTGAGATTTCCAGGGAAGTGTCTTCACTACAAAGCTTGAAGACTGTAAACATCACTATTAGCATTACTTCTTAGGTATTTGAAGCTTAGGCACTTTTCCGATGAAAAAGTGCTTGGCCTATAGATGAAACAAGCTGATCATCCGAATGGACAGGTAGGACTTGCTATGCCTATCTCATTTTCTCTCAGCCATGAGCAAATGATGGAAAACAGACTCAAGAATTTTCATGGAGAAGCATCTGTAGCTCCAATATAGGCCACACAGATGTTTCTGAAACTCAGATTTCTCTTGCTTCAAATATGCCTAGCAAATATAGGAAACTAAACAAAAACAACCCATGCAAGTGTCTAGAATTTTTTCAAGACACATTTACACCTCTGCTTTTGCTATGCAGCGGATGCTGCATTTAAAACTAGGGAATACAGGCTGAATTGTTCAGATCTAGCATGGTAATTTTCACTTCACAAGCACAGTGTTTCATGTTTATTGTGCCTTGTGAGGAATGGCCGAAGTTTCAATCAATGGATTCCTTTGAAGCCAAAATTAGGCTTCATGTGTCTACACCTTAAGTACATCCACACACATACAATGAAAAAGCAATGTATTTTAACTATAACTTCCAAAATTTTTGTCTCTGATTATTGCTCATTATTTCAGGTTAGAATGCACGTAACTGAGTTCTGCCTTTCAAATGACAAGATAAGCAAATTGTTGAGACAAATCAAGCAGAAACATTTTCACCCTTACAAGTCATGTTTAGGCCCTTAATTGCAGATGGGAGTGTATGATTTTAGAGCCAACACAGTTCAGAAAATAGAAACTTTGAAAAGAGAACACATCAGGGCTAACTTTGTGAATTTTGTTGACTAAAAAAAATACCTGCTCTGAATCAAAGTCAAGGTAGAAGAACTTCTCTGTCAAGCTCGTATTTGGTTCCCAAACCCACTACAGGCAAAAAGACAAATGTTCAAAGCAATTTTTTTCACAAGTTCACAGGAAGAACATGCTGTCTGATGCCACAAACATGATATAGAGACTATGTTACAGCTTCCTGTATCCACTGAAAAACTTCTGTAATATCTGCAAACATTATCAGCTTACACATAAAGTCCCCCATCACGTTCTCTCATCTGGAAATGGCTTTAGTCTAGTATCTCTTCTTTAGTTTGTTGTTACCTCTGTTATTTTCACTTTCTGTCTGCTTTTGTTCATCCATTACTCATAATATTTCAAAACTGCAATTGCAATGGTTACAAAATGAAACTTTTAGATTGATTATAAACGCACAAGTCCCTTCTCTCGGTAACAGCTAGCTGTTTCTAATTACTTGACTTAATTCAATGCATCATAACAGTGTTTTCTACCTGGTCAGAGTGAAACTTCAGTGTCATCTACCTGGACTTGTGCAAGGCCTTTGTCATGGTCCCACACCATATCTTTATCTCTAAATTGGAGAGAGATAGATTTGAAGGGTGGACTGTTCAGTGGATAAAGAATTGACTGGATGGCTGTAGCCAGAGGGTTGTTGTGCTCTACAACCAGACGAGCAGTGTCCCCCAGGGGTCCATCTTGGGATCAGTGCTTGTAAACATCTTTATCAATGACTTTGACTGCGGGATTGGGCGTAGCCTCAGCAAGTTTGCTGATGACACTAAGCTGAATGGTACAGTCAATACAACAGAAGGAAGGGATGCCATCCAGAGGGACTGGGACAGGCTTGAAAAGTGGGCCCATGAGAACCTAGTGAGGTTCAAAAGGGCCACGGGGAAGATGTTGCATTTGGATTGGTGCAATCCTGGATATGAGTACAGACTGAGAGATGAACTTGAGAGCAGCCCTGCTGAGAAGGATTTGGGGGTCATGGTAGATGAAAAGCTGGACATGAGCCAGCAGTGTGCTCCTGCAGCCCAGTAGGTCAGTGGTATCCAGAACTGCATTAAAAGAGGAGTGGCTAGCAGGGAGAGGGAGGTGATTTTTCCCCCTCACTCTGCCCTTGTGAGGACCCATCTCGAGTATGCATCAAGGCCTGCGGACTCCAGCACAAGAATGACACGGAGCTGTTGGAGCAAGTCCAGAAAAGGGCCACAAGAAGATGAAGTACTTCTCCTAAGAAGAAGAGTTATGGGAACAGGTTGCTCAAGGAAGTTGTGGATGCCCCATCCCTGGAGGCATTCAAAGCCAAGCTGGATGTGGCTCTGGGCAGCCTGGTCTGGTGGTTGGGAACCCTGCACACAGCAGGAGGGTTGAAACTAAATGATCATTGTGGTCCTTTTCAACCCAGGCCTTCTGTGATTCTACATTTCTATGATTCTGTGAATTGGGATTGCTTACTTGGAGAAGAGAAGGCTCCAGGGAAACCTCATTGCAATCTTCCAATACTTGAAAGGAGCTTAAAAGCAGGAGGAGAACTGACTTTTTACATAGGTAGACAGTGATAAGACAAGGGGGAATGGATTTCAGTGGAAAGAGTGGAGGTTTAGCTTAGCTATTAGGAAGAAATTCTTCACTCAAGGTAGTGATAGACTGGATTAGTTTATTAGTTTATTCACTGGAATTAGTTTATTTGGCCATTGTCTAAGATAAACCTGAAAATTTTATAAGTTACATGAAATCGAATAATTTGCAGAATTAAAAAAAAAAACAGTTGTGGCTACTTAGCAGACAGCTTTAAGTATAATTAAGAACAAATATAAAGAGATACTTGTGCAATTAGTAGCCCGTTGATCAGTCTTCTTGAGTTAAAACTAATGTTGTTGCAAATCACTAATGCTCCATATCACAACATATAATCTTAAACATAACCCATTTGGTTTATTTGAAATTCTATCTATTTATTTGAAAGGCTGTCTCTAACAAGTCTTTGACAAAAGTAGTCTGAGAAGTGTGTAATAACAGGAGGCTTGAAAAGCCTGCCAAGCTTTGTAAATTGTAGAGTCTTACATGTATTTTATGAAATTCTTCTTTTAAATATCTTTTCACTTCTGCCAACTCATTGGTAAGCATATATTACTTATAACTTTTCCTAGCAAGAGAAGAGTTACAGTTTCAAAAGAAGTACAGAGATATGCAGCATGATGCAACTGAAGCACATACACCAAGGTCCTCTTGAGAATTCTAGCGCCCTCAATCATGGCATCTTGCTGAGCAGCATCCTAGCCTCATTTTTCATCTGCAACACTATATATAACAAGGGATAATTTATATTCAGGTCCTTTCTAAAAAAATGCCACATTCTACCTTCAACATCAAAAAAGGCACAGGAATTCTATGGGAAGCTATTTAAGAACTGTTCAGAACAAAATATATTTATTAGCTGGGAGATAGAAACATCATATAGTAATGCTGCTGCGGTACTTTAAGGCTCCCCCAGGCTATCTATGCAGGGGAAAAAAAATGTATAGCAGAGGTCAAAAGTAGAATAATCACAGAGAAGAACTGCAACTGGGTGTTAAAATGAATTATAAACATTTCTGACTTCTAGTGTTTTTCCAAAGGGAATAGCATCCAACCTATCTGCATATAACAAACTGGTCAAAACAACAGGGGACTGAATGTGAATTGCTGCTGAAGCAAAACTAAGTGTTATTAAGTAGGTTACGAGTAGCACATAAGTTGGTTGCCCAGAAACTGCTCTTTAAGTGCATAACAAGTGTCAGTATGAAAGGGCCTTGGTCTCCTGCGAAACTATTTTCCAGTGGATAGCCTCTTAGCATGGTCAGGTGCTGTCTGACACTAATGAGGAGACAATTCTTGCACAGGATTGCTCTGACCACCTGAAGGACTAAATTTCTACATGAGAGGAAAATTTTAAAAGGCACAAGCATACATTTGTTAGGAAATTGCTTTTATCATAATGGGATAATAAAAAGATTCCCTTAGTAGCATCAAGAGGTTGCTTGCACTTTGCCTCTCACTGAGGTGTGCTTTTTTTGCTAGTGATATTATCCTTCTAGACTTTGTGCAGGAACATGGGTATTTCCTGCTGTTTTACTGGTAGTTGGTGGGGACTGCAAAATTAACAGCACTCTTCACCAGTTCTACAGACAAAACAGTTACTAAGTGCCTAACAATGCTGTTTGCAAAAACATCATTGCATGAATTCTTTATGACTTACGCAAGATATAATAAAATATTCCTTTTGAATCCATACACAGTTTTTTCGTGCAATACAATCATAAACAGGAAAATTAAAAAGTGAGGAAAAATAGCGCACTTTTGAAGAAGAGTGGAAATGGGTAATTTACCTTCCGCAGGTTGAGAGAGAGGGAAGGAAGAAAGAAAGAAGATGTGTATTATTAATACAAAACAGATATAGTGGATACATGAAAGTCACAAAAGATATGCAATAATGTGTTCTAAATTTGAGATTTTTCAGGTCTTACACTGTTCTACTCAAAGCAGTCTGTCCCATAGTGAGCTACTTAACACGCACTGGTTCTCAGAGGGAGAGCGATGATTCTGTGGATAAAGCAAGCACGAGGGTGACTGCAAACATGGATTTGATTTTTGTTGCTCCAGAGTGCTGGCATTACTTCAGATAAATGAATCTCTTCACCTCTAAGAGCAGCTTTCTTTCCCACTGTAGACCACCGTAGACAATATGCCTCTTAATCTCCGTTTGTACTTTGGGATTCATACCTACCAGCAAGGGTCTTCAGGATACGTCTGGGACTAACGTCTTCTCGAGAGCACAGTACAAGTGGCCAGGGTTTCGTCTGCCCCTTCTCGGGGTGGGGTACACCGATCCCACCGAGGTCCCGCTGCCCGTCTTGGGCAAGGCTTTCCTCGTACTTTCATCTTCCAGAAAGACACGGCGAACCAGAATCAATTTGTTCTTGGTACGGGGCGAATTCCTGGCAACGACGCCTTACCGCCCGCTCCCGGCTGGGCGGACCCTACGCCGGGCTATTTCTCGGGGTACCAGCGCCCTCGGCCGGCACTCGGTCCGAGGAGGCAAATGCCGTAGCGAGCAGAGCTGCAGCGGCGGAGCGCGACCCTTCCGAGCGGGGGCGGGCAGAGCCAAGCTCTTCCTTGGGCTGCACCGGTCCTGAGGAAGGGCGAGCCTGGCTCCGCAGTGGGAAGGACCGCCGCCAGCTCCGCACCCCCGGGGCGGGACACAGCATCCCGCTCAAGGAGCGCGGCAAGGAAAGGAGGAAAAAGGGGAGCTCCCTCCCCGTCTGGCCTTGCGGTGAGTGAACCGGGGCACGGCAGCGGGCGGGGGAGAAGGGAGCGGCGGCACCCTGCGCTCGGGGGCCGAGAGGAAGGGATTGCAGCAGCGCTAGGAGGAGCGGCGAGCAGGTCGCGGCTCCTCAGCCGGCCAAAGCCACCAAAACACGTGCCACCACTCTGGATCTTTAACGACCCTTCTCGAGGCACTTCGCTGAAGTGGCTACTCCTTATCCGATCATCCCAGGCGGCAGCTGGTGGCGATCCTCCCTCAGCACTGCAGCCTGGACAGCCCAGAGTCCCCGGGCAGCGGAGGGGGTCCCGTACGAGCAATATTCAGGCTGCACGCCGCTATAGCGCACACAGACCGATTATACCTTTTTCGAGCAGAAAAGGGGGCAGCAATACCGGCAGCTCAGCCGGCTCTTCGTTTGCCATCAGCTGCCAGCCCGGATGAAGAGCAATTTGTTCCTCAGTGTTACATCCCACAACTTTCTGACAGCAGTCAAACTTTTTCAAGGAAAAATTCTAGATACATTATTTTGTATCCAGAGCGTCCTGGGGGGAGGGGGTGGAAGTGGGGGTGTATTGGGGCCATAACTTACTCCAAACCTGTACTGTAAGCAGCTGTCCATTTTGTCTCCCCAGCCCTTCCTGTGCAGACACTGAGCGGGAATGATGGAGTGGAATTGGGCTTCTTAGATGAGCTGCTCCTCATTTATTATGTTTATTTGCAAGACACCAGGCTCCCTAGCATTAAGAGATCTCGGGCTCCACCAGTTCATTTTAACTATCTGTATGAGATCTAACAAGCAAATTATGACTGGAGAAGAGTGGGAGGTAGCTGAACTCAGTGCACCAGATATGCATGCCTCAAACAGGGAAAAGGGGTGACTTTGAATGTTAAATGGGTTATTGCTAAAACAATGAATTCCTTCGTATATTACTACAGTAAGGTTACAAGATGTTTAAAAAGATTAATAGCTCAATATCTATTCTGAATTGAAGGCTTCTCTACCCTCCCTTCCCCCTTCCCTGCATAGGTATGTTAAGGTACCCAAGTGAGCCGAAACTTAGCCTTTCAGTAATAGGTTTTAGCTTAAAAGCACTAAAAGTTCACTTGAGTTGCAACTTAAGATAATTCTGGTGAATCACCAAATAATTTATTTTTTGGGGAGAGGGAAAGGGGAGGGAAGGTGCAGGGGAGGTGGTAGGAGGAAAATTCACATTTTTCATCTGATGCCCTAAAGGATTCAGTCTTTTTTATAAAAACTGTTAAAATCACTACTCCAAGTCCTTCTTTAAATAAAATAAAATGAATTACATGTACTACAAAGAAATTTCCTATTACAAATTACAATATTGGTATGATCACAAACTTGACTTGTCTGCACTTATCCTGACTAGAGACCCTAGCTCTGATAAGAGAGGAATTCTAAGACTTTTCTTGAAAAAGAGCAACATTAGATTCTTTGCTATGTATACTAAGAGCTGGAGAAAAGAGAGAATGCCTTGAAGGATCTGGTTCCAGTAAATATCTCTTTGTTGGAGTTTAGTGGCTTCTCCTGTAAATCAGTACGTTTTCTCCTCCTTTCCAGCATTTCCTCAGAACTCAGAGAAATTATTCATAGATGTCTATCAGTCTTCACAAGCAGCTAACGTTATGTATCAGCCAGTAGAGCTTCCTTTATCCAAACCCAATTCAGTTAACATAATTTAGTTAGCTCTTCTGGTTTCAATGTTCACAATGAAATATGGGCCCACTGCTAAAGAGGACTGATCAAGAATGCCAGCTAAAACTGGAAAAAATCTATCATCCCCTGATAATTTCAACCTAAGACACATAGACTTTAAAAATAATATATTCTTCTTTTCTCCCTGAAGAAATATGTTGTGTAGTATAGTAGTATCTAGAAAATAACCAGCTGATTAGACTACTGAATGCGTGTATACACCGACTACTTATATTTAGGAAAGTTAAGTTTTAGAATATAAAAATGAATGGTTAGTCATCAGAAGACGGAAGCATTATGGAGCTGGGGGTGGTATAAAATAAAAACATCCAGACTCCCAATGGGTTTCCAAGTGTTACTTCATGCAACTAGCATTTGAAAGATACTGAAGTTACATATTCATAACATCTGCAGTTAGGTTGCACTGTAGGGATTTAAAATGGGATATCTGAGATCCCCATCTACTACTATTGACTATACTAAGTATCTTGTACATAAAAAATTACTTTGGTTCTGTATTCCTCGGAGCAGATTTCAGCTGTCAGTGACAAACATTAGTAAAGACCTTATTAAAAAGAAAGAGAGAAAGAAAAAAAGAAAGAAATGCATTTTCAAGTGGATAGGACTACCCAGTTTTGCTGAGGACTCTCCACATGCGTTTCATTTTAAACTTAATAAGTCAAATACAAAAATTTTCACTTCTGGCTTTTGTTGAATAGACTCCAGTGGTAACCTAGCAAGGTATTGATTGATACCAGGTTAGATGAGATTTTTAGGCTGCTGATTGGGTGTTTGCTCACATGCTTGATTTACTGCATCAAAGGACATGAATCATTTTAGATGTTTGATAATAATATCAAAAATAACTTGATCTCTTTCAATTTTATATGCTGTGCACGAAATTCACCGTTTCATTTGTCAATTCAAGAATCATTCTCTGAAAAACAATACTGGTGTGCTTGAGTTTCCCCACCTCCTTTTGTTTAGTTAAGCATCTCCAGGGATGATTTCTTTGTTTTTTTCTTTTTCCAAATTGTTTTCAGAATGTTCCTATGTCAACAGCACAGAAGCCACTGTATTCACCGGTTCTGCTGGTAAGTAATGAGCCTGCAACTGTGTTCCTGCAAATTAAGGGTCTCCAGATTATGAACCACATCCAGGCATTTTTTCTTTTTGAATAAGTAATGTTTCCCTAGCCAAGTTTCTGTCAGTAATTGAATGCCAGGAGATGTTTAGTAATTAGTTCCTGATACTATTCCTGTAGCTCTCATTAACTGTACAGGCCAGTATTACTTATTTTCCCCTCTCCTAAAAAAGCAAGTAAGGAGGGTCAGGAAAGATTGCTGAAGCTCAGGGAAGCTAGGGTGAAAAAGGAGAATATAGTGGCTGTGGCACTAAGATGTATGGAAATGCACAGGAAGATACATTCCTGTACTCTTCCCCTGTTTTCAACTATTAAAAGATATCTCTAGGCATTACAATATATGGTTTTATATGCATCAGTACTGAACAAAATGAGAATTCAGATAAGCAGAATGTGTTTTGGAATATACCAACTCCAGAGATAGCAAAGACGTATATGCTCTGTCCTCAATTATGCATGGAGAAATAATGCTTTCAGAAGTCAATCCTAAGTTAAATCAAAAATCCAAAACAAAGTTAAGAGCCCAGAACAAGGTAATGAATTAACAGATACTGGGTAAGCCTCTGTAAAAACTCTAATTCTTGTAGGCTTTCAACACTCTGAATTTTTAAGAGAAAGAAAAGATGTGACTTGCAATTAAATATGTACCATAAGTAGACCAGGGAAAAAATTTAAGGGACTTACACATGGACAGTGTGTGAAGGCACTGATAAACTGTCTATAGGCACGAGCATTTACAGAATAAGGCTTGCATGCCAGAAATTGTAACCATTGTTTACAGAATAAAATACTCTTTTAAAAATACTCTTTTAAAAAAATCTTTGAGCAGTTATAGAAGTTTAGAAGAGCATTTCTATATAGAAGCCATTCTATATAAGCCAAACCAAACTTCACAAGTCTGAATTTGGTTTTGTTTTCTAGCTTCTATTCTGGTATGGTCTCTTCATATTAAAAGTATTGATTAGTATAAAATTATATGCTCATCTATGGAAATTAGTTAGGAAATACATCGGTTTTGTGTTTATACAATTGAATACAACTATTGCCAGTATTTTCTGTTTACATAAGAATTTCTCCACACAAGAAAGCATTTTAGATGTACATTAAACTTCAGTAATTTTCATGGGACATTTTACATTTTAAATTACTCATTATGTAAAATATTGTAGAAATATGTAGTGTAGGGAAGATCTAAAAGGGAAAATGACAAGGGCTACGGAGATTGAGCGTATTTCTTTTCTTTTCCAGAGTTCCAGCATTAAAAATTACAAAGCAACCCAAGACATTTTCATTCAGGAGTGTAAATCAAGATTGAGTTTCCAAGTCTGGGGCATCTTCTCTGATTTTCATTCTCTGCTCTCGTACGAAAGATGTCAAAAAACACAACAGAGAATTCAAATTACACTCACTCAGCTCTTCTAGGTTCTTTCCTGGCTAGCATTTCACTGATCACCGTTGTCATGAATGTATTAGTATTATGTGCTGTGAAAACTGAGAAGAAGCTGCAAACAGTTGGCAATTTATACATTGTTAGCCTCTCTATTGCAGATCTTATCGTTGGTGCAGCTGTTATGCCCCTTAATATTGTTTATCTCCTAAACCATGTGTGGACTCTGGGCTTAACAGCATGTTTGTTCTGGCTGTCAATGGATTATGTGGCCAGTACTGCATCTATTTTCAGTCTCTTCATATTATGCTTAGACCGTTACCGTTCAATTCAACACCCACTGAAATATCTTCAGTATAGAACAAAAATGAGAGCATCACTGGTGATTTTGGGAGCTTGGTTGCTCTCTTCCTTGTGGGTCATCCCAATCCTATGGTGGCATGATTCTGCTAATGATGAGAAAAGGAAAGGAAAGGCAAACTGCGAAACTGAATTCTCTCATGTCACTTGGTTCAAAGTGTTGACAGCCATTGTTAATTTCTATCTGCCCTCTATCATAATGTTATGGCTCTACTGTAAAATATTCAGAGCTGTTCGAAAACACTGCCAACAGCGAGAAGTCGCCAATGGATCATACTGCTCTTTCTCTGAAAACAAAAATGTAACTCATGGTAAGACAAAGGACAGGCAAAATATTTGCCTCCAAAAACAAAGCTTACATGAAAACACAACTCATAAAGACAAGCAAATGTCCTCTGAGTGCAGAAGTATGGCAGCAAAATCTCTTTTCAGTAATTCTGACAAGTCTTCAAAGGCTTTTGTTAGCAGCAGTAACAGAAAAGCCTTTAAATCTAGTTGTTTGCCTCTCACCACTGCCCAGTCTGAGCCAGATCTGGATAAAGCAGGAAAGAAGATTGTGTGTGTAAAAAAGGACAATGAAAATGAAGAGGACCCTCACTCACAGGACAGTGACTTAAGTGCTGCATCAGACAGCGATACTTTCACAGAGAACGTACCTTCTGAAGAGCAATCCAATCCTAATCCTGATAGAGCCTGCATGCCTCAGGAAAATACAGAGAACAGGGATTTCAGAGGACTGACTTACCTGAGGAAAACCTGGCAAACCCTACATACTCATTCCAAAAGTCATCTTCGAAGACAGCATGTGAGCAGGGAGTGGAAAGCAGCTAAGCAGTTAGGGGTCATAATGGCAACCTTTATGCTGTGCTGGATTCCCTATTTTGTGTTATACATGGTAACTGTTTTCCAACACCGTGATCAGTTTTACAAATTACATATGTTCACTATATGGCTCGGCTATGTGAATTCCACCTTAAATCCATTCCTGTATCCTCTTTGTAATGAGAATTTCAAGAAGACATTCAAAAAGATCCTTCACATTCAGTAATATCACACTGGCTTTTTTTCTGAGCTAAAAAGCAACCCATAAAATCAATCAAATGAAATGTTCCAGTTTCAAAGGCAAATACTATGGATAAATTAGAAGGCTTTGGAAAACTAATTTATAAACAAGTGTTAGTAAAAGTGGGATATGTTCATATAACAGCTTCAACACGTTTGAAGATTGAATTCTTATCAGGAATCCAAAAAGCTCAGTAGCCAGTCTCAGAACTGTTACACTATTGTAAATATTTTATGATTTGAGATTTTCTCTTTCATCATATAGAACAAAACTGAGTGTACGAAAAGAGATCAGGGATTATAAGTTATTCAGCTATAGAAAAGGCAGAAAGAGAATACTGTTTCTGTGACCGGTCAAAGGTTTTTTTCTCTTTTAACTTACCGCTTTAAACAGGGAACGCACTGCTTGTGAAGAGAGATCTTCAGCAGAAAGAGGTACTTTGCATAGTTAAAAAAGAAGCTTCTACTGTTTGAAAAAATCTACCCTGTTTATTTATAGCTTTCTCCAAATCATACACTTTTTTGAAAGTTGTATTTTAACCTACAGTATCTAGTTAATATCGTGCTTGCTTCATTTATATCAGTACACTTTAACTTCACTGAAAAAAGTGGTATTGTTATGTCCTACACATTTTGCTAAGACCTTCCGAATTCAAGATAGTATCAAGAAGGCTAGGCTGTTGTCTCTGACAACGTATATCCTTTGAGAATATACCTGATTATGGCCTATATGTATCTTATTCCTCCTATGACTTGGCAGATAGCCTAAGCATGCAGCAGCAATGCTAATGCATATCTTTATGACAGGCAAACTCTTCTCGCTACAGTGAGACAAAATCCTAAGCAGTAACTCAAGCTTGCAAAATAGAAAATAAAACACATGAAGTATTTTTACCTTTCCTGTCCTTTACTTATATAAGTTGTGCTGTAAACGCTGTTAAATATTTTAGAAGAAGCAGAATGATAGAATACTTATGGTTGGAAGGGGTCTCAAGAAGCCACTTAAATACAGCCTACAACTCAAAGCTGTGCTTTTACAGTATCCTCAGGGCCTCATCCATTCAACAATATATGAAAAGGGCTTCCTTTGAAAAAGCTGGAAGGCAGCTTTGACAGAGAGGTTTGCAGGTTTCACCCTAGCAGCTCACGTCATTCCCTTGTTAAGCCATCCATTTCGCTGTTTCTAAGTATGAACAGCACAGTGAGGTAAACCTTACTTTCCAATCAAAGAAAGAAAACAGTTTCTTAGCAAAAAAATGCATAGTCATCTACATTACATGAGCTGATGATTTAACAGAACAGTTACATCAACATAAACCAAAGTCTGTAGATTGGGAAGGAAGATGGAGAATTGAGGCCAAGGAGATCTCTGGTCCTGTATGATCCAAATATGTCAAGACTGTACATTTGTGGTACACAAGTGAAACATTCATTTCTATACTGTGATGGAACTAAGCGAAAGAAACATTTTGAGCAAACACTAAATCTGATCTCTGGGACAGAATTGCTATGGGACTGCCATTACGCTGTCAGTTTTAAGAAGACCAGAACCAGATAGCTTCGCCTGCTATAGGAGGCCTGCTTTGCAGGGGGGCTGGATTCGATGATCTCTAGAGGTCCCTTCCAGCCCCTACAATTCTGTGATTCTGAGATTCTGTGATATCTTCAGCAGCAGACGTTGTATTCATATATAGTAGTGAATTGCATTTAATGGTGAATTTTCCATACATTTTAGGAAGGGTGACTAGTGAGGCATCCTGAAAGTTCAGTGTCAAAAGAGTATATTCTCATTTGTGGGGGAAGAAGTAACTGTGAGCGAGTCACCAAAGAGCTTATCAGACTCTTTGATAGACCTTATCACTGTGAAACCCTGGGAGATGGGAGTGTAAGACAGAGAGCAAACAGTGTCTGTTTGCCTCTAAGGGTGAACAGGAGGTTCTTTTCTGTGCCTTGTTAATCTTGTCACACTTAAGAAACCTTTCACCCTTCATCACTGTTGTTTGGGAGAAGTTAGGGCCAATTAACTGATTAGAGGAACTGTTAGAAGAACAGGAATTTCTTGTTTGTAAGTGAATGGTATATAAGATGTATGTTGAACATAATAAAGTAAAACTATTCTGATGCTACAAGAAACTGTGAGAGCTCTCTAACTTGACTGAGCGCCGACACTCATTGTCATTTTGCTGTGCTGATGTATTTACCACTTTCAGAATGTTTGCTTGCTTCTGAAATAGCTGTTAGTTAGTTTAACAACAAAGGTTTGACAGAACCGGAGCTGTTTTAGCAGAGTGCTGTCACGTTTTTGGTGGGAAAAGTTAAATGGATGTTCTGTGTAATATCCTTTTACATCAGAAGAGAAAAATGGGAACAGTTGCAGGAGTAATTGTCAATTCTATGTTCTTACTGATCTTGAGCTACTTAGAGTCCTTCTGTGCCACACATGCCTATTTTGCAAGTGGGTGTGACAAAACTTAGAAGAACAATTAAACACTTAAGACATTTGCATCATGCTTATAATTTTTGGATGCAGTACACTAAATAAATGCAAAGTATTATTATCCTTTCCGTTTTATATATGTTAATTAAATGTCTGAACATCAATAGACGTTTTTTTATAGTACTTAACGTTAAATGAAGGCCTAGTACCTCTGCAGTTCTCTAAGTGGTTAGCTTGATGTTTGGAAAACTGCACTAAATTAATTAACATAGTCTAATGTATCAAACAAGGTTCAGAGATTGATTAAATTCAGTCTTAAGTAGTATTCAGGAATGACTGCAATCAGAGAACTCTAATGTAGAAAAAAAAATACACCAAAATATACAGATAGTATTTATATCTATAAAAGTAGTAACATTCGTTTAGAAATTCTGGCAACTTTTGCACTGCAGGAACAGTGTCTGTGCAAGTAATAGAACAAATCTTCTTTTGGACTACAGAGCAGCAAATTTTGAAACATACACTCTTATTCAAAGCCATTCACAAACAATTCTTAAGATCAATAGCCATTCTGCTCTTTTTTTTTTTTTTTTTTTTCCTGTTATAATGTGTAACAGCAATTCTATATAAAATAGGTGGTAATTCAGGTGTGCACTAAGGAAATAAAAAAAACCAGCATAATGATTCACCCACAGTTACTAATTTATAGGACTAGAACACAATAACCCAGGGGCTACTTAGATTATCAAAAAGCATTGATCATGACAATTGCCTTTTGTGACTTTAAAACGTGTTAATAAACAGCAACTATAACAAAACCAGTGAAATCTAGCATAAATAAGATCATCATTAAAAATCAAAGCATACTTCTGGTTAAAAACTATTCAAGTGCAAAAGAGATAAAATTAAACAAATAAGCTGCCTGGATGTTTGGTTTGGTTTTTTTGTTTTGTTTTGTTTTGTTTTATGTCCTTTCAGTTTTATCCATAATCTAAATATGGCAATTACAAAGATGGGGAAAGTTATCATAGTAGACTTCTCTGATGTGATAAATAGAATCGTTAATAACAAAACAGGAAAATTGGAGGCTTCCTGTCTTAAGCTTCCAATTAGCAAAGTATGTAACAGGATTTATCAGTTTCTTCTACTGAGAAGCAGAGAAAAGCAAATCAGGGTAAGGAATGAAGAAACTATTGCCACGTGGGGCCAAGGCGTGGTTTCCTGCAAATATTTTCAACATTTTCCAGTTAATAAACAAGGTCAGAGGACTCACAGTTTTAAGTGAACGTAATGAATTTCTTGGAATTTCTTGGACTGAGGGTGTTGTTGAGGGTGTGGTTAGAGCAACCAATTTTAAGAAGCAGAAAAATACACTCACCCTTCCGTGTTTCTTTGTGTCAGTGGGGACATCTAGAGGGAAATGAGAAGAATTGTGGGATTCTGTAGCATGCAAGTTTATTAAAGGAGGGGGGCAATTTGTAAGTCGATCCCGCCATTTAGTATATGTTTCATTCTCCGTATTATTTAACTCCTGCAAAGCTGCCATCCAGGGAGTCCCCAGCCTACAGTGATGAAGCTGGTGGCATGCACAGTTAGTCTCTTCCAGGTACGGATTTCCCATTTGATGTGTCTTTGCTGGCCTTGGTGAGGCTCCTCTCAGCCACAGCAGGGTGTTGAAGCTCCTCACAGAGCCCAGTCCTGCAGCATTTCAGCTGCTGCCCTCACTGTGGTGTCATCCAGAGGCCTGAGCAGGGTTCCCTCATCCAGCCTGGTGATAGGGGTGTTAAAAATTACCAGCACAGGTCTCAGCCTGCCTCAAAAACCCCAATAACCCACTGGAGGCTGTTTTTTCCACCGTGCACGTTGAGCTCGGCTTTCTGTGCCCCAAAGCTGGGTTTTAAGACAGCTGGTTGACCACCCACTGAATCCATATCTTGCTCAGATTACTTCTCTTGCCAGGTCTCACTGAAGGTAAAGGCTTCAGAGACAATGCCTATATCGTGGTAGGGACTACATATACTGGCAGCAGCTGAAGTACCAAGTGTCACGGATGGCATAACCAGGCTGAGGACATTTGCT
>JAOWBP010004220.1:3506768-3534684 GCA_028571105.1 Tragopan temminckii
TTTGGCATGACATGCAATGTAACCTGACTCAGTTATTGCTAATGCCTATGTGACATGAGTGTTTGCTTGTCTTATGATGAGCAATCTGTAGTATTTTTTCTTGAAAAATGTGTGAGGTTTAAGATTTATGTAGTAGTGAAATTTAAACTAGCTGGTTATTAATATGTAAGTACATGTGACTTTTACATCTTAAATGCAGAAAAAACAAGTCTTATTAAAATGATCAGAAAATGCCATGCAGCTAGCTCTACTTTGTATAGCCATTGTATAGTCAAGTTTTCAAGAAAATTTTCTTTATGCTAATAGAAGTGATATGAGAAGCAAGCTGTCAAAAACTTACGATATCACAAATTCCAGTTTTTAAAAATAAAAACTGAAAAAAAGGAAAACAAAGTGAAATTAAGCGAGAAGAAATATCACCTACTCTGGTTAAAGTAAGACGTTGTGACAGAACCATGTATTTGCCTCTATGGATAACATCAAACCTATAACGGAACAATACATTTCACAATTTACCCAGAAGTAAGGAAAGCCTTTAAGGTAGGAAAAGGAGACCATGTCTATACTCCTAGAAACAGTAGCACGGGTTACCTCAAAGACTTTGCTTGAGGAAGTACTGTGAAAGGAAAAAACATAACTGTGTCTTTCTGATGAATATGAGAAATTCTTTCAAAGAGTCAGCTGTTTTTTTGGCAGTCGTTAAGAAATTAAAAGCATCTTTTTCTTTTCCCCTGTTCCAAAAAGCATGAAGAAAGTCTGTGAGATCTGTTTTCATCGCACCAAGTTTCTTAAATTTTCAGAGGAATAAGATTTTCTATACTTCACATAACAAAGTGTATTTAAAAGAAACTTTAAGTAGTTAAGTGTAATATGGTCAGTGGAGTATATACTCAAACAGCTTATCTGCTTTACAGGATTCTCTTTGCCTGTATGTTTAATAGTGAACTACGGTCATGGCAGCAGTCAGTAATGAGTCCCGCCCTCCTGTGGATCCTGGAAGTTCAAAGCTGCAGTTTGCTCCCTTCAGTAGTGCCTTGAATGTAGGATTCTGGCATGAACTAACCCAGAAGAAGCTCAATGAGTACCGATTAGATGAGACTCCAAAAGTTATCAAAGGATACTACTACAATGGTAGGTAGAAGCTGAATGTCTATCTTAGTAGTTTGGGTTTCTCCTGTTGTTCCTCTAAATATTCATCTAACATGTTTTAGGTATTTTGCTGAAACATTGCTAGGATTAGGAGCACTGCTGAATGAGATGGGAATTCTGGTGTGTCCGTGGGTGTCTTATAACCCTTGATTAGTTTCTCTAATTTTAAGATCTATGTATTGTAGTTTAAAAGATGCATGTTGCTTCTTTTTGGCCAGGCGATCCATCAGGTTTCCCAGCTCGTTTGACGTTGGAATTTAGTGCCTTTGATATGTAAGTATGATACTATAAATATGTATTATGCTTTACCTTGGTTCATGTGTGGAGAAGCATAACAGTAACACTATGACAGAGTATCACTTGGAAAAATTCTATAAGAGATCAATTCACATTCTCATGAACTTCATAACTGCAGGTAGAGTATTTGTGACTCAGAGTACTAACACCCTGTTTTTGAAGCAGTGTATTCATCTGAAGGGCCAGGCTTAAAATACACTGACAAATCTTAGTTTCACTTACTGTTTATATGTGTTTATATAATACCCTTTTTTTCCTACATTTCATAGGCACTTTTGTGTAAATAATGATTTCAGCCATCTGATTTCTGGTTAAAGCTTTCTTAATATCTTTATAAACTAAATATTCTTCCTTAGAATTAAGATCTCAAAATAGCTTTTGCAATCTCTGGTTGTTACGTTGTAATATCTTTGAAAGTAGTATTTAACCTTTGATTGAAATTTCCTATTTTTGCTTTTTCTCCCAAGGTGAAGCTAGAACAAAGTTGTTCTGTGTATGCAACAAAAGTGAGATGAGAGAGGAAATCTTTTTTTTCCATCCAGTTTTCATGTTGAACTAATGCCTAAATTAGTATAACTAACATAGGATTTGGACGGATGCCTTCATAGTCAGTGCCTTTTTTTTTTTTTTCAATTGATAGATCACAAAGTTGTGGATCTCAGAAGTGAATTCCTCTGCCTTCTAAGGATATTAGGAGTTCTAGCAAGGCATAGTGTTTTTTGAGGTAATTTCATAGGACATGTAGTTTTTATCTAAGAACTTGTTGATGTTATACTGAAAGTGTGTTTAGCAAAGTGCATTTGGAAGAAGGCTGTGATATGGGAACATCAAAATGATCAGTTTGGAAGAATGATGTTAAAGGAGTTAAATCAATCAGGTCTATAAAATTAGTTACAAAAAATGGGGCCTCCATCTGATGATGTTACAGACTAGGAAAGACACTGAGGCATCTGTCCAGATTAGGCTTCCTTTGTGGTGTCCTTTTCAACTTAGTTTTTTTAACTGAGTATTTCTTTATGTGAATGAAGTATTGACACGTAAAGTTCAGTCTTAATTCTTTCTTAGTGTAAATCACATCTATCATTAATTGTTTAAGTTTGAATTCATTTTTAAAAAATTTTCCTTCAACCTAATTCAGTACTGCCTTGCTAGAAAAACCCAAATTCCTCATGAATTTTGGAATCATAATGTGGATGCTCTCTTGCACAGGTTCTTATAACAATCCATATTTAATAAAGCATTATGATCATAAAAATGTTTTCAGTAAAGCTCTCATTAGCGTTTGTTACTATGCCTCATTGTTTTCCAGTTTCTGAACAATTTTACCCCATAGGAGAGCAATTGTTACTACTACTGATCGTGTTGAAGATGTTAGTACACAATTCCCAGTGTTCTCTTTTTTTTTTAAATTCAGGAATGCTGCAATACCAGCACGTTGCTGTCCTGCTTTCGGAACATTGTATAATACCAACACTTTTGAAACTTTCAAGTCCTGTGATAAAAAATCACTTTTGGAAAAAGAAGCAAATGAGGTAACATTAAAATCAAATCAGCTGGTTGAATGGTTATTGTTGAGTCAAGGCCTGAGCCACTGATTGAGCACCTGGGGAAAGGATCTGATCAGCCCTGGGAGCACAGGTGAAGGCAATTCAGCTGTGAGACAGAAAGGGGTTGAGCAATGAGGGGTTGACCTCATTGAAGGGCCGACCCCCACTGGGGAAGGATCTCTGGTAGGAGATCTCTTCCTTGTGGGCTTTTCCCTGTGATCCTGGATCTTCAGAGATGGGTGAGCACTTTCCCTTTCCCTTTGTAACACGTTTCCATTCACGCTAGTCCCTTTGTCATTACACCTCCTGTATCACCATTCCATTGGGTCAATCTTTCTGATTGTTACACTGGTAAAGAGATGGTTTGGAAAAGCCAGTGAATCGCTTCATAGTCTCTGACCCAAATATTAGAGAGACTGTCCAAGCTCACCCATGTAGTTTGGATTTAGCTTATTATGGTGAGACAAGTTTGTTATTTGCTTTTTTACTGTTCTTTGCAAGAGAATAGCAAGTTGATAATTATACTTGGAGATCTTTTTTTCAGGCTTCTATGAAGCTGTGTTTTAAATTCAATGGTTACTAGAGTTGCCAGTGACTTGCATTCTATAGATCATGTTCTTAATTTGTTACAGCATCCAGAAATCAGGAAGTGTCTAGTTTAAACTGAATTACTGCAGTCCATCTATCAATGTGACAAAGTGGTGGGAAACAGCCAGAAGTTTGAGATAGGCAAGAGAAAGGTGGCTGCCAAAGGAAGGGGCTTGTCTGCTTGTACTGTAACCAACTAATTTAAATGTCATGGCTTAGAAGAGTAAGTCTAACAAAGGCAACCTTTTTATTTTATGCTAACCTTTATGCTATACTTTGACTGGTCTTTGATTCCTTGGATTAGATTTATTGGCTGCCTGCTGTCTGTGGGTAACAAAGTTTTCATGTATATCTTCACTTGAGGCCTGGTGTGGCATAGTGCTTCCAATTAATAACAGACACAGTGCAGTTACTTTAATTATGTTCAGAGAGTTGAGGAAGGTCAGAAAACTTTATTCACTCTTACAGGTTGTTTATTATTCTTTTTTTTTTTAAGACAACAAACACTCCTTCCTCGTGTATGTATTATGGCTTCTTGTCTCACGAGTGTGCAGTGCACTGCCTTCTTGATTGTCTCAACTGTTTTAGTCAAATTTCACAGTACATTCACATATCTACTATGTTCCCATGAGTGAAAAAGAGGAAAACAATAAAAGGCTATACTACTAATACAGTATGTTCTATATTGTGATAATAGTTCATGTGCGTGACAGACTGCTGGAGTTTTTTTGTTGCATTTAATGTTCCCCAGCATTTGTAGCTGCTGTGTTAGTACATGTCTGTATTGCCTTTTGTTCTTTTAGCATTGATAATGGTTTGGATGAGATTAGACATGAAAAGATCATAGTGGATTCCCGGGAACACTGATAGCAGTATTTTCTCTGTAGCTGGAAGAAGTAAAGATTTGTATGGGTGTTCTTATACTTTTTTTTGTTTGTTTTGTTTCTTAGTCCTTTCTCTTCTTTCTTGTCTTAAATATCGATTACAGATATGGGAATCAATAAAATCTGGAGCTGCACTTGAAAACCCTATGCTCTTGAACAGGTTCCTGCTGTTGACGTTCGCAGTGAGTAATTATAACGTATCTCAGAGCATTGAAATGGAAATGTAGTAGTTTTTTCTGAGGAGAACTTGTGTATTTGTTTTAGCATATTCATGTTATCAGGATCATTCTCAGACATTTTAAAGTAACTCAGAACATCTTAAAAAAAAAATAAAAAAAAAATTAGGCCATTCTCATGTACACAGATAAAAGATTTTATAGTGTATTCTTTAAAAAATGCAGATGCCATCTCAGATTGCAACTGTATCTGAATATGACTGCCTTACAAATATTAGTAAAAGCAGAGCAGCTCTCATGTTTAACATATTTGCGATTTTAGTGCGCAAAGCTCTGTCTAACAAACTGAAGTGTTGTTTGGATTTTGTCTGCTGAAGTCCTGATTAGAAGTGTATGTAGAGGAAAGAAGTCAGCTAGTATGCTCAGTTTTCTTTCAACTCATGACAATGACTTGTCAAGTAAGAACTATGGTTAGTACAAACAGAAATTTTCTTTAATTTATATATTTATTATCTAATCTTGGTTTTTTGTTGTTTTTTTTTTTTTTCCCAAGGATTTGAAAAAATATCATTTCTATTACTGGTTTTGCTACCCTGCTCTCTGCTTCCCTGATGGAATACATATAGTTCAGAAACCGGTGTGTCTTGGTGACAGGTTCTCTTTAAATCAGGTATTCTAAATACCAAATGTTATGGACTCTGTAGCACTGAGTAGATTTATTGCCATCAAGCTTAGTATTTTTGTTAGCATATACTGGATTTTCACATCTAATTCCTTTAAAAATTTTCACTTTTCTTATTCTCACTTTTAGTTTAACCCCCTTTTTTTTTTTCTGTACAAAATCTCTCACCTTAACATCACTTCAGCTTTAAGTTAGATGCAGGCATGGCAGACAGTTCTTGAGGGGAGATAGTTACATAGCTGTGTGTATGGGAACTGCTGAATCATGGCCTGAGCCATTGATTGAGCACCTGGGCAAAAGACCCTGGGAGCACAGGTGAAGGCAATTCAGCTGTGTGACTGGAAGGAGTGGAACCTGGCTGTACCTCTCTTAGACCTCATTGAAGGGCTGACAGCCACTGGGGAAGGATCTCTTTCTGGAGATCCCTCCTTGGTGAAGCTTTTCCCTGTGAATCTGGAATCTTCTGATCCAGGTGAGCAATCTTCTTCCTTTCCTTTATAGCACCTTTTCACTGTGCCAGTCCATCACTGCACCTTTGTTGTAATGCCTTTCCATTGTGTTGATCTGTCCAATTGCTACAGAGTATTTTTGGAACTTACCATTATTTAATGAAAGGTTTTAAGAGGAACATATTCTGTGAGTGATCAGGAGAAATGACAATTCTTAATAAAATGTATGATTTGACAAGAAAAATGTTGATAGGGAGTAGTTTTTTAGAGCATCTGACAGTGTTTTGTAGTTTGTTTCCTATTTCAGTGTGAAAGGACAAAAAGGCAAGTTTTCCAGATACCTTTCTTGACTGTGACAGAAGTTGATGTGAAATTTGGAGTGGCTTTTTGATGTTGTAGTAGTCCATGAGAAACAGTTTTCAGTTTGTTCTTTTTTTTCCAGTGGAAAATACTTGCCTTATTCCCAGAATGCCCTTAGACTACTTCTGTAGTAATAAGCACTGTAACAGTGTTGTCATTTTCCAAAAAAATTGACTAAACATTGGAAGTGGATGACAAAATAAACAGAGTGATTAAGTCTCTATGGTGTAATAGTGTGATTAATGTTTGCTAACACACATACAGGACTACAAGAGTACAGGTCGTCTTCTACTTTGGAAACAAATCAGAGAACTTTTGCTAATAATAGAGGGGGTAGATTTCCTTGCTTATCAAGCTATTGTGACTATTAGAATGAGATTTCATTTTATTGTTCTGTTTTTTTTCTGTTGGTAGATCAGTTTGCTGCAATGGTAACAGTGTACCTGTTTCAAATTTGCGTTGACAATTGCAGCTTTAGCAACTCACTTTTTAATCTATTACTGTGGTAATAATAGACTTCAAAATTTCTGAATATACTGTATTCTATAATAACTTGAGTGAGATAGCATACCTGAATTCTGAAACAATTGCACAGAATCATAGAATGAATCATAGAATGCTCCAGTCTGGCCTTGAATGCTTCTAGGGAGGGAGCATAAGGGTACATTGCAGTGCTTCCTTAGAGGAGTGTTACAACTATTGGTTTCAATTGTCTTTTTGCTTTTAGATTCAAGCACTTCAGAAAGCGTATGATGAACTTTGCCAGACAGAAGGGGTTACAGCCTTTCCTTATTTTTTAATCAAGTATCATGACAATTCTGTGGTTGTATCTCCGCTCAAGAAATGGGATAGCTTCTTCCAAGACCAGGGGGGAAAGGTAATGAGTGTTTTACATCTTTTTATAACCTGCACATACTTAATTTTTACAAGTGATTTGAAACACGCGTGTAATACTGAATTGGGCACGTTTGTTGGCCAATAAATAGACTGGGTAAATAGCTGATGACCGGCAGCTTGGATTGACTTCTGTGTCAAGAGTTAGGTGTCTGCATCCTTATCCGGAAGCCACGTTGCATCAAATTAATGGGCAGCTGTAAGTCTGAGTTCTGCATGCTCCTTTTACTAAAAACTGCGATTTTAAAAAGTAGCGTAAGTGCAGTAGTGGGTCACAGGCAAGAGAGCACTTAATTAACATAGGGGTGTTTTAATGCAAGATAAATCTGTAGTCATTTGGAACATGTTTCTTTGTTAATGCTGAAGAGCTATCAGATGAAGTTTCTTGAATGAGCTGACTCTGAAATTTGTCAGTATTTCCATGAGCCAGTTGAACTTGCTCCCCTAGAAGAAAAATGTGTGTGGTGTTGCTGCGTTAATTTACTGCTAGTTTATTAAACAAGGTCAACTTTCTAACAGGTCTCATGCCTTCTTGAGTCAGCAAGTGCAAAGCAGTAGCAGTGTATGGCTGGAGGAGGGATGGGGAATGGACCCTTGCCTCTCCTGTGTTTGGGTTGGCTTAAATGCATTTCAGACTGTTCCTAGAGGCATCTCACTGATGTAGAAGAGTTGCTGTAAGTTCGTCAATAGGTGAAGCAAGAACCAGGAAAGAAGAGCTCTGTAGATGTGAGAGAGACAGGTAGCCCTAGTGATGAATGAGTTCAAATTTTCAGCATATCTAAAGGTACACAGTGGCATCTTTCTGACTTCTGGTTATGTTTTAGTTTTGCACTGAATGTAAAGTAATTAAGTTCTGGGTTTAAGTGCCTCAATTAAGTGCATGGTGTTACACTGGTTGAAGATGAAACAAAACATCCATTTCCATTATATTATATATTATATGTCATCTTGAAGGGTTGGCTTTGAGTTATTTTTATATTGTTTTTTCTCCTCTGACTTCATGCTGGATTGACCCCTTTCGGTTTTGGATCATCCCAAAATTGATGCAGAATTTTCTTTAAGGAACAAGGCTTCTGTTATTGGGCTTTCCTCACAATGTCTTATTTAAAGAAAGCAAGAAAGGCTAATATACTGTAGTGAAATGTGTGAATGTCCACGAAGAAGCTGAAGTGAGAACTCTGAAAGCTCTAGCAAATGTTTTACTTGATATCTAGTGTGACTATGCAGTAAATGTATGTAAAAACATAAAATATGTAGTCATTCTGTGTCCAAATACTTTACATTAAAAATGCCAGGTAACCTTTAGTGTGAACTGAGTATCAGTATTGATAGATGACTTCTCAGAGCACTTTTATTTGCAGGTGACAGTTGGAGTTTATGATCCGTGTAATTTATCTCACTATCCAGGATGGCCACTGCGGAATTTCCTGATCTTGGCATCACATAAATGGTATCTTTTTTATTATTTTCCACAGAGTATGCTATTGATTCGTATCAAATTAAGCATTTTTTCATCCATGGCAATTTTCTTGCATCACGCACCTGAAGCTTAACTTAATCTCAAAAATATGCAAAAAATATATGTGAAGGAAAAAAAACAAATACAAAAAAGGCAAAAATCCACTACTTTTAACTTTGACATTACTTCTGTTCAGTGATTCTGGATTTGCATGTTACTGTTGTAGAGGAACTGTTATGTCATGGCCTGAACTGATGATTGAGCTCCTGGTGAAGGGGGGCAGCTGGCCCAGGAAGCACAGGTGGAAGTGGTTCGCTTGTGCTTCTTGTGTGACCAGGAGTGGACCCTAGGTCCACCCATCCCTGGGCTCATTTAAGGCCAGCCTCCAAAGTGAGGACATCATCTGGATGAAGGCCGCTTCCTGAGAAGGAGTGTTCTGTAGCCAGGCTCTAATCATCAGTTAGGCAAGTCATTATTTTCCTGTGTATGATTACTGATATTCCTAATGATACTTTGCCTGCTATCACAAACAGCTTCAGTATCTCGAACACCAAAAGCAGTTTCAGTGCTTTCAGGGACCAAGAACTGTTTTGTATTTCAGTCAGTTATAAATTCCTGTTATTCCTCATTCTCACTTGTGTAAATGTATCTGGAAATACATGCTTCAGAACCTCTCAATACCCTCTTTTAGGCTCTAGCTGTTTCAAATTTTGTTTGAAATATTCTATGATTTTAGGTAATTAATTAGTGCCGAGTAACAGTAGACCTAAATTTTGAAAATCAGATGCTCTTAAGTTTTCTTGTAGCATACCTTCTGATTTACTTTTTGTTGGACAGGACTTGGATAGGAGATGCTTTTCAAATACTAGACTGTAAAACTACTGTTTAACTAAAATTGGATTATTGCAACAATAACGTAATTTAGTTGTATTTTCATAGTTCTGACTTCTGCATTTTATTATAGAAAGCACATCAGGAAGGAGAAAAGCTCAGGTAGAGGATTTTCTGGACTGAAGGATGTATAAGTACCCAGAGTGCTTTATACATTCTAAGGTTTGTTGGTTTTTAGGCACTGAAGCTCTAATTCTTTGACTTTTGGAGTTGAATTGTGAGGAGGAACAAGGTTATTACATCAAGGACTAAAAAAATTCTTACTTTTGCCTTGGGGAAGTGCAGGTATATGTCATGTCACTTAATGTTTGCTGATACAGTTTGTCCAGCAGCACTGAATAAGTGACAGAGGACATACTGTTTGGTGTCACTTCATTGGAGTTGTCTCAGCAGAGTGTGATCATTTACATGTGCTAAACAACTGTGTTTATAGCCAGTGAGAGCAGTGGAGTTCCACTGCTAACAGAAAAAATCTTATTCAGAATCTACCAAAGACTGAAACTTTGTGTAGTAGTGTTAAAGTAAGTTCTTTTTCTATGGAAAAAACAAAAAGATTCATGTCTCTTTGTATGTTTTTTTTCAATTGCCAGGGGCAGTATTCTCCAGTCAATTGAAGTGCTCTGCTTCAGAGACAGGACGTTGCAAGGGGTGAGAGACATAACACACAGCATTATCTTTGAAATAAAACTTCCACAAGGAGCATTTGGCCCAGGTAATCCATTTAAAAGAGGAAAATAAATCCCTTTTCTGTTTCTTTCTCCCCAATCACCATGAAGATAGGAGAAGTAACCCTGTGAAATCACTGCTATCATTGCTTATGCTAAGTTATTTCAAATAAATTGAAAATTATCTGAATGTTTTTTAAAAAACAAAGGTGAATAGGCTTTCTTATTGAATTAGTAACAGGATTTGCAGGATTTAAGGAGAACATCTGAGGAAAAAGTTATAGTGGAGATATGGAAGTCAGGTAGCAATTTATAGTATCTTATATAAAGTGATTTTTAAAAAGAAGTCTTAAATTTCTACACAGTCCCTCAGCAAATACTTATGAAGTGAATTTCTGTGCATATTTTTCTGTATATTTATAAAATAGTGGAATTCAGTCCCATTGTGAGGTAGGCAGATGTATTTTAAAGCAATCAGTTTGTCACATTAGAACAAACTCAGACTAAATTTGTCTGCGGAACAGTATGAACTTTTTTCTACCTTACCTTGTCTAAGAAGTCCTGGGTGCTTTACGTGCAATAGCTGTGAATTGTTTAATTATTGTAAAAATAGCATGTGTAATTCTCTATTGAATTCACAGAGTCTAGGGAACATGATGAGATGATTGAACTAGGCAAAACTTAGTAGCGAATTCTGAATTTACTGAGAGCTAAACATGCCGATCTGTTTGACATTCAGGATCACTAGGCTTGGTGAGAAATGATGGTATTTCCACCTGAGGTATAAAGCAAGCTAAGCAGGCAAAAGCAGCACATTAGGCATCTGGTATTAAATCCAGCAACACTTGTGTAGCTGCATAAACTAGATTAAGTGCAGCTTGTTTACTTAAAGGCTTAATTTTTTTTCCAGTAAGTTTAAATCAAACAGAACTTTCTTTTCCTATCCTGTGGTATTAAGGCTTTCATTTCTTTTTTCCTTCTTTCATCATGAAACAGATTGTCCAAAAGCTGTTGGATGGGAGAAAAACCAGAAGGGAGGCATGGGTCCAAGAGTGGTCAATCTCAGTGAGTGTATGGATCCAAAAAGGTTTGGTTTTCATCTTCTAAATTTCTATAGTTTCTTTTCTTGAGTTTTAGTGATAACAAGTTGAAATGTGGAATGCAAGGATTCTGTCTCAGTCAAGGCAGTGACGCATACACTAAATGTTTTGAAGATTATGCAGTAATATATATATTGTGTAATCTTTGGTCCTATTGCAGATATGCACCTTGTTAGAGCAGAGTGCACTGTAAGGAGCAGATGTTTCTGCTGTTTGTGACTCCAGCTTAAAATATCAAAAATGTTACATTTAAAATTTAGTGCAGTGTTATAGGCCTGTTTTCCATGAATTCTGTAATCTGCAGGTTAAGCATAATGAAAATTAATATGGAGGACAGTTCATCCTTTTGCAAGTGTTAGGGTGTGACAGAAAGCAGCTCAGGAAACATGACCTTAGTAATTTTTGTTATTTTGTGTGTAGTTGTATACCAGCAAGGGACTGAAAACAGCTTGGCTTTACCGCCTTGTCTACATGTGTGTTCTTGCCTTTCTGACACTGTGAGAGCATGCTGATTTAATGATTTAAGATATTTTATCTAGCAAGCTAAGGTTTTTTTTTCTTTCAATTGTGGTAATTTAGAATGTGTTCTTAGACATTGGTGAACATTCATCTGAGGGATTCTGATTCCTTCAGTAAATATTTTCACTTTCCCTACTTGAGAAGGCTGCTCCAAACTTAATGCCTCCTATTTTATTGTGTTGGCCCATGATGTCAGAGGTAGATGTTGAACCTTCCCACCAGTATTCCATTGTGCTTTGTTGCCATATGGCAGATGGCAGCAGAGGGGCAGTCTGACAAAAATGATGTCTGACGTGGAAGTGTATATGGAGCAAAGGGGTATGACTGAATTCTTCCATGCAGAAAAAATGGCATCCAGTAACGTTTATTGACACTTGCTGAACACTTATGAAGACCGAAGGTGGATGTTAGTGCAGTCAAGCTGTGGGTGGTGTGTTTCTGCAGTTTTGACAGCAGTATGAAGGAAAAGCCACATTCTGGACAGACATGCACATCTGTCATACCACGAAATGAAGAGTGTCTGCCAACAGTTTACAGGCTGGTTCGGCCCAGTTCCGTGACTTGTGGTGTGGGGTACCCATACCTCGTGAAAGGGAAGAAAGGGTAGAGAGATGGGCCTAAAAAAAACAGCAGCAACAATCTGAGGAGAAACAAACTAATTTACTAAATTAGATATTGGAATGCAAGATAATACACTATAATGCAAAACAATTAGAATTGGAGCTAATAAATCAAATTAAATGAGAGTGTCTGTCTGGTGAGGTGAGACAATCTAGGGAGCTCACACTGCTGAGATCAAAAGGGAAGATCAAGTGACCTAGGAATGGCTTTTATCTTTCACTCTGAGCAGAAATGGTAACAGAACAGCAAACAGTCCTCAGGGGGTTGTGTTACTTCTCTTCTGGGGCAGGTACCCAGAACTGGAGAACTCTTTAACTCCCAGTGTGCTACATGATGTTATGATGTGGAACACCAATAACCAAAAATCATAAAACCACAGCAGTGTCTTAATCAACTCATCCATGTGAATTGGCAGATTATGACCAGGGAACTGTGTACAGAGGTGAATATCATCTTCAGTGTGTTGGAAGCAGTGGTGACAATGTTGGAATATCATAAAGTTTGTGTCAGGTGGATCCCATAAATACTTGTCCAGGAACAGGAAGAACACCATACTCATGTTCATCAGGAATTATGAGGCTGAAGGTGTCAGAGTCCTGTATTACATTCTTATTGGTAGTGAGTTTTGGTGTCACCATTATCAACCAAAATCAAAACATCGTCCCTGGAGTGGCAACATGGGAATTACTCATCAAAGAAAAAGTTCAAGATGCAGCCCTCAGTGGGTAAAACTGATGTACACTGTCTTTTGGGATAATAAAGTGGTGATCCTTCCAGATTTCCTGGAACCCTGGCAAAGCATCATCTCTGATGGCTACATCACCATGCTGACTAAACTGAAGGCTTGAACTTCTGGAATCGGACCAGAGAAGACAATCTGAACACACAATATCTGTTCAGGCTGATGAAATATCGTCTGTGTAGCCAATGTTCTCCTTGTAATAATGCCATCACAGCAGCTATGAAACAGTGGATCATCTCTGCTGGTGCAGATCTTGATGAGCACAACATGCAGGCTCTCGTTCATTGCTTGCAGACTTTTCCTATTGTTGTTACAGTAGTGATTTGCTATTCTTTTTTAAGCAGTGCAGAGTTTTTGCAAGAATGTTAAGTGACGTTTAGCCACAACATTCCTTACAAGAGACAGTTTCAAAGAATATATCTGGTATATTTAATAGCTAGTAAGCAAACTAGTAAAAGAATAATTGTGTTCTGTATGTACCTAGATATTTCAGTGGCAGAATGGTTAGAAGAATTTATAGCTAGCGCTCCTCAGAACATTGCACTGTGTTGTCTCACAAGTGGACGAACAACAGAGAAAGTTGTTTCAGGTGACTTTTGATCTCCACCTCCAGTGGAGATGAGCCTTTCAGACTAATTCTTTCATATTATGTACATGTTGAATTGTTTATGTATTGATGCTCTTGCTTGCATTATATTTTCTCTTTTAAGCTGAGATATGCTTCACTCTTCACAAGAAAGTACAAGTATTCCTTTATTCTCTCTATATATGTAACAATGTTTTATGTACATTCTTTTGTAGAAGGAAAAGCTCAAATTAGATATGTCAGCCTTATTTCTATTTCTTATTAGGAAAATAGTCCCTTCTTCTCTTGGCCCATTCTTTTCCACAAATTGTATATTCTTGTTGAGCCCGAGTGCCTTCATATAATGGAAAGATGGTAGAACAATAGATCTCAGACCTAGTGGGTTTGACCTGAATAAGAAAAAGAGAAATCCAGAATAATAACTTAAGAGACCAAATGAAAACATGGCTCTGTTGTCATGAACAGCAAAATTGAGAGAAAGGCAAAAGGCAGTTGAGATCAAGGTGAGAAGGAAAAGGTGTTATGAGAACTACTGGCGTGTGCCTTGAAGGAATGGTCTATTCCACTTCTTTCTTTTTTTGGGGGGGAAAAAAAAACCCAAACAGTTGAAATAGGTCTTTGCTAGAAAGACCTACAGAAAGAAACAAACAAACAAAAAAAAAAACAACCCCAAAAAACAAAACCAGAAACCCACAATATTCATCAGTATTCATCAGTGTTACTATTTATTTTGTGGTATAGGTTGGCAGAATCGTCAGTGGATCTCAATTTGAAATTGATGTGCTGGCGGTTGGTCCCTACTCTTGATTTGGAAAAAATTGTGTCTGCCAAGTGTCTGCTGCTAGGAGCTGGTACTCTGGGTTGTAGTGTGGCAAGGACTTTGATGGTAAGTCTTGAGTTAATCATAAAAATCTGCTGTTTCTCAATAATTCTACCACTTTTTGAGCAGCTGCCATGGCACATAAGGAAAAAGTTGTATTCCTCTGTATTAATGTACACATTATAATTTACATTATAAATTGCAGGGAAGATCTGTAGGGAATGGAAATGACTTGGAGTTCTGCTTATAGTAGAACAGTAAGAGAAACTTAGCATGATAAGAATAGATGTTGAATTTACATTAAAGGATTGAAAAATTCTGGAACAAATTAACAAGCTTATAAAATCAAACTCACAGTGAAGCATGTGAAGTAACTGTGTTGATCCTTACTTCCAAGAATCCTTACCACATCTTACTTAATGAAGTTTTGAGGGGTTACTGCAGAATAATAAATTTAGACAGGTGAAGTTACCTGTTCTCTTAATTAAGTGCAAGTACAGAGTTATTGCTGTGAATAGCTTCAAAAGCTGATCTTTCTAGAAAAAATGAGCAGTGCCTCTTAAGTTTCTGCCATTGGAGACTCAATTATTTGACTAAGCCCATTGTATTTAATATATTAATTAGTTTCTTGCTTAGGGTTGGGGAGTCAGGAAGATTACATTTGTTGACAACGCAAAGATTTCATACTCCAACCCAGTGCGACAGCCACTGTATGAATTTGAAGACTGTCTCAGTGGTGGGAAGCCTAAGGCACTTGCAGCAGCAGAAAGACTTCGGAAAATCTTCCCAGGAGTGGTAAGATCAATGTTTGAAATCTCCTAATAAATCACTTAAGAGAGTAATAGCGACTTTAAGTATGCAGAGTTCATTTATTTATTATTAAGACCTCCATGTTGATGTGGTAGAAGGCCCATCAACTGTTAGATTTTTTTTTTTTGCTTTGGAATTGAGATTGCCTTTGATAGAGTAGTTATGCTTGGCAGAGCTTAACTGACAAGCAGTATCTTGACCACTGACATTAACAAGTAAATGAGTAGTGCGTACCTACTGTGCAATTCTGTATTTGAAATACCTCTGACTATGTTACTAATCAGAGTGCTGTTGAGCTCTAAAATAGTGAAATACAGACTGGTTATGCTCTTGGTGATTAGTGTTATGAACAAGCTTTACAAAAGATCCATTCCAGAGATTTGAGGTTCATTTAGTTTGACCCAAGGATTGCTCTGTTTTTGTTTTGCTTTTATCTGTGTTGATCCTATCATTACCATTACTTTGAATGTCAGTACTAGTACTAAGCAATTGTTCAGTGAGTATTGGATTATCAAACAATGATCTTTAATATGAAAATATGCTAGGCATTTCACTTTTCAGAACTTCTGATGAGTAGGTCATGAAAGAATATATAAAATCTCACAGATTTTAACCTTGTGCTGCAGTATCATTGTTACTTGGTGATACTCAGTTACAGAAATATTTAATAGAACAAATATGGAATAGTGTGCATCTGTACAGTATTATGTTAGGCACTAAGATAATGCTCAGATTGAAATATGATTTTTTTTTGCTTTTTTAAATTGAGAAAAAAAATTGAGAAAATAAAAACAGGAATATTAGGAAAGAAAAATGTAATTAGAAGAAATAAAACTTGTTTGTGAAATCCCAAATAACATTATAGAAAGCGTAACTTTGCATGTAGAGAGAAACATCAGAAACTTGTATTGTGAGTTTTCCTGTTTAAAAACAACCAGAAAAGCGAATGACCAGGCCGTGCTATGGAATCGTGGGGTTGTGATGAGGCTCACAAAAACAGAAGTGTCATCTGGAGGGGAACTTGCAGTAATAAGAAGGAATCAGTAACAAGGCTTTAAGATAACCTGTATCAATAAAGCGTGTTTTTGAATGTTTATAGTTATTTACTGAATCAGTACCTGTATTTAATAAATTACCTTGATGTGCTATCCATCAATACAGTATTCAGGGCTCTACTTTTCTCCTGTAGGAGATTAAAAAAAAAAAATAGTAAATCCTTTGTTGGTATGAATATTAACCAAATTAGTTTTTCCAAGCTGCTATGTGTGTTGGCTGATACATCTGTTTTCCTTCAGGAATACTTACAGTGTATGAGGGGTGTACTTTGCTCTTCTGGTTATTTGACTCCCCTGGATTTATGATTTGTGCATACACTTGCTCCATACTAATGCACTTTTCACCAATCTTTCTTCTCTTTCCATGTTATTTTGTTCGGTTCATCAAGCCTTTAGATTTTGGCTTTTTAAATTTTTAGTTTCTTATAGTACGCTGACAAGAAAGGAGGCTTTGGCAAGGCTGCTCCTCTGATATATAGGTGGATTAGTTGCTCTGTGCCAGCAAATGGCTGACAGATTGTGTTAGAGTGTTTACAAAGAAGTGAGTTAGTTGTCTGCATTGTATATGCTTATCTGTTTCTTGATCCATTTTCTGCTTAATATGCATTGCCCAAATAAGAAGTTGGAAGAAAACTTGTTTCTGCAACAGGAACAAGCTCTTTGAGTGGCTGTGTAATGGAAGCCTCCAGTTATCCAAAGCCTGGAGTCAGAACCTCAGAAATTACTTTCTTATATATAAAGATCGCATATGGATTTAATTACATGAATTACATGAAAATCACTCAAGGCTATTGTTTAGAGAGGAGAATGAGCAATAACTCATATTTATCATACTGTAACAGAGTTGATAGTCAGTATCAGAGAAATCTGGTAGTTGTGTGTCAAGTAGCTGCAAAGATAATCCAGGGTAATGATTTTGTATAACTTAACAACACAGTCTTAATTGTAAGCAAGACCTGTTTGCTTGCTTTGTCATTTTGTTCCTTTTGGAACTAGAAGCAGTTCAGCTGTCTTTTGAAGCTGATTTGCTGGACCTAATAAGCCTCCTGATGAGAGATGCAAAGAGTGAAGTTGTCTTTCTGCCAAACCGTAGCACTTCAGAATAATTCTGTTAAGCTAAAAGTTTGTTTTGACATGCTGTTGTTTTTCTCTACCTCCATCCAGAATTCAGAAGGCTATAACATGAGCATCCCTATGCCAGGCCACCCAGTGAATTTTTCAGAAGTAACAATGGCACAGGCTCAGAAGGATGTGGCTACACTTGAAGAGCTTATTGATGCTCATGATGTTATTTTTCTACTAATGGACACTAGAGAGAGTCGATGGCTTCCTGCTGTTATTGCAGCCAGCAAGAGGAAGGTATTGTAGCAAATATTGCTAGTAATCTTGTCACTGCGTTTCAGCTCTTGCATATAAATCAGCTGTATATACCTAGAAGAACTGTATGGGAAAGCAAAATGAATGACCAGCTTGTTGTGACTATACAGAAACTTCTCTTGTTTTCTGTAACCTCAAAGATTCTGTATATGACAAAAAGAGAATATTGAAGGGAGAAAATAGAAACTTGAAACATGGAATGATACACATCATAAGGTACCTCTGAAGATTATCTGATCCAAACAATTGTTTGGTCTGGGACCAAATTACAGCATGTTGCTTAGGGTCTTCTCTCCTCAGTGTCCTTTAAGAATCTCCATATGTCATTTCATGTAAGAGAAGCAGAGTAGTGTGTTTTAACCCAGCAGGTGGCCCAGCACCACACAGTTGTTTGCATACTTCCTCCTTTTTCCAATGGGATGGAGAAGAGTATGTATAAAAAACAATTAGAACTCATGGATTGAGTTAAAACTATTTACTAAGATAGAGAAAAGAAAAAGGATATTTTATGTATAAGTATTATAAAACTTATAAATTAAAAAGTAAAAACTACTTATTTGTATAAATATATTCCTATGTAACAAGTGATGCACAAGCAATTGCTCAGTACCCCCAACCAATGCCCAGCTAGCACCCTGAGCAGTGGAAGAGAAAGACACCTATTCCCACCCCCTTCAAAACTCCTTTCATGTGATATAATAAGGTATGGAGTATTCCTTTGGCCAGTTTGTCAGCTGTCCTAATTCTGAGAATGGCCTTGACTCTGTGCAACGTTGCTTAGCAAGCAACTATAAATGTTGGTGAAACTAAGACAAGTAAGGAGGACTGAAAACATTCAAATGTCACTTTTTCAAAATCCCAAAAATGAGAAATGGGGAAGTGCTTTCTGAATTTAAAAAGCATGTCAGTGTTTTTTTGGTCAAAAGTTAACTTCGTTTTTTTTTCCTCATTACTTCATTGGAAAATAAACTGTTGTGCTGAGCCAATACTTCCAGCATTGCAGTGAGAAAAGAATAAACTACAACCAGAATGAAAATGGATATTCAGAAATTATTTGGAATGTCAAGAAAGATCATAAAAATTACCAAGTTAACGTGGCTAATTCTTGAGAGCTTCCTCAGAGTCTGTCTTACGAATTCCTGTTTGTAAGACTGAGGAATGATGAAGTGTTGTACTAGAAATCATGTATCTGAAAATATCTGCACGTTAAACAGTGTAATATCTTTTATATTTTACTTGCCAAAGAGTCATTATTTCTGAGGTTGTTTTTTTCCTTTGTATCTTGGTAAAGTCTACTAGTTTAAGGATGACTTTCTGATATTTTGGTCACAACAGAACTTTCTCAGTATCTGCTTATTTTTCATATAGAACTTCAGATTACTCTCAACACTTGTCATACTGAAGAGAGAAGGGAAAATGATGACAAAGTAATTTTGTATCATAGCTGCTTTTACTCCCCATGTGACTAAACAGACACATATGAAGACCATAAGTAATAATTACATGCTTTCCTCACTGAGCAAAGATTTCTTTGGGTAACAGATGTGTTGCTTTGTCACATAGGAGTTATTTCAGACCACAATGAAGTGAACAGATGACTTACAGTATCTCAAAGGACATGAAAAGTTATTCTTGATCATCATCGTTGTGTTTAAGTGACATTTGGAATATTTTAACGCTCAGAGCTTCAATGTTTGGTACAGAATATGCAGCAAACTTAAGAATAAACTCTGAGCTGAAACTAACAAGTTATTCTAATAGCAGTACTAATTACTGTATGAATATTAGGCCAAATATAAATACAGGGATGTTGATTCAAATCAGTTCTTAGCAATTTTGGTCACTTAAGTGAGATGATGTGCGTTGATTTGAAGTTGTCTTCAAGTGCAAACTAGAACCTGCTTTTGGAGTTTGTGTTCCAGTGTTGTCTACAGGCGTGCCTAAATTTGTGCAACAAAAAAAGTCAGTTGTATCAAATTTCCCTGAAGACAAAGGAAAAAGATGTTTTAAGGACTTCTGAAACACTTATGTTCTTTTAATGCTTGACAACTGGGATTTGGCACATATCAGAAAATCTGGGTTTTGTTAGGACTAAGATGATAAATAGGTAGTTATTAGGTTATTCATCTGACTAAAGATTGTGTGGGCTTTTCTGTTTGATATTTACAGTGAATAAAACCATGGGGTCTTTTTTCCCCTCCCCTTTTGGCTCACTTCAGGTTTGCTGTTCTCTTTATTGTTCATAGCTGGTCATCAATGCTGCCCTGGGGTTTGACACATTTGTTGTTATGAGACACGGACTGAAGAAACCCAAACAGCAAGAAACTGGCAGTGCATGTTTCAGCACTGCCCCTGGTCCTTCTGACCTTTTGGGTTCCTCGCTCTTTTCAAATATCCCTGGCTACAAACTGGGCTGCTATTTCTGCAATGATGTCGTGGCACCAGGGGATGTAAGTACAGTGTTATGCAAATGGTGACCATTATGTATCTCTTTTGTTGAATTGAATTTTTATTTCCTTTAAATGGCATTTCATCAGGGATTCCTCTTATGTTGATATGCACAGGATTAAGAAATAGTTCATCTTTTACTTGGAAGATGAAAAAAATGAAATGAATTGCAAGTCACTAAAGATATATTGTTTAGAAGAGCAGCTACATTACTTTTGTGTTACTTTTATGAATTATCTATGTTTTTAGTCTACCAGGGATCGAACACTGGATCAGCAGTGTACAGTCAGTCGACCTGGATTAGCCATGATAGCCGGAGCTCTTGCAGTGGAATTAATGGTTTCTGTTTTACAGCATCCAGAAGGGTGAGTCATTTCAGCAAGGAGTGGTGTTTAAGAGATGTTCCTTGAGAAATCAGTTATTTTATATAATCTTTTGGGAGAAGGAGGAGGAGGTATGCATTAAGTAGGGGAGTTCTGTAATGCATTATGTTGCCTATAAGTTAATGTAATGTATGGATCATGTATTATGTTTTACCATAGTGTAACAGTATTTAGGAGAGGACTGAATGATCAAATCAAAGTTTTGTCTTGGAAATAGACAAGCTTTTTTTCTCTGTCTTTAAAAGTATCAAAGTACTGAGAATATGTCAAAAGAAATAATGTTTTCTGTGAATAGATCCCTTACTCAGGAGAGCATTTGTGTGCAATGATGAGCTGTCCTAACTACTTTTGTCACAAGAAAGGTGTTAAGCTAAATACTTCAAAATCCTAATTAAAACTAAGTGCATGTGATACACAAATGTCTCTGAAATTTTCTAATCTGAAATTTAGGTTTATTTTCTATCTTTAAAACCAGTGAAAGAGGAAGTGAGTTAGGATTTGAATGCAAGCAACTTAAAAATCTGACTGGTTCTGAAGATTTTTGTATTCCCATGCCGGAGCTTAGTTACTATGAAGCAAACTTTCCAGATAGCTTACTTTCCAGATTTTAAACTGCAAGCTGCAATGAAATGCCTTGTAGCTTACTGGAAACTTTGACTGTTCAGTACGTTGTCTTGTTCTAATTTTCCTTCTTGGATTTTTGTCAGTGGTTATGCTGTGGCCAGCAGTAGTGATGATAGAATGAATGAGCCACCTACTTCTCTTGGACTTGTTCCTCATCAGGTAAGAAATCTGTGAGAAAATGATTTCATTTAAAATCTTGGTACTGATGTAAGACGCACATCACAGCTTGCCTCCTTAAAATGTACTGTATGCTGATCTGATTCCATTCCCAGAAGGGACTGAGTCTCCATATTTGGATTAAGAATTAATTAAGAATAATGCAAACCAAGGTTATAGTGTTGCTGGCAATGCTTCTATCCCAACGCTGCCTACTTACCAGGAATTTATTTGGAAATAGAGCCACTAGCAGGCAGCATGAAAATATTGCAACTTCTGCTTTTTCCTCATCAGAGCTAAGAATGAGCATCTCAGAGTTGCTCTTATTCTCCTTTACAACCCCAGTACAGATATAAAAAAAAAAAAAAAATCAGATCCAACCAACTCATAACTGTAACAGTTCTCTAAAATACTCACGATTTTCTGATGCAGTACAGAAGTCTTTATGATGTTCTACTCATCCCAAACTTCAGCTACAAATTTGTGTTGAGGATACAGTTTTTCACATTGCTGGATAGACTGTCTTCATTAGTTATATTGACAGGGTCTTTTAAAAAGCTGTCTACTGAACTTATTAGTGTAACCATATACCCTGGGATGTATCACTGGGTATTTAAAGTTCTACATACCTCTTGCTTTACATTGCTTATTTAAGTATCTCTGTTAGAGTAAAAAAAAAAAATATATATATGTATTTATTCTTAAGTAAGTGGAATTTGGGAGTTCTGTTAGCTTTTTATGTGTTCAAGATGAATTTTGATTCAGAAAAAGATAAAACTGCTGCTGTGGTTTTTTGTGATCTCCAAGTAGTCACAGAAATAAGTCTTAGTAAAACTAGTCTATTTTTGTTTTGTTATAGTGTTGTGTAGTAAGCAGTAACGTGGGGATCATCACATGAAGTGGGGTCCTTGAGGTTCGCTCTTGGTCCTTTCTGTTAATTGAAGCCTCTCTGGGTCTCTTTCAGGAGTCTGTCTCCTCACACCCCTGGAATTTTTTGTTTTTGCTTGTTACAGTGGACATAGGGGGTAGTTCTGCAAATACTATTACAAGAAATGGTCTAGAATTTTAAAATTGCATATTAGTGGTGTTGTATCAATGACAAAATCTAGGAATGAACAGCAGTTAGTTTTTTTCCGCCTCTAACATATAATCTGAAAATGATGTGTTGAACTTCTTACACCGTGACTTGTTACTTAGTTTTGCAGTCTGGTAGCTCAAACGCCAGGTGGTGCTGTGCCTCTATCTTTAAATAATCTGGTGCTCAGATAGTTGTATCATTATTGGTATATAGAAAGAAGTGTAGTATATGCAGGTATAAATTTAATACAGCTCTTAGTGGTGATGATCACTGTATTAAACTGTATTACCCTAATTATAGCTATTTATCTTTTTACTCAATATTTATGTCCAACTCGTAACATTTCGGAAACCTGTTTTTCATAGTTGTAATTTTTCACCTTCCAGATCCGTGGTTTTTTATCAAGATTTGATAATGTTCTTCCAGTCAGTTTGGCATTTGATAAGTGCACAGCCTGTTCCCCCAAAGTAAGTCTGAGTTTTTGTTGTACTTCATCTATGTACAGAATGGCTCTGCTCTAGGTCAGTTATAAGATGTTATGATCTGCTTTGTATTTGACATTTTCTTAAGGCTTGGAATCTGTGTTCTCACTTCAGCTAAAGCTCTGTTGCCCTTGTATTCTTTTTTAGCTGCTCTCTGATTATTTTTTTTTTTTTACACAACCTATTAGCATGCTATCTCAATGAAGATTTTGCTCACAACTGGAAAAAAAACACCCAACAGATTAGGGATAATGCATTTCTGAAATGTTTTGTTGTGTAAATACTGGTAAATGTTTCCAGCTTTATAGCAGGGAATAAAATTGGTATTGTTTTTTTTTTTTTTAAGAAACTATTTTTGGTGCCCAGTGAATAAACTTAAATTTACCTGTCTTGAATTTAGTATCATTACAAATATATTGTCTAAATTTGTATTTTATGGCATGAAACAACATATAAAGAACATGTCAAAAACAAACAAACAAACAAAAAACAACTTCAGTAACATTTCTTTATTGAGAAAACTGCTTCATTTTGATGCTAGTGTTGACAGTCCTGAGTCACCTAATGGATTTACAGCTGTTGCTAGAATCTGACCTATGTCTTGCCAGAACACTAGGGCAGCTCACTAAATGTGTCTGTGTGAGGCCTCCTTTTTAGTCTTGGATTGTTTTCCTGTATCGTGGCCTTGAAAAGTCCTTCTGGCAGGTTTTCTATGGCCATGTAGTGCAAGGCTCAAGAAGCTTTGGGATAGCTCAGTATGAAGATTCAGAAGTTTTGACTCATTATTTGGCCTGCTTGCAAGTGCCATTAATTTAGTTAGCTTTTATGCACCTAGAGACTTACTGCAATAATTTCTTTTCATTGTTTCCACTGTGCTTATCCTTCCTGTTTCAAATAGCTATCAAAAACTCTTGAGGGACTATCTTTTTTTTTTTGAGATCTTAAGATGTTTTGCAGAAACTATTTTTGTACAGTATTTGTGTTATTCCTCCGGGCTGTCTTGGTATGTTTGACAAGTTTTGATGGAATTTTTGTGTCCATTTTCTCCTCCCAAGCACAAAATTTAAATCTGCTGTTATTTTTAGGAACGTGTTTACTGTCTTAAGTAGTTGAAAGCATAGCAGTAGTTAAAAACGAGTATTTTCTCTCTGTACCAGAAGTATGATTGGCAATTTCTGTTGCTTTCATAAATAATATTTATATGTAGAAATGGGGAAAAACTGTATTATGTTGGAGTCTGTGAAGTTAAAGCTTTAGAAAAAGCTTTTTTTTTCTCTTTATCTCTGACCCAGGACATTGATTTATCGTAACATACATTGATGTAGATAAATTAAATGCAGGTATCAATTTTTTGTTAGCAAATCATTTCCTCTTGGAGGTCATTTTAAGAGAGCTCTGTTTTACATAAACAGACTTGATGATTTAATAAAAACTGACTTGGATTTTAGCAGCTGTGCTATTCCCAGAGAGATCACTTTTCATGTGGTTTGAGGATTAAATTACTTTTGTGCTGAAAAAGTTGCTTCATTGGCGCACGTATTTCCTTACAGTAGAAACACAGCATTTGTTTACTTTGCTAACTTTGTTTATTAGTGTAAGAGTATGTCACCCTGTATTATCTGGACATCTGATGCTAATACTTTGAAATGACAAATCCAGTTTAATTATAGCCTGTATGATGTTTTTTGTTTGTTTAAATGCGTTTATGCCAGAGTTACTATAAATTCAAATTTAGAGTATGGAGCTAGGTTGCTTTGTGATACGATTGAATTTGCTGGTAACTCATTTATTCTGTTTGTTCTTATGTCAGCATTCTTATTCTTGAGCACTTGTCACTCTTCAAACACAAAGCTAATGACTAAGGGGCTCTTTAAAAAATGTAGTAGTACAGCTGGATGACTTAAGAGAAGCTGCTAATGGTCTGCATGTTTAGAGATTACATTCCGCTTCGTTTTGACTCACAGTCATGACTTAGTTTTTCTGTTTCTGAAACTGAAGAACTCAGACACCCTAGCAGCCAGCAGTTCCTTACCCAGTATTGTCCTAACCAGGCTGCGTGCCAGAGGAGCTTCCCACAGGCAATTGTTGAGGAATTTTGGGATGGTCACAGCATCTGGGCCAAATTTTGTGTATGATTTTCCCCCTCTCTCTTGTGCAGAACCAGAAAAATTGTGTTCTTGAAAATATCTTCTTTCAAACTAACAGCACTGCACTTAGCCTGTTTAATAGTAGGTCTGAGGAGCAGTGTAAGCTTTCCTACTGCACTTCTCCATCCATGGTGAACTTGTTATTTCTCTGAGGGGAGAGAGTACAAAGTTCTTTGGTTATGGATACTTCATTTTACTAACTGCTCTCTTAAACAAGAAAGATCTTTGATTTAGTAGTGTGCTAATTAAGCTGCGCCTTTACCCGTTGGGAGCAAAATAAGGTTACTTTCTCATAGTATTATGGTGAAAAGCATTACGATTCCATATGAAAATAGAGTGGTCTTGATCCTTGCAGGCATCTGGCTAATGACTTGAAACGTGGATGTTAAAATATTTATCTTACTGTATTAACACTAGCAGCTTATTATTTTTTATTGAGGATAATGAAAATTTGTTCTTGCTCCTCCTTGTGCATCCTGGAATGAACCATAGATTCACGAGTTTTCCTCATGGATTCACGGAGTTTAATGTCAGGAAAGAACGTTGATACCACCCAGTTTGAATATACTTATCCTCTCTGTTTTCTTGTATAGCTTACAGATATTATTTCCTCTCAGGTTCAGATTTATAATCCATGTTTTGAAAAGCATTCTAATTTTCCTTTAAGATATTTTTCTACTTCCCTTACTGATTTTTAGTCACTGAGTAATGTTACTGACTCTACCTCCGAAGGCTTTTCCAGTTTTGCTGCATTTCATGAAGGGATAGACACCAGGATCAGGGATGGCATACAGAGCTCTGTTACTGTTTGTTTTCAGTCAAGATGTTTCCCTGCCCTTGTAGATGTTTTCCCTTTTTAACATCCTCGGAATAGATTAAATGCTATTGCTGTGACATTTGCTAAGTGCTTGCGTTGCATAAGTTATTTATGAGTGTCTCAATTTTGAAATCTACTACCACGTAGACATAACAATGTGTTTGTTTTCATCTGCTAACTGCTTTGCATGCATTTTTACTTTACAAAGTTCAGATCAGTTATGGCAGTAACCTGCATTTTTCAGAGACTTTGAGTTGATACAATTTTAATTTCAGCAATGCCAATGGTACTTGCTCTAGCTGCGTTGAGGAAAGGTTTTTTTCTCCCAGTAATAACCTACATATTTCTCAATTAAAGTATTACTTTGATGTGTAAGTCCTGGGGGGAAAAAAGGTTTTCTTTTTTCTTAACAAAAGAAGCAACTCTTGCATGGCTTGCAGAAATGATGAAGGGAACAGGGAGAAATGTTTGCCATTCAAGAATGAACACTGCAAAAACTTATAAGAATGTAAAGAGTTATTTCTGTCACTGTGCTGTAACACTGCAATTGAGTCTATTTATAACTTATTTCCTGAACTTAAATATATTAACATTTGACACTACTGTGCATGGTGCAGCCGGAGTATGAATGTTGGATAGATTACATTCAGGCTTAAAGAATGCATCATTAATACATCTAAGTGTGTTTTTAGTAGACTGAGTTAAATGTAATACTTTTTTGCTCTTAAGGTAACATAGGAAATTGCTGTTTGATAGGTGATATACAGAAATGTATCAAGTCTTTTTATCCTGCTCCTCAAAAAAAGTCAGCAATGGACAGGAGGAGGAATCAAGATTGTTTTGCCCAAAATTATGAGACTTCAGGCTGCCTTTTAGTTCTTTGGACGTTGATTTTAAGAGAATTGAAATAATATATTTCAAAATTAGTCGCCATGAGGATGGTTTTTTTCTCCTAGTTGTGGAAGGTGCACATTCTTGAAAATAACGCTTGGCCTTATTTCAAAACTAGCAAATGTCAATTATAAAGTGAACTTATGCTACATTTTGTTATCTCAAGCAGAAGGATATTAACAGACGTAAGCTATGATGCTTGCAAAGAGTGCTGCATCGCACACTAAGAAATGATCCATGGGAGTGTGTCCCTTGTAATCAAACTTTGTTCCCTTAGAGGAGAGCAAATATGATCAAGCACAAAAATCTAAGAAGTGTTGTTAACTTTAATTTTTATTTTGTGAACAGAGAAGAGTGAGGAATCAGATGTGATCCTTTGTACATGGGATGGGTACGGAAGTGTCTGTACAGACAGGATGGATGAGAATTAGAAAATGGATCTTAGAAAAGCACTGGAGATCTAATGAGTTTGGAAACTGAGCTCCTTATGTCGTATACCTGAAACTATACATGGTATTATGAAATATATATAAGTAAGTAGAAAAGTAGAACTGCATATGACAACAGTGCCAGACAAACCTTCTTGCACATAATGATGCCACAATAAATGGTGTTGGGAAAGGTAGAAAATATTTCTGTTCAATCTTAAATCATACAATTTACAAAAACTCAAAAAGCAGGCTGGGATTCTGATGTGTTATTGCTAGAATGTAAAAGTTAAAAATGATTTGTACTGTTTTTCAGAGTTTTGAGGTGCGGGCTGATTGGCATTTAGGTTTAAGGAAGGTCGTTGACACCAAACGGACTCCCAAAGTCAACAGAAGAGAGGGGATTGAAACCAAAATCTTGCTGATTTATCATATGGTACTAAATAGAAAGGAGGCTGTTTGAAAATTCAGTCAGGTCATCAAACTTTAATGAATACTGCTGCTGGCAGGCTCACTTGTTGTCTTCTCCCTACCCCCAGGCACCATGATGCTAACAATCTTTAATGAGCCATTGCTCTTAGCCCTTCTGTTATGTCTTCCTTGTAACTTTTAGCATGTCTGTTAAAGAAAAAGCTTCTTTAATCAATTTGTTTGTTTTCTTCAACTAAGACAAATGTAGCAAGCATATAATAATTAAGGGGATGTTTCAAATTAAAAGCTCTAGTTGGAGAGTTGTTTTCCAAAAACTAATGATGTTAAAAGAGAAAAAATTTGCTCACCTTTTTTCTTTT
>JAOWBP010004220.1:3534784-3584691 GCA_028571105.1 Tragopan temminckii
CAGATTGGATGGGGCCCTGGGCAGCCTGGTCTAGTATTAACTAGCCTAGGATTAAATGGCAAGGCCGGTGGCCCTGCTCGTGGCAGGGGGGTTGGAGATTTATGATCCTTGTGGTCCCTTCCAACCCTAGCCATTCTGTGATGTAACTCAAATGCTTTCATGACATTGGAACAAAATTTTCGTTTTTCTGTCTCATCTGTTTTGTTATACATTTAAAAATACCTTTAAACCGGGAAATGTTAAACATCACGTTTCTTCCCTCTTACCTCCACTTTTCCCACGCTTAGAAATTGAAGTGAGAGAAATGATCATTCTTTCTTCAGTAATTTTTACCTATGTACAGTATGTATTAATCTTCTAAATGATCAAAAAGCATTTATTTTTATTTTGTGTTGAAAACAAGTTGATGAATCATTTATTTTAAATCCTCTTCTGTTTGTCTATTTATTTGTTTTTTGACAGGTCCTCGACCAATATGAACGTGAAGGGTTTAATTTCCTAGCTAAAGTTTTTAATTCCTCGCATTCCTTCTTAGAAGACTTGACAGGTCTAACTTTATTACATCAAGAGACACAGGCTGCTGAGGTAAGAAAATATGCCTTGGATATTAAAGGAAAACCAGGTGGTTATTTTCAGCTGTGTAACCATATGAGTAAATGAATCATTGGTAGAATCAAGCATTAATGTTTGATTTACAGGATGATTTACATGAGCCATGTGTGTATTCCATACAGTGAGTTAGGAGGTGTCCTCTAACTGTTATAGAATGAGAAATGCTGATGTGAGAATCCTTTTTTTTTTTTTTTTGTAAGGGTAGGTGACGTACAGTATGGGGTGCATTTTAACAGCCAGTTAGAAATGTGTAGCACTATTCATAAAGTATGCAAACAATAGGTAGTCATGATAGCATAGAGCCCACTTTGAACTTACAGCTACAGCACTTACACAAGTTGCCAGGTGTTTTTTGCTGCTGGTTGTGACTGAAGATTAGCCATTTTTGAAAATTAATCAGAACTTTTTAATATCATAATTTATAAGCGTTTATTTTAAAGGAAAAAATTGACTTGTTGTATGTGGTGTAAGAAAATCAATTATTTTAATTCGGTCTAAATTACAATAGCTATGCTCCTTCATGGATTGCAGTATGAGGAAAACAATGCTGTTCATTTATTCATTTAGTGGCAAAAGTTGTGATGTGGAATTAAATGCGTGTTCTGCTTTCATGAGAGATATACCCTGTCTAAAAAGTTGTGATATTGAGTCTGTTCAATCAAAAAGAGTATCTGTCTTAAAGTTGCATTTAATAATGATTTATAATCCTTCCTCCATCTGCAAAAGTCTATACTCCTCAACATAATTTAATTGTGGTGCAACAGTATCACATGGATGTTTCCAGAGTTGGCTTTAAAAAGTGATTATTTAGTTACTGTAGCCTGTGCAAATGCTATGACTGTTTTTTCAGCTGCAATTGGCTCAACGCTTTTACTTAATAAGGTTTGCAGGAATAATAGTGACTTGACTCTCTGTTTCATGTTTTAACCTTTTAAAATAATTGGAGCAGATGCTGGAAACATTAAACCATAAAATACTTGATGCACTCTTAAATCAGACTAGTGATGCCCACAAAAACTTAGCATATATGAGGGGGATCCAGCAAAGCAAAACAAATACTCTTTACCAGGTGCTACCCATTAGCAATAAGAGTGATTGTAGTCTGATTGCCATACACGACTTGTAGGATGCTTAGAAGTCGTTAGTCAGCTAATGATAGCATTAAAAAGAATTATTTCTGCCCTAGTTAGTAATAAATTGTTTTGCAGGTATTAATTTTTTAATTCTGCTGCTTCATACTGCATGCATGTGTTTATAAAGTTTTAGCCGCTCTTTACAGAATGTAGAGTCTGCTGCAAGTTTATTGTCACTTTGTAAAGTTCAAAATTTATCAGAAATAGATGGAATTAGAGTACTTTCAAAAGTCTTTGAGTTCAGTAGTGAGGTTGAGTAGTGATGTCATTGCTCATAGATGGAAAGACAGAGTAGTTCTATATAATAAAACAGTAGTATAATTTTGTTTTGAAGATAGAATAAAAATAAAATCCTGCTCAATAGAATAATGATTTCTCAAAATCTATGAACAGTTTATACGGCTGAGTTGGGAGATTGCCAGTTGACTTCTCTGGCTACTTTTGGGCTGCTTATAGCAGAAAGTATACTCTAAAATTTAGATGTTATTGATTTAAGATCAGTGCTCTCTAGAACAACGTAAGAAGTTCTTGATACCTTGCATTCTAATGACTGCAACAAAGGTAGTAAGAATATGTTTGCTATGGGATAGCATGTATACTAAGAGTTTGCTTAGGTGCTCTTTAACCCCAAGGTGAGGGAGGTTTCGAGAGACACGTATGGCCGACTTTGATTAGAGTATTGAGTGTTTGGCTGTTCTACTGTTCTGCTGAGAAATTACTTGCCTTTCTGCACTTTCTTTCTTCAAAGAGATTTCACAGTTGAAGTTTGGTTTCTGATAATTGAAGATTTCTTTTCTTTCTATTGAATAGAATTTCACCCAACAATAAGTTTACTCCAGTGATGCAAGAGTTCTTTTTGTAATGCATTATATGGAATCACTGATTTGGATGAAATGATTTGTTGATTATATTTGGCTAATAAACTTGCATCAAACCTGGAAACATACATCTCTTTATTTTTTTTAAGAAAGGAACTCTCTTAAAGTCTCGATTCATTAAGAGCATATGAAGGAGTGTTTTACTCAGGCAGTTGTCAGAAGGGTTGGAACTTTTGTCACTCTGGTCCTGCGCTTCAGCAGACTGCATCTAAAGTTATATCATTGGCATTTTATTTACCTAAGCAAAGCTGCTTTTGTGATGTATGTTTGTATAAATGCTTTAATGTGCAAATTTTTAAACTGGTCTTGAGGTGCTCGGAAGAGGTCCTGAAATATGCCATGCATGTTCTGTAAGAGAGGCTGACCACATTAAGCAAAGCATTTTTGGATGATCTTAAGTTTCTATGAAAACATTACCTTTCCTACGTTCTTGGTATAAACTGTGTTTGCCCAGAGTGAAGCAATACAATTTGCAGTAACATATGCAAGACTTTTCACATGCTAAATACCTTTACAACTTGCATTGTTCAGTTTCCTCTTCCAGTGCTGTGCTGTTGACCTAAGTATTACTATCATGTTGAAATTACTGTGTATTTTTTTAATCTATGTAGCCATAATTCAGTGTTCAACAGGAGAAGAATCATAACACAAATGAAGTTTGTAGTTCTAATTTGATACTAATCACAAAATAATAGAGCACCTGTTTCTTAAACATAATATGTAACAGGAAATTATAAATGTTCTGCATGGCTTCCTTAGGATGACAATTTACTGAGTAAATATTATTGGCAAATGCTTTTATTCTGTCTTAAAATGACAGTAAATTTCAGGCTTCTGCTTTTTCCACGTCTGACTTTAGTTGAGGTTCCGTGGAACATTTTTTATCTTTTCATACCAGTTAGATATTTATGTACAGCTTCATTAAGAGACACTGATGACACGTGGCTTTAAAAGCCAAAAGAAGCTGTGGGAAACTCTCACATCAGCACTTAGGTCTTGTTTCCACAGAATACAGTTCTCGTTGGGAGCTACCCAAGCTCACTTAGGAATTGTATTCCTGTTTTCCAGGTCACTTTGTTTCCTTGCTCCAGACCTGAACTTGCAAATTTAAGAATTAATACTTTGAGGGGAAAAAAAACTGACAAAAACCACTAAAAGGAATGGAATAGCTGATGATTGACTCATACTGATATGTGGGTTAGCAACAGCTGCTAACTTATCTCATTTATACATGGATTTCATTTAAACCGGGAATTACTGTCATAGTGCCAAAACATTGATAGAGTTTAAATCTCTCTCTATATAAATTTTCAGCACAAGCCTTGATTAGCTGTAAAATAGAAAGTACTGCTCTGGGTGAACTCAGTCTCATTGCTTTTCATGTAAGGGGGAGAAGGCTATGCAACAAATAGCAGTCAGTGCCTCATTTTATGAGCTGTAATAAAAATTAGCTGTAGTAATATAGCACCATTCAACATGCTATGAAACTGCTGTATTATTAGTATATAGTCTGTGTTCCTCATAATAACGTGCATAGCATTTGAGCACAAATGAGCATAAACAGCATTGATCAGTGGACATTAGTACTGTTCTATGTCATTTTCTACCAAGAGAGGTCAAGGTTGTTTGTCTTTCTCATGTTTCCTGTTTAAGAAAATCAGCATTGGAAATATAGTTGCAAACATACTCTAATTTTCTTTTTTATGAACTAATTTAATTGCTCTCACTAGATCTGAACGTGTAATGAGGAGTACTTGAGTTGGCAAAGTAACGCTATAAGATATTAGAATATTTTTAGTTAATCGTTAATTTTAACTGAGAATGCACAAGAAATTTTTTCTGAACTGCTGTAACTAACATGTAAAATCTGAAAAAGTGATGGATTTGATGTGTAAAGAAACTAGTTGTGCCTCTAGAAAATTCTTTATGCTTAATCACATTCTTTCCTACTGTGTTTCATAAGACAGAAGACGTACCTCAATTTTTCCTGTAATGGTCCATTATAGTGGATTGGTGTGAATGAAAAATTTCAACATTCTGACATCATTTCTGTGCTAGATCCTGACGTTGCTGGGCTAGTTAGCACCGACTGTCACATGTGACAGAAGAGAACTGAGAGAGCGGTTCTTGGAGTTAACCAGTGATAGGGCATGAAGTTTGTGCAAGTACAGCAGAACACCTGCACCACGATAAGTATCCCATCCCAAATATTCTTTGGCTTTGGACTAGAAGTGAAAAGTAGGTGTTACATAGGGAAAACTTTTTTCTTCGGGAACTTCTGATGCTTGACTGAGGCAGAAATGTTGCATGTCTCTGTTGCACGCTGTCTTGTTTCCATTCTCTGTTTCCATTTCACCTACCTGGTATTTTGGTGAGGAAATACTGACTTGCTTGCTTTGACGGCTTTGTTAGCAGCTGTAGACAAAAAAAAAAAAAAAAAAAAAGAGAAAGAAATCTACATATCTAGACATAAAATATAATCCCATGAAGTAGGCAGTCAAAGGAATTAAAAATTCAACTAGATTTCCTGTGGAGGTAGACTTTGGAAAGTGCTTTTGCTCTGTATTCCTAGAGATTACTTAGATTCTTAGGATAAAGCAGTTCTCAACACCATGCCTAAAAGCTGGTATGGAGTCATACCAGTGATGTGTCACTTCAAAACATCGAAGTTATGTACATGAATTTCCTTTAAATTCTCATTTGCTACATCTGGCAACTTGCAATTTGTGGGAAGTTGCACACTGAGATTGTAAAATCTTTCTTCATAATTGAATCCAGATGTTTTTGGCTTATTTGTTCTCTCCTTATACTCTGTGTTTCCACTTCTCCCTGTTGAGAGGGCACTGTTACCTCACAGCAGTAACCATGTGTTTGTGAGAGATACTGAGGTGACTAGGAAGAGACGCTAAAAAGTTTAAACCTGTGATAGATCTTATACTCTGTCTTCTTATTCTGCTTAAAATGGTACAATTCTGCATGTTGTCAGATCGCAAGTATCGATTCTACATTTTCCTACTCATTCACTACTCTGTATTTACAACAGGGAGGGTTTAGGCAATGGCAAGCTGATGGACGTGTACATAATGTACTGTACCTAGACCTTTCATGTTCTGTTTGCAAAGATTCAGGTAGCCTCTGATTCCTGTCAGTACTTGCTATGCTAGATTTATAATGAAGACCTGACAGCAGTCCTGATGAGATTTAATGAAATTAAATGCCACTGAGGTCACACTGTTTAGTGAAGACAGTAACAATAACATAGAAATGAAAAATGAAAACCCAGGAAGTGTCAGAGTGCATTTTGTCTCATGATAATTGACTTCAGAAATCCCTGGTGTAAATTTTTAGGGAATAACCTTTAAAAATCTTGATAATCTGCACTAAATAGATGTTCATTTTGTGCTTTTATTTTAAATAATTATGTGACTGTGATTTGAATCTGTTTTTCTCTGTAACTGCAATATCTAATAATCTATAAATGTATGATAAAGTTCCCAGATCTCCTTCATGTGAGATCCAGCCAAATGATCTTGCATGCATACGAATATGTCATGTCTTAATATGATTGTGTCTAAAAATTACTATTTTTTTTTTTCTGCTACCATAACTCTTACTTCCTACTGTCTTGCTATGAGGAAGCCCAGAAGCCCCTCTTGAGTCACAAGAGATTAAAAAGTGTTCATAATTCTTGAAGAAACCTCAGAAAATTGTATCCGTTTTAAGAACACAGTTCCTCTGCTGGAATTCTAGCGAAGGCAGGATGGTCACAATGAGCAAGAAACTGAAGTACTGAGACAGAAGTGTGTAACAGGAGAGGTAGCCACGGTCCTGTAGGTGTGGTGCTTTCAGCCTCCTTCCTTTCCCTTCTCAGGATGCTGACTTTTCGTGGCTCATGCTGTAATCAGCTTTCCTTCCTTGTGAGTATGGGAATTAGATGTTGGCAATGAAAGGAAGAGTTGTATTTTCCAAAATACCCAGCCAGTTTTTTGCAGAGGTGGCTTTATAAAAACAACGCTTTCTTTTGGGCTAGACCTCAATTTTGAACTAGGTATATCATGGCTAAAATAATAGTTGGCAAATTAGGATTATAATCTGTTTGGTTCCTTTTTGAGAGGTGGAGATGTAGGGAGTGGGGATGATTACTCCAGAAAGGTTTTTGAATTCTGTTGATTCCTTTTTCTCTACAAGAAAAATCTCCAGTAAAGAAGAAAGAAGTGATATAATTTAGAAATTAAATATCTTCCATTCCAATGTTTTGCTACAGTGAGGAATGAATAGACTGTTCAAGATGCATTCTATTATTCTCATGTGAAGAATAAGAAATTACACAACACAGACAAACATGCTGATAAACTTTGTTTTATAATTAAGAACATAAATTATACAATGTGCATCTTAGTGCAAATGAACAGTTGCTGAGTATATGGGCCCCTCTAGATTACTTGAGTGAAAAAAAGAAAAAAGTTTGCTGCTGGACAAATTACTACCAGATGCAGATTTCAATAAACACAGACTATTGTAGCCTTACCCAAAGGTGCTATGAATTTCTTGAGGCGAGTCTGCCTCTGCATTCACTAAACTGTTGAATGTTTGAATGGTAATGGAGTTACTGTATTATGTATGAATTCACCCATCCCCCATTCTTTAATATACTTTGTCTTGTAGGCCTTTAAATGTTGTCCTTAAGAGTATATAATCGTTAACTATGTTTTCATTCTTTTGATAACCTATATATTCTCTATAAGTGTCTCTAAACCTTCTCTTACGACATTTGTTTTAGAGAGTTGTACAAGAGAACTTGTGCACTTACATATATACAAATTAATTGTACAAAATACAAATTAACATATCACATACACAAAATGCATTGCTGTTTTATTATTGTCATCATCTGGTTTGACTGCAAGACCTTTCTGTATGAACAGCAGTAGCTTTTCCAGCTTTGTAAGCTACTTTAAATACATCTGGAACTATTAATTCACAATAAATGAAGTTGATAATGATAATGTTAGGAGTTGTTGAAAAATGGTGCGGATTTACCACAATTTCTCTTCAATGCTAGTGATTGTTGATTCGTATGACAATCAGAGACAAAGTTAAGAAAGTTAAGCATCGTGCATTTTAATAAGAAACCATCACCATAAGACATAGTCTTTTGTGGTATTCTTTTATGGAAAAATCCTTGTATACTACTTCTCAACTTAAATTTTCATAAGTTATTAGCACTTGATTTTTATGAAGTATGGAATAATTATATCAATGTGCTTATTTAAAGTTTTGCATCTTTATTGCTACTATAATGCAAATATTGTTGGCTAAAGTTGACACTAATTTTGCTGAGATTTATCAAACAGACATGGATCAGCAACAGTGAATTTTAATAGCCCTTAAAATGAGCATTGACCATAGCTCTTACAGTTCTGAGTTATCTTCCTATTTGATTCTGAATACTTTCCAGGTATTTACCCTTTAATGAGTGTCTCTATGAATGCTGGTATTTCCTTTGCTTTATTCTAATTCAGGTTCTAGTAAAGTTTATTTTTTAAAGTCCCTTTTCTTGAACGCATTATAACTTGGCTTCTAACTGAAATTCACTTTGTAACAAACTTATTTTGTATTTGTGGAGTTGGCTGGAGTCCTGGAGAGGCCACCTGATAGTTTAGTAGTGATTAGCAAATGACCGTAACCCAGATTTGATTCCAAGGTTAGTCATTATGTGCCTGTGAAGATATGGATCACTTAACTGATCGTGTTTTTCTTAGCAGTGACTTCGTTGGTTGAATTAGGTGCAAATTGATGGAAGGTTCTCTCCTTGAAACTGAAAGTCATACCTGACCTGAAGAGGCACTAAAAATATTCACGAAATATGCATTTCTTATTTAATTTTTAAGTTTGGATAGCATAAAGTTAAAAAGAAAAAAAAGATATAGGATGAGTTTATTCTCCTTGTCTTTTAAACTTTGCCAGGAAAACCCATCCTAAAAATTAATATTAATTACTGTGCTTCAGTCAGCAATGAGTTGTAGCACTCCCTGGATTCTGAGTGAGCATTTGGCACTGAAGTTGTTATATCAAATAGACACATGTCAGTGTTGTCTTCAGTTAAAGCACTGTGTGCCCGTGGATATTTCAGTCATTCTGTAAGCTCAGGGGACTATAAAGCTGTGCTTAACTGATATCCTGAAGCCTTTGTTTATGAAGGTATATGTGCGGCTCTTGTCTTAGAGTATAGAATGTTGCAAAAGGATTGTTGAAAGACTCATATGATTCTTTCATAGCAAATTAGGATGAGAAGTGAATTGATTTTGTTCCAGTCAATGCAAAGGCAAGTATAATAAAAGTAGTCTGTTTGGAATTTAATGAAAGCAGTATTATTATGGAAATAATTCTAGAGAAATGTTCAGTTGCAAATGTATTAGCACTTGGTCATCATATTATAATGAGTCTGTTTAAATATTTTACCATACCTGAAATGAACGTACTGATTTTTTTAAGCGCTGTCTCAAGTTTGTCTGGCAATGAATTTGATCCTCTGTTAGCTGTGAAATCATGTAGGTTAATCAGGAAACACAAAAAATTCATAGTTAAGGAAATGATGAAACCTATTACTTAAAGATAGCATCTAAGATCCTTATTTTGCTATAACTATTGCAACAAGAAAAGTCAAAGAAATAGAGAAGTGATGCACAAATAAACTTGTGAAGGATTTAATCATTGTTTTTCAGCATCTCAAGGGAAGGGGGTTAAGAGATTCAGTTTCAAAAGGGTCTGTGTTGTTGAAAAATTTATTTATCTAGTGTCTACTGAAATAGTGTGCCAACAATAGCAAATCCAAAATGAAAGTTAAAAAGAGAGAAAACCACTACTAGAAGAGAATATGAAGCCATAACAGAGCTATTTAAAATTATTACAGTGCAACAGCTGTTTTTGCTAATGTTTCTTGGTTATTTAAAAAAAAAAATCTTGTAAGTTCTGATTCCCTTTGTCTTCTCACTTTGAGTAACTATAGTGTATGAAGTTTGCTCTGACTCATTCTTCCCACAAATACTGTTTCTTTAAATAGCCCTTGTAAAAACATGCATTTCACATTAATTATCTCAGTTGGCAGATGTGTAGCCTTTTTTTCTTCCTGGGTGAGTGATTTATATGTCCTAATCTGTGGATCTGCCTCTGCTACACATGGTGCATACCAAACTAGTGGTAATATGATGCTGTATGCTACCTATGATAACTGTACATGTGTCTTGGAAGGATGGAGTTGGCTGGTAGAATGTATCAATCATTAGAGAGAGTTTCATCTCTTTCTTGACAGGCAAATAACCTTTTATGTAATAAATTTTTATTATTGTTAATGTTGTATTTATTTGGAGGGGGATGACACTCATGACATTTAGGCTTCATTTTAATTCTCAGTAACATTAATGAGTTAATGGACAAAGGTGGGGCAAATGGCAAATAAGATGTTATTTCCAGTCTCCAAAAGAAATCCTCATTGTATGAGCTTTGCTCGCTCTAAGAAATACTGAAAAGAATTGTGGGAGTTAAATGATGGAAGTTTATTCATATAAAGAATTAATGTGAATCTGTTGTAGCTGTCATATGTGAATGACTGCTGAGTACTGTATTTCAACTTTGTAGGCAGTCATGGCATTATTCTAAAGAGCAGTCATGGCTGTAGGCTTTCTTACTGCTTTTATAATACCTTAAATTTTCTCTGATGGCACAGTGTATCTTTCATGTTCCTATGGCAGAGTTCTATACTGAATTACGTTTACTCAGTAAGTTTGTCCAACTGTGCTAGCATACGTTCGTGGCAGCAGCACATATGGATACTGCTATGGTCATCACCTACTCCAGCTGTCTTGCATTGCTCAAAGTGAGGGATGGAATAACTGAGAACAGCATTTGGAATGAGTCCAAACTGTGAAACTCAAGCTCACACTTTTTAGATGTGTAATGAAATACTTAGAACATTGGTTTTCCTGGACTTTCAGGTTTTGTGTCAGTTGGAGCTACTGATTTATAAGCAATAGCTGGAAGATGATGTTGTGAGAGCTCTCAGGACAGTATTAGATATTGGTTATTGTGTTTGGAGAATTGCTAGGGATTGCTAGAGTTAAGCTTACTCATGAAAGAGAATTACTGTTTTCATGAAGACATTTATAAACTGAGTGAATATTATGACTGTTGTATGTTTTGCTTTCAAAGAAGTGTGATTTTTACCAGCTTTAGCAAAAAATCTGCTATTCTTCATTCTGATTGTAAAGTGAGATTTTTATTCTCTCTCTTCTGTTTAAGAGGAAAACAAAGAACATACGTGGTAGAGAAAATTGCTCATAGAGTAGGCTGCCTATTTAAAAGGGTAATTTTAATCTGAAGGGATAAGGAAAGTTAGCAAAACCCAGAAAGTTACAATCTGATTCCAGTATCAAAAACACTTTCACTGTCTAGGTCTTCATTGTATTTTCTTTTTTTTCTTAATTTTGTGTGGGGTTCTGATTAACTAATCTGTTTCAGAAGGAGTATCGAGAGTACTCTGATTTCATATTTAATATGAGATCTGATTAATATTTCAGGCATGCAAGAGAGCTATAACATGAATACCGTTGCTACTATAGTGAGATGCTATTACGGACATCACAGGACTTGTTCTGCTAGGAAACATGATTACTTTGGATTAAAGAAGTTGGCAAAGTCTGGAAGGATTTTATAGATGCTGGTGCTTTTAGTTGTATGTCGTTTCATTATTTTGTGCAAAACATTTAGATCTAGAATTAGTGAAGCATAATGAATGAAATATGAAGTGAATCAGTAGATTTAACAGTTTTTAGCTGATGTTGAGCTGGTGATGAATTTTGCTGTGGTATTCTTTAAGCCTCCAAATTACTAGGTACTTAAAGAAAGTAATAAATTAAGCACTTACATGGAGAAACCAGTATTCCTTATAACCGGAATAATCTTGTTTGATGAGACACAAAGAAATGACCAGGAGGCATTTAGACTGAATATCAGTAGGAATTTCTGCATGGAGAGAGAGTGGTCAAGCATTGGAACAGGCTGCAAAGGGAGGTGATGGAATCCCCGTTGCTGGAGGTGTTCAAGGAACATGTGGACATGGCACTAAGGGACAGGGCTGCGTGGTGGACTTGGCACTGCTTGGTTGATGGTTGGACATGGTGATCTTAAAGGTCTTTTCTAACCTAGATGATTCTATGATTCTGTGACATCCATGAGAATTTAAACATATATCTTAAAGGATTTATTGTTCCAGTGCGTGGGAGAGAGGAGCTCTCCTTCCTGGAGGAGGTGTCTGTGGCCTGATTCTTGGAGGGAAAAGATGGAGAGAGCAGTCAGAAAGCACAATTATGAGAGACAATTCAGTGCTATGTGTGTCTAAGCAAGAAAAGCGTTGAGTGCCCTTGAAAAACCTGTCCTGGGAACAGAGAAAGGAATTGGCAGCTGTTGTAGTTTGGAAGGAGTCTGGAGCTTGTTGAAATGCTAGGTAGGCCAAGTGAGTTAGCTATAAATGTTCTGCAATTAAGAGGGACACAAAGAGTACTGAACATAGTTTTCAAACATAAGGCAAAAAGAAAGTGGGAGAATATGAGTTTAGAAACAAAAGAACTGAATTTTGGCATTTTTCTGCAGCATCTCCAAAATTTAGTCCCGGCGTTAGTGTAACTAGAAGGGACGTTGAAGCAGAAATTTCAAACAGCTCTGGGGTGTGTTGGATTGCTTCAAGGTCCCTTTTTTATGTGAATTAAGCGTTCCATATATGCATATCCTGTCGATTTGATCACTCCATTAATCTCAGCTATATAAAATTGGCTGTATTTTAAAACTGCTTCATTATCAGAGCTTGGAAGCTGGTGTGACATACAGTAACTTGCTGCAGAAAGTTGCATCCCATTCCATTATATGAAGCCTGCAGTACTGTGGAGATGTTACAAAACAATTTTTAACATCTGGTTAATTTCAGAATATTCACTGGGATATTGAATTTAGTTAAGCAGTCATCATTTGCTTGTTACCATGATGCAGAATTAGTGTTTCATGTCTTAATGTCAGTGTTAAGTAAGTCTAAATGAGAAACAAGCAGTAACCAATGATGAAAGGGTTTTCAGTTTTGAAATAGTCTTGCTGCTTTTGTTACAGGCTGGACTAGAAAAGCAAAATATTTAATGACAGAAATTGTTCTTCAGTTTCAGTTGACATTTGCTCTGTAATGTGAATCAGGAATTTACTTCTGTAAAAATATTACTAAATCCCTTTTGCCTTTGAGCTATAGACTTGGATGAAATCCCGTATGTGATTGGATTTCAGCAAATTGGAAAAGTCTTTTCTCAGTCTTTTTAATTTTGCACTTAGGACGAAACTGCATCAAAACCTGGAGTAGATTTCTCATATAACTATTTCACGATCAGGTTGGGTTTTTTTTTCCCCTTTAAATAGGATCTCATTACTAAATTAAGCTTTCAGCATTAATAAAACATTCCCCTGTAGAATAAAGCCTATTATTTTTCTTATATGTTATCTTCTGTTCCTTTTGAAGTATTCAGTTTTATGGCATTGAAGTGCTTCGCTGGATAGATGCAGCGAAGAGAGTAAAAAAAAAAAGAATCCAGGTGCACGTTGTAGAGTTTCTTAGGGTGACATGCTTAACATATTCCAGAGTGTTTGATAGTGATGTATCAACTCCTGTTTACAGTAGCCTATATGTGGGTGGTTTTTTTAATGTTATGAGCAGATAATATGCTCTCTGTCATCATCTGCCCAAGTGACTGTTTTCAGAAGTCTAGTACAGTATGTGGTGTAATACAGTATGTGGAGACACACCAGTACATTGTGTGTTTTTGTACTGATGGTAAGTAGGAAGAGAAGTGTAAAGAGGATCATTCAGAACTACATGAGCACTGTTCAAAGCAAACCAGCCAACCCAGCTGACTGGCCTAGTCCACTGTGGCCTTATAACTTCGAGAGTAAAATTGCATCTGCAGAGCCAGCTATGTGGAGAACATTTTCAGGAATGCAATTTTGTATATTCACTAGCAGAACCTACGTTCCATATTGCATTGGAATAAATTAACTTTTCATTTTTTGCTTCATTCAGTACAAGACATTGTGCATTGAAAATCTTAAAGACAGTCTGTTTTGTGTATATCTAGAGATGAAGGAATAGAAATTGTCTCTTGCCAATGTTATATATTAGTGGCAAGTAGGAAAAATCTGTTAGCCCACAAAGAACAACAGCTGGAATTTACCTTGCCTTGCAAGCTTTCAGCTAATTTTTCTTAGAGTGTCCCATCCAAAGGTATTTTTCAAACTGTTTGGACTGAACTCTTCTTTTCTCTCTTGTACCTATATTGACAGGCACACACGTTGTTACTATGCAAGCCACTGTTACTATTATTTTCCGTAAATACTTTCTGATTTCCCTTTTAATGTGACAGTTTTGTTGCTGTTGGGTGATGGAGCTATTTCATTCATGGGCAACAAGTGTTTTCTTTGAAGTATTCAGAGCATCTCGTCCTTGTGTTGTGTTTTTCCAGTTCACTTTAAAATGCCAAAGTCCTATTCCAATACAGTTTTGTTGAAACCTTCCATTTCAGTTATTGTGTTTTAAGTTTGCTCAGTATTGCTTTTAGTTTTTCAAGATGTGTCATCACTGTCATTTTAGTGGTGAAATTTTACTTTCTCATTCACTTACTTTAATCCCATGTGTTGCTAACTATCTGACTGGCTCATAACACTTTTTCTCATGTCCTGTCATAAATAATTTCTCTATCTGGTTTACACTTCTCAATATTATCTTCAAATTTCTGCTTTATATCATCTGTATGTTTTGTTTCAAGTGGGTAGCTGCACGATTTGAAATTAAAAGTTAACCTTTTCAGCTTCCAGATTTACAAAATTGCTTGATGTACTTTATGGTAAACTCTGAAAAAAACAGTTCTAGACTTGTATTGTTATTGTAATGTAGTATATTGACACAGGAATACTTCTCAATGGCAGATTTGATTTTCTGTCAGAATCACATACAGAAAATTTGTTCCAATTCTGTTTATGTTCACAAATGTTTTGCATTTCAACAACTGCTTTATTAATTACGTTAATTGCATTAGTAATCACTGTGAAGCTGTTGACTGGTTTATCTTAAAATTTATTTGTATTTCAAATTTTGCTTTCTGAAGACCAATACTTAAGATTAGGATCAAGTACTACATTGGTATTTCATGTATTTTCTTGATCTGCTATGTTTGGGATGCCAGGTATGCTATTTTCTGGATTCACAGCAAACTTACCTTGCCTCATTTTTTTTTTTTCTTTAATCTATAAAGTCAATTTGGAGGTCTGAAATACAGATTGATTTCCCTTTCTTCTTGTACAAACATGTGTCTTCCAATAATTATATTCTCATTGAGCAATCAGAAATTGCAGGTACCTGTTTTTCATGTTTGTTAAGTGTCAGGTTTAACTTAACAGTCATTTGTATTTGTCAAGCCCCTTGCCCCATGTCAGCAACCTTCCTCACCTGTGCAACAGCTTGTGCCTAGAGTATTATTCTAATACCTGTTGCTAAGACTTGTTACTTCATAGGTTCAAACTTCAAATTTACATTTTAAAGACTAGTGTTCGTAGAGAAAAAGCTTGAAGAAGCTTTCTTCTTTTTGCTTGTTTGTTTAATTAGCCTTCCCTTGGTTCTCCCTGCCAGAGACTAGTTTTTGATCTAATGTAATTTCATGGGTTTCTAAAGGAAAAGGAGGGCTATATGTGTAAAGATGTGCTGCCCCAGATGCAGAGCAACCTCTGTCTTTTCCCTTAGATGTTATGTATGCATGGTCAAAAATACTCTGCCCTCAAATTGGGCTAGTAGTGGGCTCTGACAGGAGGCAGTCCTTTCATTTTGGCTCATGCATTTTCTTTTAGGCTTTTCTAGTAGAATTCTCAATACTTTTTATTAGATTTTTTAAAATTATGTGTTGTTTTGCATGTCTCTTATAAATAATGATATAATTTCTCCAGAATCCTGGAAAAAGAGGGCACTTGAAAAAGCAGGATTGAATCTGTTGTGTTTCTCTTACGTGTTCTTTTGTATTGAAGCTGTTGTTGGCCTGGTAGGTCACAATTAGTTCATTTAAGAGACTCAGTACGTTTCCTCTCCTAAGAATTCCCATGTATACCATGTATACAGCATACTTCCATACATACAAGCAGGAAAGAGGAGCCCCTTCTGTTACTGAACGTTCACATGTTCAACTGAGATCTCTGTATCTTTATTTACTGAACAGAATAGCCAAGTAAGTGAAATACCAGAGAGAAGTTTGTCAGTGTTGTTCTCACCATTCATTTAAGCACATTTTAAGACTAGCTTTTATCTCTGGCAAGTGAGGGTCTATTCGCAGAAGAATACTGGAAGTTCTTGGAATTACAAAGATGCCGAGTTGCTAGCCAAATTTTCCCTGGCTAAGCAGTGACAAAAGCTGCCAGATGACCTGAGTTTTATGTGCTGATTTTTTTCTGTTGAGAACTACTGTTCTCTCTGAGATCATCAATACCGGCATTCAACATTGGGTTAGAATTGCTGTTTCCAGAGTTAGAATGTGAATTTACAGTTACAGAACAGCAATCAGATCATAGCTGAAGTTGTTCTCCGTGAAATTTTGTAATTAAATAAAATCCCAGTATATTAGTAATTTTAGCAGAATGTTCTAATCCAAAATGAAAATCAGATGTTCTTCATGGAAATAAGGAAGTCCAGACAATGGGCATTGTATTTGGGTTAGAAGACTTGTGGTCTTTATTTTTTTTAATTTTCATTGTTTATGTTTGAGGCAAGTTTCTGCTCAGTTTAAGGAATAAAACTATTAATTTAAAATCTTTTTTTTTTTAATTGTATCTGAAAATATTTCTCTTGAGTTGTATAAAAAATCAGATCCTCTGGAAGTTCATTGCCCTCATGAATGGAGGCCTGGTGAGCGTGGAATTTTTATGACTGCCTTAAAAAACAATTGCGAGCATTCCACAAATAAACAATACAATGATTTGAGACAACATTTTAGTGTTTGTTTTACAGTAATTTGTTCTCCAATGTTTATTTCAGTATGGTATTTTGTAACTTCTAATTATACTAAGATTTCTTTTGTAGCAGTAGAGAGAGAGTAGGACTTTGGACCATGAGTAAATGCAGTTCCAACAGCAGCTGCAGATGTGGGACCAAGTGTGCTATTGGTTCAAAGTTTCCACAGGTTCTGGAAGGAGAGCCAAAATAGTCCTGTTGCACAGGCCAGCTGCCTGCTACTTCTTTGTGCATTTTGCAGTTATTTTAGCTAGTTTAATCCTTTGTTTCTCTCAATTTGTTTTTCTTTCTGTATTTTTCATTAATAAATTTCACGTGCAATTTTGTGGGAGTTTTTTTCCTCACTTCTTTCCGGGTTGTTTTTGATAAATAGTTAACCATAGTAGTAGTTATGTCAGTATTGGCTTTTCCAGCTCTGTGTATAAGCTCCTGCAAGTTACAGTTAATATTTTACTGGCAGAATTAACCCGTGCACTGTTAGTGTGACAGAAGCAGTTCTTGGTACAGTAGAAATCGTTACATTGTTGATACTGCAGAAGAGTTTTATTTGAAAAACTTGGAGAGGCGGGGAAGTCACCATCACTGGGTTGCTCATTGCCCAGGAGATAGCAGTCATGTGCCTATGAAAGCTCTTTCTGTTGCTTTTGGACAGGATTTACCTTCTACTGCACAATCTGCAAGCAATCCAAGAGATTCCATTATCACCAGAAGTTCTGTTTGAATCCAGAACATGCTCAGCTGCTGCAATATTTTTTCTGATTTTGATTCATGTCAATAACATTAAACTAACCCTGATTGAGCTCACAGGGAAATTACAGCATTTAGAAATGAGAAGATGTTATGCAGCCAGTATGAACCTGTTGCCTGAGGCTTCAGACAGACACCTCAGCCTTAGTTTCCACTCTTCTGTCAAACTTGTATATCACTTATGTTCACAGCTCCTTTAAACTGTCAGGTAGGGGGGAGAACTACAGAAAAGTTGCTGCCCTGTGTGTGCAAGTGGACATTGTTCTGTAGCTGGGAGCAGGAGATGGTTTAACAGAGATAACCAAAGCCTTCTGTATTGGCATATGAACAACAGAACTGTAAGGCATAACTGTGGGGATCAATACAGCAGAGACTTAAAGTGATCTGATTTGCAGGATCTTTTTCATTTAAGAGAGGCTGGCAGACTTTCAGAGGTTAGTCCTGTCAGAAAATCATAAAGTGGGAGAATACAAATCAGAGATACAGTGATCTCCTTCCAACTAAAACTGTCTTAATTAGGAAAGTGCAAGAAGTCAGTCTGTTGAAAACCAGATCACTTTGTGGTTTTGCAGAACAGCACAGGGATAGCATCAGAACGCAGCAGTGACAGCTTATGGTCTGCTGGTTGATGCTCACAGACTAAGGAAGGCAACAAGATGCTGTGAAGCAGTTTTACACTACAGACTCTGGGATTTCCACAGTGCCTTATTTTCTTGTCTGAATCAGTATTCTTGACTCATAACTATGGTGGAGTAATTTACATCCCCACCCCTGGAGACTTTCAGTGCAAAGCTGGATAAGGCCCTGGGCAACCTGATCTAGCTGTGCTGCCTCTGTTCTTTGCAGGGGAGTTGGACTAGGTGGCCTTCAGAGGTCCCTTCCAACTGTGAGAATTCTATGATTCTATGATATCATGGTTCAGCACTGGCTTGGCCTCAGCAAAAACATGAAAGAAGTGTGTGTAAGCTCCAAATATATGAACTGGGTTCTCAGCTGAGTGTTGTTAGGTGGTAAAAATGTTGCTGGTTTTGTGTAACTTCAGGCTTGATTGGATTGTGTGATCTCTAGTTAATTAACAAATATGACAGGAATTTTCTTTCAACAGCGTGCGAAGTCTTTGTGGAAGGTATGAATTTTTATTAAAGAGGATCTGTGAAATCATCTTCTGTGTTTACTTCTGCACTCTGGTGTTGGTATGAAACTCACAGAAGCTGAAAAAAAGCCATTAAAAAAATCGCTTTCTGCTACGTTGCTCTGTAAGAAAGTGATATTTCTTAATTACTGAAGGATAATTTTAGTTGTAGGGATTTAGAAATGCTCAGCAACTCGCTGGCTCTGAATGCCCTCAGTCTTGGGTGATAATGTCCGACTCACAGAATGAAAGGCCCTCAACAGCCATGTGGAAAGTGGCCTGTTCAGACACCCAGTGACAAGTCTGTGATGATGAACATCCCTTTAGAGTGGGGCTTATGCAAAATAGGAAATCTCACATCCTCTCTGCTGACTGGAAGATGAGTCTGAGAAAGCTGATGTTACTAGTGTGTCAGCAGTTCCAGTGAATTAAAGGAGAGATCAAATTGAAATGTGAACGTCATCTATAGTACTAGTGCAATAATGAAACTGTGTTTAAGCCAAAGAGCTTTTCAGGTTGCTTTTGCAGCAGCTTTAGCTTGCTCAGCAGTGTCTATACATCTGAAATAATTTGTAATTCATTTTGCAAACTCCTTCAAAATTTTGTTATGAGACTGCCCAGTTAGTTCCCCAAATCATAGAATCATAAAATCAAGGTTGGAAAAGACCTCCAAGGTCATCTAGTTCAACTGTCCACCTACTACCAATATTTCCACACTAAGCCATGTCCCTCAGTGCAGCATCGGAATGTTTCTTGAGCATCTCCAGTGTCAGTGTCTCAACCACCTCCCTGGGCAGCCCGTTCCAGCACCCAGGGAGTGCAGGATAATGAATTATTATAGAAATAAATAGTGACAAATAGATTTCATGCCAGTAAAAAGATTAGTTGATAAATGAATTATCACAGAGGAAGGAACACATTTGTATTGTATTTTCCTCAAAATTCTTTGCAATATGAAACGAACATGCAACCTCTTACATAATTAGCAGTTGTTTACTGAGGGGAATTTTGATACTTTCATGTTGTTTTAGCTTTTGATCAAAATTTGCCTGCTTTGCCTTGTTCACTTCTGGCCATGTGGATTAAAAGGTTCTCTTAATCTTAAATACAGATTATAATTCTTTCTTTTTGAGTGCGCTGCCATAAAATTGTGGCAACTTTCCAGACTTCTTTCATTAAAGCTTTCTTTATTATGGCTTTTTCGGCCATTAGATGGTTGTTATGTGCAATGGGTACTTGATTATAATTTGCTGAAACTGGGAATCAGTTACAACAGTAATCCAGTTCTGTAATTAAAAGAGAGCATGTTTATACCTGCTAGGGTCTTCTGGGAGCAACTATGGGAGAGGAAAAACCAAATAGTTGAAAGACAACAATTTATGCTAACGAAACATTTAGACTTTCTCATGTGTCTGTATTTTGTACTATGTTGTGGAAGTGTGACTGTTGGCATCATAATTAATTTTGAACCAAAATCTGTTTTTGTGACTGAGATAAGGTGACAGTTTCATTTGTCACATAGTTTGTTTTTCTTTTGGATTTGGTCTGGAATTGGCATTTCTAGCAGGAAAGGAGTGATCAGGGGCAGTCCTTGAATCTAGTCCAGGTTTTGTTTCTGCTCTTGTCTGCTTTTGTCAAATAGTTCAACATTGCTTTCTGTATTTCCCCACCTGTTAAGTTTTGAAAAATCATGAGAAAATGACTAGCATTAAAGTGATTTTAAAATAGAATATTTCATACATGTATGCCTCATTAGCTTCTATCTTTTGACTGTTGTGGAGCCAAAAGAAAGGTTAACTTGTCTAAGCTGCGTACTTGAACTTTTGGACGAGGAATAGCATAAAATAGCTGCTGGTAGAGTTAGATCTGATTCTTAGTGCATTACAGATAAAGTATATACATGGCAAACATAATAAATTTTAGACAGTATTTTTAAGAACTCTGTAATTATGTAGCAGGTTTATATTACTTCTTCTCTTTAAATTGTCTCCTTCTTTCCTTGCACACTCTATTGCTGATATTCCTTTGGAGAAGCTGCACCTAGGGAACTTTTGTCAGATCTGAATCTGTGGAAGTTTTTTTGAAGTGAAGCTACTTAATCATAGAATTACAGAATAGTTTGGGTTGGATGGGACCTTCAAGATCATCTAGGTCCAACCTTCTTCTATAGACAGGGACACCTCCCTCTAGCCCAGGTTGCTCACAGCCCCATCCAGCCTGGCCTGCAGTGCTTCTAGGGAGGGGGAATCTGCAGCCTCACTGGGCAACGTACAAGCATGATTTTGGCTGAAAACATTTTCATATCACAACTGGCCAGTAAAGAGATGCAAGTACTGTATGTGCAACAAATTCTTCTCTTGAAGCTATCTATCAGTCTGCAGTGCTCTCAAATTAAGAAAATACAATGTTCCTTATTGACTGAAATTAATTCTATTGTAGACTACAGACAACGCAAAATCTAATAAAAAATTAATGAAAGTTGCAGACTTTAAGAGCTCATTCAACAAAATCTGCTCAGAAATGTTGATGGGATTGGGAGTTTACAGTCTTACCAAACAAGTGGAGAATTACTGTGTTGAGTTTATCAAATGAGACTTGAATAAAAACCGTAATTGATAATTTTATGCCTTTATTCATTGTAGTCAACCGTAGTGTTCTGGTGAATGTACAATATAAATGTGCAGGTTTTTTTAGGATAATTTAAATAATTTGAAAACTTAGAGTTACCTGAAAAATCCTTTCTCTTTCAAACAAATCTTTTTATTCTCTTTTTGACTTTTTTTTAAAATAATTTTGTTGATTTTGGAAAAAGGAAAAGGCGTTTCTTGTGAATCTGATCTTCTAGATGGCAAGTACTCACTCTTCCTTTGCCAGTAATTTATTTCATATGTATTCAGTCCAGTTTTCTTTTCACATATGTGAAATAACAGTTTGGTATATGGTAAACAAAATATATACACTGAAGAAGAAATAATTGTTCAGTTTTTTTAATAAAAGTATTTATTTCATGAAATAAACCTTTCATTGAAGTAAATAATTAAAGTTAAAATAAATGAGATCTTATAAGAGATTGCACAGTAATTATGTAACTTTTAAGAAACAAGAGTTCGTGGTAATGAAATACTCTCATTTTACTAGGTTTTTCTTGGAAAAGTACATTATCATGTGATGATATACCACAGTGTGTGAGAGTAGTTTGCTGGTACAAAATCCAAACATCACAAAGCAATTTCCAGAGACCAGATGTTTATCAGTTCCCTTTTATGGAAGAGAACAGCTAGGTTCTTATTTAAAGTTTGTCTACTGGAACTCACAGTCGGCTTTCATGCAGTGTGACTGAGCTCTCGTGTATGGCCCATAAACGATGTACTTTTGAAGAAAGAAAATAACTTACGTGGCTGCATCATCAATAACTGGAACATTAACTTTTATGTATGTGAGAAAAACTAGTTAGAGATATTTCTGTGTTAAGTAAATATTTGGCATGGCTTTGGTTCAGTGTGGCCCATGCAAGGCTTTTTTAGCTCTTATAAAATGAGGATGAATTCACCCTTGGCTTTTACAAAAATGGTGATGATTCTCTCCTGCCTTTGTGCACTTAGAAGAATTTTGAGGAGTAATGGGATAGAGGACAGAGGGTGATTCCTTTAGTTGTAGGCAATAGCTAAAATACAATAACGATATGTGAATTATATTTTTCCAGGAAGAAAAGCATGTAGACAGTGTGGTCTGCCTATGCTATGACACTGGGCAAATTAACCTCTGTCTCTCATGCCTTCCTGCTTTGTGTCTGCATGTCTGTTATCTAAGTTCTTGGGCACAGCTGTTATATTTCAGTTCATTTTTGTTCTGTGCAAGGAGGAGTGAGATTGTAGTCTTTCTAACACAAGACTTAGGATGCAACCAAGCTGACTAAAAATACCACAGCTTCTTCTCAGTACATATTCCCCTGAGTAAAACTCTGTAAGAAGCAGATCTCAGAGAATAACAAGGAAGCTTCTTGCTAGAAGTATATAAAAAAGGCTGTTGTTGAGGAAAGAAAGCAGTTTCTGTGAGGAACCTCAGCTAGCATAACCCTGAAAAACACAGCAATGTGAAACAAGAATTGCTCTGAATTCAGGTTATGAGTACCTTTAATTAGAGTGCTTTGCTTCAAGCATACACTACTTATAACAGGTAGGTATTGATTAAATGGCTTTGGCATATAAACAGGCTGTTTTAGCATAAGTAATGAGCATCCATTTCGTAATGCTTCCTTTTTTTTTCTTTTTTTTTTTTTCCAATTCTAATTGATGCATGCACAGTCAGGAGTAAAATGAAAAACAGCAATTCCCAATGTGAGATGAAGACATGAGAAACAAGTGAGCCAAATTGTTGTGTTACAACAAGTTTTTCAAATACTCACTGTACATAATCACTTCCACTTTATAGAGAGGTCACAAAGCTATTTGTCCTGAAAGCTACACGTAAAAAGCCTGAAAATTACCACTGAGAGCCAACCCTAAAGACTTGAGGAAAAAAAAATAATTCTTGGCTGCTGAATAACCAAGATCATGCAAGAGCAATTGTAGTTTAGCCTGCAAAACTGTAATAATGTTTCCCCAAGCAACCCAGCCAGTCATCTTACCCAAAATAAGGTTTGTTGATTCAAGTTCTTTTTCCCAATTGAGCAGCATTACATTAATTGACTCTGGTTTATCTCTGAGTATCTGTTTTCATTTTTCAATTACTGGCATTTATTGTTCATATGAGATGTAATTGAATGCTATAAATACAAAGAAACAAAATTGACTATCACATCCTAATATTCACTTGTTTAACCAGTTATTTAATAATTTTTAATGCTTAATCATACAAAAATTAAATTCACTCTTCTCATTTCTTCTTTTTTGTATATAGATTCTTGCATACTAACTACTTACAGACTGCAAAGCAAGCATAAAGGAAACAGCTTAAATCAGTGCCTTTACTTTTTTTGTAATTATTTATTTTATCATTTACATTTGCCTTTCTGGTTGGATGTCTAGAACTTAGAATATGCATGTTTTCTTTTTGTTCTTCATTGTTCACTGTATATTATTCAAACTTTTCTACCTTTATACTTTTCAGCTTTTCTTCAGTAGATTAGGGTTTGAAAAATAAAATGTTTTGCTTGTCTTACCTGGTTAACTAGCATGATTGATAGGAATAAATGTTAAGTTCACTGCAGTGTTGATTTTTTTTATCATTTTGAACCTCATTAGAATTTGACCCCATGCTCTGAAAACTCATTATTTTTTTTCCTATTATGTTGAATATAAACTAAATTAAATCGTAAGAAATGTATCCAGAGTAATTGTTTGACACCCACACACGTTCTCAGGTGATGAATGTTGCAGTAGGTATGGCTGTTATGCACTGTTGAGCAGTGACAGCATGATACTTGCCAACATTTTTGATGCAATGGCATTGCTCTTGTGCTTATTTTCCTTAAGATTGCATTAGGGCTCACTGAACCATGTCTGCCTGGAGTTCTGTATTAAAAATGATTTTAATCCAGCGCACACCAAAACTGTGTTCTTACTAATTAGGAAGTGGATTATGGCATAATTGAAGGGCAATTTGAAATGAAAAAATAGACTGAAGCTTGTATCTCCTCATCCTGTTTGCATGTTGGTGTCTGATTCTTTGCTGTCACACAGAGTGTTCTTTGATTCTCTGTTATGGTTTCCTAGGATACCTCTATACTTCTGCAAAGATTTAATCACTTAGTCCTTCCTCTTAAACTATTCTAACTAGAGGATATAGTTAAGGATACTTTAATCATGTATTTGCCTGACCACTGTCACAGAATAGCTGATAGACTCCTGTTTAGATAGCTAATGTTACCAAGTTATGTGGTAACTGGAGGCGTAGAGGAGGAAGCTAGACGGAAAGCAGAACTGTCCTCTGTGATTGCTGAAGTTAGAGAACAGAAAGCTTCTGACATTAAAAGTGCATATTCTTGGACAGGCATGCATTCTTCTTTGATTCATTTGTGTAGTCCAACAGAAAGAGATGCATTTTTCCAGTGAGTTTATTTGCTGTCTATTTCATCACTGGTCTGTTCTCTGTGTGTGATTATAAATGCGTGTGTACTTGATTTAATATGGGTAGTTGCAGTCTGACAATAATGTAACAAAAAATATATAGTAAGTTAAATGATGATTTGGCTTATTTTGGTTCTGTAATGTACATGTCAATCCATAATTCTAGCAAAGAGCTGTCTTGTTGCTAATCAAATTATATTAAGATCCTTGTTACACAGATACCATGTGTTTTTATTAATATGTCTTAAATAAACCTTTTCTCACAAGCCCTTTACTCTCATAAAGAATTACTGAGGGTCTGTGGCTATTTGGAGAATGTTTGTTCAAGCTTTGCTATAAAGCAAATGATAAGCCAGGTTTCCAAGCACAGTCTTTTCATGATTTTAACTGTAATATTAGTTTTTTCCAGTACTTCTTTCCATAGATACAGATAGAGTCTCTCCATTCCTACTGTGTGTATTTAATTTAGGTATTTGTTGTAAAATTCAAATGCTTAAGTTAGAATTTAAGGGCATTTCGTGGTATTCTTCTTTTGTGCCATAAGTTACATTTAGTGTAGTTACCTCCCAGTTACTATCCCATTTCAGGAGATAGTTTTAGTGAATAATTTTCTAAAAATACAAATTTTCTTGAAGATACCTTTGCAAAATACCGCTCTGGATGCTTTGCTCTGCTGAAGAGGGAAGAAAGCTAGAGCAGATTACATCTGTAGTATTTCTATGATTCCTACCATGCTACTGTGTGAAGCTCATGGGGAATTTCTCAGACACTATCAGAATTTGTACTTGCAGTGATCTACTCTTGAGATCTTAAACTCCCAGAAGTTACTCAATTCCAGTCAACGTCTTCAGGTTAGAAATTACTTTGTAATTAAAGTAATTGAATTTGAAAGAAGATCACATATTCCCTTCTTCAAAGCAGTTGCCTATGTAGCAGATTTTTCTCAGGTATCCTGAGTTACTTTTCCTTGGGAAAACAAGAGGAAATATAATAAAAAGGAATGTGGGTTTTACAAAATTGAATTCCTAATTACATTGTCTTACACTTGGCACTTCATCACTTAGCATGTCTCAAAGATTTCACAGTTTTCGTATGTTCCCCCCTTCACAGGTATAATAAATAATTAATTAAATTGTACCTTCAGCAAATGCGATCCCCGTGTTGCCACTTCACCTTTAGGCCACTGACTAATGCAGTTTCTTATGGAACGCTGACACATTGAGATGACTAGCAGAGAAAAAGAAGACGCTTAAGCAATGAAGATGTAGGTAATAAATTACCTTTGTATTTATGCTTTGTTGTTTTATGTTGCTAAGGAAGGGATTTAGAAGATCAGAATATGAAAGTTGCATTGGAAATAGCTTCAATTTATTTTTTTCCACAGCTCACCAGTCAAATTTCATTCCAGTGTATTATAGTGCTCATCTGCAGATATTTGAACTGTGGGATAAAAATAACACTAAGTGCAAATTTGGACAGTGGCTTTTGTATGCACTTAGCTCCTGAACTATGCTAATATGTAGGGCCGCATCTGACAGTTTTTGCTGGCAATTGCTTGAAAGGAGTTTCCATTGTTAATACTTCAGCCAAACTGGTATGGCTTCATGTTTGTAGAGTGTTGCCTCATGATTTAAAGAATGTGCTGTGATTCTTTGAAAACGTTAGGCAGAAAAACAAAACCTGAAAAAGCAGGTTATCTTGCCCTTTGAGTCACTAGCTGATACTGGAGACTTAGCATTTTCTGAGTACTGATAGTATTATTCACCAAATATTTGAATAAGAGAAAAAAGAAGACGTCTTTGGCTTGAATTTCAGATGTTTATGCCTTCACAAATGTCTTCCAGCTCTTCAAGAGAGCAGAAGCCCTTACTTGTCTTTGTTTCTCTGGCTGTATCATAAGAAAGCAATTGTAAAAAATCAACCAAGTTAGGACATACAAATGGAAAGTAAACTTACTTGCAAGACTTTTAATTGAGCTATGAAAATTTTTTATGGATGTATCTGGCTTGTGTTCCCAGAGAAGCAGTGGTGTTGAATAGACACTCAAGCCAATGCCTCCCTCCTTCCTCCACTTTCTTTTCCACACTGTGTTTCTACGTGTGCAATTCTACCGTGCCAGGATGTGACCAAGGCTGCTCTGTTTTGGTTTTTAGTTAATTGGCTAACTGACTAGGAGTCAAAATTTAAGCTGTGGCACTATGGTCCTTCTGAAATTGGTATAAAAATGGAATTCTTTTTTGGGGAGTTCGGCTTTACTTTGCATCCAGGCAGCTGTAGAGGTACTTGCAATCCCTTCAGTTATGTAAGATGCTGACTGGAATCCAGCATAATAGGATATATTTGCATGTGCAGTCTCACAACTCAATATTATATGTGGTGTTTTGAAAACTAAGAAAGAGGTAAAACCTTCTTTAAAAAGGCTCAGTAAGTGCTGTTTTTGGTTTATTTGTCTTAGATATAAAAATATTTAGCAGTCAGGGTTGTTGTTGACTGTGTGCAGCGGGGAGGGTCTTTGGGGGGATTTTTCTAATTAAATGTGCAAAAAAATTAAGTGTTGTTTGGCTTTAAATGCACTTTCTCCTACTTAAAGGAAAATAACTTTAAATTAAACATGTGTCTTTTCTTGTTTGGACTTGGTCTTAACTAAATAAAACAAGTTCTTGAGTGCTTGTTTTGACTGATTTTTCCCAGTAGTCAAAAAACTAATATTATACCTGTCCATTGTTCCATTCACTATCTATAAATAGATATTGAAATCTGGTTTCTAACTGAGATCAAGGTTTACTTACAGAAAGGGGGAACGTTGTATAATAGCTCTCATTATGTAAGTGACGCAGGATTCATTTGTATGAAGGGGAACAAAAATTCTGCTATTGAATGCCTTTGGCTACAAACATTTATAATTTTACAAAAAAATAGTCATAACTGTAGCCAGCTAAACAAAAACATGGTGAAGCATCAAGAGTTTTATATTAAAATAACAATGCAAGCAGGAGAGGCCTTCATTATAGAAAAGGTTTTCTTTGTATTTGGAGGGCTAGGTTTTATTTCACAAGTAGTTACTTCACACATTTGTATCTAATCCAAAAGCTTGTTGATTCACTTTTTTTTTCCCCCCCCAAATAATCCCTCAAACCTAATAAGGGCACTGCACTTGGAAAAAAATATTCTGTCTTCCTGAGCATGTGATGCTGACAAATGTGGGAAGAAAAAGGGTGAATTTAAGCAGTGGAACAAATCATTAATTTCTTACTTATAGTTTATGCATAAAATATTGAATTCCACATTAGTAAAGTGGTCAGTCAGACTGCCAGGGGTGTGAAATGTTACAGCTAGTATCTGATTATTATTATGTTTTTTTAATTCTTGAGATGCCAAAAAGAGTCACACAGCTTGCAACTGGTTCCTTACAAGTGGGAGCAATTCTCTGTGGAGTGGGGGCAGTGATGTTACACTGCAGCCTGAGGAGGTATAAAGTGACTTTTCTTTACAGTTGCTTGCAAACTGTCTTTGCAGAACTGAAGTTAAGTGAGAGCCCAAGAGCAAATCTTATATTTCCGTAGATACCAATCAATTACTCAGGAGGCTTGGTGCTGTTTGGGCCTGATAAGAGGAGAGTCGGGTCTGTTTGCTCTGGTACTTTGGCAGATCTGCATCTTGTAAATGTCTGACATTGCAGTGCATCAGTTGCCATTTTCCTCTATCTCTGCATGTTGGGGAGTGTACAGAGAAACTCCTGGAAGCACACAGTGACAGAACGGTTGCAGGATGGGGAATTCTGGCTTCATATAAGAAACAAGGTGGTTAATTTTGTTTGATTGATTTTTATCATGAGAGTGGTCAAATACTGGACCAAGGATGGACAGATGATGAGCATCTCAGAGATGATAAGAATCCTGTGTTTAACCATGCTCTTTAGTTAGCATTGATAGGCGTTCTCCTTAATTGTATCACTTAATGAATTTTTTTAAATCCAATTTTCATAGAAATCATTTGGATGTAGGTTTTAATTCATGAATTATTCACAGTTGATGGCATGGAAACGTAAACGGTTTTGCAGCAGTAGAAATGAGAGCTAATTTTACAGATAGCTAAACATACTCAGAAACTTTTCAACTTGGTTGTTATTAAATACAGGGCTTGCTATTAGAGTCCAAGAATTATCATCCGAGGTAATTATTCATGAATACTGCTTCTGAAATTGGTAAGAATGTTGACATACATGCAACAACAACAACAAAAAAAACCTTCTTTTTGCTAGACTTCAGTTTGATACTAATTAAAGCTTTCTCTGGCATGAAAGAATACTATTTTCCCCTGTAGCAAAGCTTCTGTTTTTGTTTTGTCGAAACAAACAGTTTTGAGGAAGAATTGCTGTTCCAAATTAAAAAGAAGTATCCTACTAGACAATGTTGTTTCCATCTCTGTCTTGCTTTGTGAAGTAGTAATTTATGCTCACAATTCTAGTGGTTTCTTCTGCTAGGAAGTGACCAAGATCTTTTATAACTCTTGCATTTACTCACTGATATAGAATGTTATGTATCACATTGAGGCCTATGTTTGGGCATGGTAGCACTACCCAGTGCATAAATCTCTGGAAGCAGAGTTGACTGTGACCCTTCTGTTTGTGCTTGCCATCAATTTTTATGTTAGTTAATAACTATCTAGCATAAATCTTTTTCCTTTAAAAGTAATTCTGATAGACCATATTTGGATTTAGACGGTGTCTTCACTTGTCTTCTTTCTGTAGTTGACACAATACATCTTTTAACTGTGAACATGTCTAAACTATGTTGAAACTATGGTTAGTAATAAACATACAAAACCAGTTTTGAAAAGGTGGAAATCTTTTAGTGGAGCCAAAAGAAGTTTTGCTTTTGACTTATGTAAAAAGAAATAAGCTTCATGCCTTCTGTGATCAGTTTGAAAACCGAGTAATTTCTGTGATTCATGAGATAAACTAAGGAGAGTATTCAGACTGAGTGGGAGCAATTTTGGGGAAGTCTGTAACTGCGTGATTTTCACAAGCTCCAGTGCTTGTGAAATACAAACCATGCTTTTCATACAAACCATGCTTTTCGTACAAACCATGAACAAGAAAAGGTATATACTTCTAAACAAATACTAAGCTGCTGAGAAACTTCCTAACTTAGCGTTTATAGCTACAGGAAAAAAATCAGCAACTTCTCACTTACACACTTCTCACTATTTTGTGAAAGGGCTCTTAGTGTTCTAGTACAATGTTTTTTAGAGTGGATTTCAAAGAGTGCACTTTTGAATTAACAGTGATAGTTGGTGCACTGATTAAAAACATGACAGTTCACATTTATTGTGTAAGCTGTTGATGTACAACATCATTTGTTCAGTAAGAAGCTATGCGGTATTGAACAATCGATTTAGTTTATGAATGCTTTGGGAACATTTTTGAGTTTCTGTTTCTCCGTCTTACAACGCAAGTAAATGAAAATTGGTTCTAGCAAAGGCTGCTGAAAATAGAATATAAATTGGATTATTTTTTCTAGATAAACTGGGAGTAAGGTTTTAAAATTATAATTGGGAATAAAGTATGGGAATAAAGTATACAAAGCTTGTTTAAGTTGTAGTTCTTTTAACTGTATAAAAAAGCAGTAACAAAAAGCATGGGTAATGTGTCTTACCACGTCGGTTTTTTGTGTGTAAGTATGAAATCACTTTAAGGTTACTTGTAGGACTTACATTTGATAGTCAGTCTGTGTATCTAGATGTAGTATGTATATATATGTGCTAATTTAAGTCGTGTAGCTTTAATCATATAAAATGGTGGAAGTGTTTTAATTTTTGAAGTAATCTTCAGAATGTTTTTGCAGTACTGCATAGTATACTTTTGCAATATCTAAATCTTAAAACTCAGCTACGTTTTCTCTGCTCTTGCTTAGGTTAAGCAATGGATACACTATTTTGTAGAAACAATTATAATTGACTTGAGCTACTTTGAACTATTTGCCTCAGGCTACTAACTTAACTTTTCCATTCTCTGAATAGTAACCCTGACAAGAAGGCTCTCTGTTTCCTGTTCTTAATTTTTGCCTGACTCTGTGGACTGCACTGTGTGACTTAACTTTAAAATGAGGTGGTGTGTGTTCCTTCCCAGTCATAAGACATATCGCTCTATTCCAGGAAACACCACCCACTATTGTTTCCAAGCCTTTGCAGATCTTATGTACATTAGGTAATTTAATTGTGATACAGTAATTAAAACCAGAAGTTCTTTTGCTCCCCGCAAAAATTGTATTATGTTTTTTTTCTAACGTATTTTTTTAAAGATTAAAGCATTCATATTTTAGCATAGTTAGAAGTAGACACAAATATATTTAAAAGCAATATAGAAATTCTAATGCAACTATATTGTTGATACTTCAGCACAAAATACTTGGTTCTTCTAGCTGTGTGGCTGGCTGTTAATAATATGTATTCTTAGAATTAGTACACAGTTGTTATTTTAAGTTAGCAGTTTCTATCCCTTTTGCAAGACAGCCATCCCTGCCTTTTTTCAGAATGTTGATTGTTACTCACTGATTTTACTAACCATCAACTTACAGATGGGAAGACATTTTTTTCAGAGTAGTTCATATCTCAGACAACTTTTTTTAATTTCTCATTTAAAGCAAATTCAGAAAGCCCTACCATAATGGTAAGAAAATTTTAATATTACTGTAATGTTAAGAATGGAAAATATATGCTAATCTTTGTTGTTGTTGCAGAGACAGCAAGACATGAAAAAGTACATTTGTAGAGTACCTTCAGCATTCAAAAGGCTGTTGAATGTTTAGAGAATCCATGCATGTAAATAATCCAGCAAGACATGAACAAGATTACTTCTGTTTACCTTTTTAAAACATGTTCACAATAGACTGAAACAGGAACTGTAAAGTGTTAGCACTAAGAATCTGCTTTCAGTTGACCTGTAAGCTCTGGAAATGCATCCAACTTGTTATATATGAGAAATGTTTCATGTCTTTTCTTCCTGTAATCCTGATGTCATTACACCTCGGCTTCTAGTTCTGTCTGTCATTCTAAAAGATCTTTGAAAATAGCGAATTATAATAATGTGTTATGTACTGCAAATATAAGAGCATGATGATAACAAGCCACAGTAGGGAAAAAAAAAGTCTTATTTCCAGCTTTAATTTTTACTTAGTACTTTTAGATAGTAGTAATAGTAATACCCACAGCTTTTTTTTTTTTTTTTTTAACTCGATTCTCATTGAAGGAATATAGTTAATTGCTGTAAAAGAAATATTACAGCTTATCTTAAAGTAGAAATGGATTCTTTACTTAAGGGGAAAACCTTGGTGAGTTCATGAACTTTTTCCAAGAGTAGGATTAAGGCCTTGATGTGCCAAACTTATCAAAGACATTATTCTGTTATTGAAGATGAGAAAGAATAATGTGAGTGGTGTTTTAGTACTAAGTCCTTACAAGCATTTCATTCAAATGTTTGCATTAACAAGAGTATTGTATAATGAAATCTGTAGAACATGTTGCAGCGTTGTATTACCTCTGCCAAGCAACATCAGTGTGCATTTCAGCTGAAGAGACGTGCTGAATACTGAAACGAGTCTGAAAATAAATATTTTGATTGGCCACATCTTTAAAATGTTTTAATTGATTTTATTAAGACTGGCATTCTTCCAAAGCTGCTGCACAAATACATTTGGATCTGATCCTTCGTCGTTTAAATAAATGCCAAAATTCCCACTGACTTCAAAGAAAGCAAAATTAAGATCTTAGTCACTGGAAGACACGTTCTGATTTTATCTCTTGAACAGAAGAGTCATACATCAGAGTTTTTTTTGAAAGACAGAAACAAGTATCTGAGGGGAAGTGGTGACTGAGTGAGTTGTCTTCATTTGAATTAACACTTTAAGTGTTTATTTGTTTACTCTGTGAAGACAGCCTAATGTTAAAGATGTTGACTCTTATTAGACATACTGTTAAGCCATCAGACACCAGAAGTTTACTCATTACAAGCCAAGTAGGTGTTTCAACTGTCCAAATTATCTACTGACCAAGCTTTAAAAATTGTCGCAGTGATGCTCTCTTAGGTTTGTTACCTGGATCCGTTAGCTGCAGCTGCTGCAGTCTAAGGAATAAATTCAGAAATGTCTGTTGAGAATTTTATTAGACTTACTAACATAGTTGGAAAAGCAAGTTTCTCTTTTGTTTCACTGCCATCATTTTCCCACTTTTTAAAAAATCTCTTTTCCTTCAAAGGTAGGTCAGTTTCCCAAGTCATTTCACAGTGCAGATTCATAAAATGTTGTATGGGCCATTGCTGAAAGTGTGATAATCTGCAGCAGTAGGCAAGAGTGAGCAAGCAGAAAGCTTGTTAGACTGATTTCTCTGCCAGGTCTTACTGCTGGAGTCTTAATTGGTTGAATTTATCAGATGATTGGAGAGAATTAAAGTGGTCAGGACTAAGTGTGGAATGTGAGCTCAGAGATGGTTTGATTTTATGGAACAACATGTGTGATTTTATGAGAACTATTTTGTTGTTGATAGCTGGATATCAACAAAAATAATTTTGTTGTGCTTTTCACTAGAATATTGGCTGCAGAAAATTGTTTTCTGAAACTTTCTAATAGAAAAAAAAACTACCTGCTCAAGTATAACTCTTTGTTATCTTCCTCCTTCCAAATTCGGTGTCTATCCCTTGCCATGTCTCACCTTCTCTGGATCCATGATGGCAGCTATATCCTCTTAGAATTTTTTAAACACAGTTCTCCTGCTCTATCCCAAGCCACACATCAGGGGTTTTTTTTGTTGTTGTTTTTTGTTTGTTTGTTTATTTGTTTTTGTTTTCAGTTCCACTGGTTCATAATATAATTATTTTTCTTCCTTTGTATCACTATTCACAGGTCAGCTAATATACGGTATCTGTAAGAAATAGTTAAGAATTTTGATTTGAAGAGGAAATTGCAGGTAGTTGTCACGTTATTGGTTGATACTTGCCTCAAAATATGTTGAATGCAGAGATGCATTTATAAATAAGCCAGAATATCCTGCTTGCAGGAGGACAGTAACTGGTAGGAGCACTGATGAGAGCGAAGATTGTAAGGCATGCTGATTCCTTCCATAGGCGATACAAAGGCCTTCAAGTAGCAACGTTATGGTTAGTTTGAACTTGTCTTACAGAGTCGTGGCATCATAACAGGAGTCCTGGAGTGCTACTGTAACATGGTTACTTAATAGCAATGTGTTCTGAAGAAAAACAGTTACAAGTAAAGCCAGTTTTAATTATTTGACTCTCCGGTGACAGTTCGTGTGTAGTTATTTAATGGCTAAATACAGTGCAGAAGAGGGGAGCGGGAGCAGTGTGTTTTGAAGACAGTCCAATATTTGCAATAACATGTAACGCGAAGCAGTCTGAAGTTTAAGGTTATGAGGTACTAATGAATGCTGCACTCAAAGTTGGCTACTGTGTTTCAGCTAACAGATGGTAACCTCTCACTGTGACAAGCAATAGTCAGGGTGTAAGAACGTTTCTGCATTTTTTTCATCATTAATTTTTACAGAAACCTTGGCAGAGTTACTATTTGCATAACGGAAGTTAGCTCCAGTAACTTGCTCTTGTTACAAGATGCTTAGGAAAGGGCCCTCGTGCTAGATAGCACAGGTAAGACACATGAAAAACTCCATAGTAGACATTTTTGTTTCCAAGTTAGGGTATACAAATGTGTGCAGGTAGAAGAATGTTCTTAGTATTCCAAAACCAGACTGCAGGTATGAATCTCTGTTGATGACAGGCTTCTTGCTAGTTAAACAGAAAAAGTTCTTCTCTTGGAGCCAGAGAAGGGAATTTCATTCAGCTGTGAAGACAGCTGATTTGCCTTGGGGAAAAATGTGTGAAGAAACAGATGTCCAAAAAAGGAGAAGCACTAGGGAATAGAATATTAGAAACGGCCAAATAAGAGTTTATAAATGAAGCATGTGAAAGCTTACTGTACATAAAGTAAAATCAAATTTAAGATTACTACTTGCCACACAGTACCTTAAAGGACTCATCAAACTAACATTGCTTTTGTATTCACAGTATTGATTCAAGCTTTATACGACTGCAGAAAGGCTCTGTCATTTTCAGTAAGAGTACGTACATCGTGTACATGTAAAGTTTAAATTCCTGTAATGAATGTTGCCTGGATATTTCTTTAGGATATTTTCACTGTATTCCTTAGAACGTGCTGTGTTCATAAAAAAAAATTAACAACAGGAGTTCAAATGTGAAAATTCAGACTGCAGTGTTAACTCACTTTGTGCTTTGCAAATTCCTGAAACATGCTCTCTATAGATCTAATAATGTCTCCAATTATAAATATTTCTTTAAAGCTAATGGGAATAGTTCTGCAAGGTTTTAAGTAAATTACTGTTTGAGCTTTCTGCTCTAGCTTTTTGTGAATATGTGCACTTTGGCAATTGTTTTAAACATTATATTTGAGAAGGCTTATTTGTGTGTAGTAAAGGTATGAGACGTACTCTGATAAGCACTACAGCCTATTGGAATTAAATACAGTAAATCTGTTCCTATTTCAAATTTGCATTATTTTATATTCTGCTGCTGAAGCTGAGCATTTGCTTGCTATAACTTTGCAGGAGAAAAAAATCTCATTACCATATATATGTAGGTCAGCATAAAACATAGGATTTGGATTTTGTCTCAAGAAATTCTCTTCATTTCTTTGTGGCGTGTTTGTCTTGACTGTTTCTGAAGAAAGGAAATGCTGTGATTAAATAAGCATGATTGCATATCAAAGACATAAAATTGTTTTCAGTGATGTTTCTTCATCTTTACATTGCAAGAACAATTCTAATGAATTTGATTTGTAATTACTGCCAGAGCAACCATTCTGAGTCTATCACCATACAGAAAGTAAAAATACAGTAGGATAAGTACAAGCTCCCACAGGAGAGAAAAATTATGTTCCTACTTGCCTAGTGTTAACTCCAGAACCTTTCCCCTTGCCCCTCCGTTTCTGATTCCTCCCCCCACTCCTATAGCCATAAGCACTTTGTAGTGTTGACACTGGCAATCGAACTGTCTTATTTTGAGTATGAAAGAACTACTTTTATCATTTCTAATATGCAGCCTACGGCCAAAACAGACAAAGCAATTTAGAAGGACTGGGTTCAGAAAGAGGCTGGAATTCCCATTTTACAGCCCTTCGGAATATGAGTTCAGTAACCAATTCTAAAGCAGTTAAATGACAACTGCTGATCTGTCCGTACTTGGTCAGCTGAGTTGCACACTGTTTGATGGCATCTAGCTCTTTGCCATCCTTCTGTTAAAAAAAAAAAACAAAAACTGATTAAATAATAGAGGAGCTACCTGTATTGTGTAATCAATTTTTTTAAACTTCTAAAATCATTTTATTGTGTATTCACTGAAGAACTTAGACTAGAAGACACTTCCAAAGAATAACCTAATTCTTGAGGCAAATGTAACATCAGTACTGAGGCCTGCTTGTTATCAGGGAGCATCCTTGTGTGGCACTATCTTTTTCTGTCCAGGATAATCTCTTTTATCAAGTTCCTTGTGGTGCTCTCCCTTCAGACTGTGTCCTCTTTCTCCAGTCTTTGACCTGTGTCTTGTCTTAAGGAATCTTATATTCTAGTAGCTCTTTGTTCTTTATTATTGTCAGTCCCTGTGTGCTTTTTGATGTGCACCCAGCCGTGCATCTTGTGACCTATTTTTCAGTTTGTTTTAAAAAACATTTCACTTTATATCATTCCCCTTTTGATCTGTCATCACCACTGCTGTCAGCTGACACTTTTCTTTTACTGCAAAAGGCTCTCTGTCTGTAGTGGTATTAAAGCCCTAGATAATACCTTTTTAATCTCTGTTTCTACGAAGCACTTCTGATAATCTCCTAAAGCCAAGGAATGTAACTATATCACTGCTGCTACTTTGTCCTGCTCATCTGATATTCTCTGAGTCTTAGTTCATGAGCGTGGAGAAATGCAGTAGTTATCTAATTCCCCACTGACTCACCATGTAATTTTCCAGAAGTTTTTATTGTCAGTCTAAGCTTTGTGCATGAACTTTAATAGCTGGAATAACTAGGAACTTGGTCTGTTGTATGGATGATTTGTTGTTTCTCTCGTTAACAGCACTGCCATCAAAAATTTTTAAAAAGTTTCCTCTAAGACAAGTAATGTGATGTGTCTACCCAGCTTTGTAGTGTCATACATAGATTTTCAGGCTGGACCAGGCTCTGATGAACCTGATGGAGCTGTAGGTGTCCCTTTTCATTGCAGTGGAGTTGAATGACATGGCCTTTAAGGGTCTCTTCCAGCTCAAATGATTCTATGATTCTGTACAAAAAAAACGTTTCCTTACAACATTTCCTTATGTTTCCAAACTGGCCCTTCTCTGTTCACTAGAGGATCAATATGCCACTTAGCTCTGTGAGATGGAGAGATCTGAGTGCAGTGAGATTTGTGTTGCAGTTTTTGTAGAGATTGACCACATTGCATACATCACTGTGAAGCTGCTCTCTGCAGAGCTGGCACTTCACATATCATTTCATGATCAGTTCCTCAGCTCCATCTTAAGACTCTTTTCCTTCCACTATTGAAATAGAGGTAGGAGTGTCAAAAATTGAGGTACCACTATCAGAGCAGGGGAACATTTGTTTGCAAAGCACAGAACTACACTTGTTCCTTACACAGCTGATTTATGTGAGATTCACCTCAGTGTTGTTTCTGAGTATGAATTTGTGTTTTGTGCCTGACTGTTTAGGTGAATAGCTTTCAGCTGTTTTGGGACATGGATAAAAAACTTGCTAGAATATCTAATCCTGTGCTACTTGCCCCCACCCTTCTTTAAGCAAAGAAACCAATTTGAATTCATCTACCAGTTTGTCACTGCTGCTTGTTTGTCACGCTGTGGTTCACTGTGTATTTTAAATATTTTATTGCTGTCCTCAGTGGGCACTGAAACTTTGACTTCTTGTTTTGAAACTTCATCGAGGCATACTTAGATTCTTACAAAATCCCTCACAGACAGTGTGTGTTGGCACTGCATGTCTATTAGGACTCGGGGATTCTTTGATTGCTCATTCATGAGCTTCTAGTAAAAGATTACTTGTCTTTTAGCCAGGTGTATGGCCAACGTGTGTAATGGCGTCTGTATGTGTAGTGTTCTTGCTGGCTTAAAAACAAGCTTCAAGAACTGATTGACCTGTGTGGAAACAGACTGCACAGATGTGTTGTAATATCCTTCCCACTTCAGCAGACATGACTAAACAGACTTTGTCTGCTCTGAACAATTAAGATGTTTGCCAGTGTGAGCAGGGCCCCATGCAAGTTCCAGCTTGTTTCTGACTGGTAGAGGAGTTTTCAATTTGTGCAGAAATATTTCAGCTCTTTGTGCTCTCTCCATTTTGCAGTTTACTCAGTAACTTTGCAAGAACCACCTTGGGGCTTTGCATAAATAAAAATACTTCCTCTCTTCTGACTTTTCTAGTTTTTCTCATTCCCTAGAAGCAGTATTTACATGGCCATAAAAGCAAACCTTGCTTTATATGAAAACAAAGTAAGAGAACCCAGTGGCGTTCATTCACGACAACAGTTTTCCTGTCACTGTGACTCAGGATGAATTTGAGAACCTCTGCTCAGAATTTTGCCTTATTATGGAGGCTCTTGAGTGTAAGAGTAGAGGTGTTGAGTGATATCCACAGGATGCAAATGAAACAGCTGATGCTGTGTAACTGTTTCCAGTAGGAACTCTTTGCTGTCAAATAAGGCAAGAAGCAGAAAAGTCACTTCTGTCAGGAGGGTACTGAGGAAAGCTCTGAGGAAAATACATTAGATTTATCACACTGAATAGTGTAGTCACTGTGGGTGTTGGTCCTGCAGTAAGTTCTAACAGATGCATGGCTGGACCATCTGCCTCCTCCCAAGGTGTGGCTGCCAGTGTGAGAAAATTGGGCTGTCCTCAGGAGGTTTGAAGATCAATTTTTCTGCTGAGGTTGACTGGTGAACCGGTACAAAGTCTGTTCTTCAAGGCTGACCTGTTGCCTTTAGGATAACTACTTTTGTATGTTCTCGTATCCGTCTGGTACGCTGAAAAATTTTATGACAAATTTGAAATGCTGAACACTTTTTGAAGAAACAGCTCTTTTTGAAGAGCCTGGGATTTGACTGTGAATGTTTTTGTTTTTTTTTAATCCATTGGTATTATCAGTTAATATTAGGGAAGCAATTTTTGTTCTGGAGATTTGATTTAGCTGTATAGATAAATACAAAAGTTTCTATGAGCAGCTATTTCCCTTACATCACCAGAATCACCCAGAGCAACAATACTTGAATATCAGACTGCCAAGAAATGACTACATCAGACTACAGGAGTTAATCATTTTGTCTTTTGGAAACCCTTTGAACTAGAAAAAAAAGTTGTATGACTTTCAAAAGAATAATTACAAAGCATGTATTTGTTAGTAAGTATAGGTCATTTGTTCTGTATTAAAAAGATTAGACTGTATTTGGCTAAAATTTTGCTAGCTAGAGTTTTCAGCTGAGAATAACTTCACCACGGTACATGCTGAACAGCAAATGGAAAAGAAATACAATACTGATCCCTTTCCCTCACCAACAAATAGGCCTTTAAAGTAAATGAGATGTAGTGAAGATGCTAAATGCACTAGAGGATTTAATTAATCGTGATGGATGTAACTTAGTCATCTGAGTAACATCATAATTGATACAACTTCAATTATAACACCTGACTACCAGTTATTCAGTGTTCCTGAATGTGTTGAATTTGATTTTGAGGATTATAAATGAACAAGTTATAAGTGTGCTATCCTACAATTTTGGTTGAGGATGTATCCCTTGTGGATAGATCAGTGATAAAAAAGATGAGTGGACAACTGATGCACTCCTTAATGGCAGAATGATATGTAGTCTGTGATTATACAGGAGATGGCTTGGGCTATCCACAGAAATAACATGCAGTCAAAGGCAAGGCATTTGTGATGGGAGAATATAGTGCCAGCATAGAGCTAGAGAAGAGAGAGAAGTTAAAAATATATATATTTGTAGTTGGATTAACTGATCTAAATGATAGATCTGTGCTTTGAATTGCATTGAAGCAATCAGCGTAGCCCATAGAACACTGGGAACATGACAGGGATTTAAAGCACAAGATGTTGTGGACTTTGCCAAGGACATCTGGACAGGCAGGACAATGTTAAAAATGTTTTAAAATCATCAGGATGTATATCTCAAAGAAAGGCAGGATTTTATCTAATGTCCAGGATGACTAGAATTACTGAGAGGAAAAAAAAGGAGAGGATTTCAAAGCAGAATTGACTTGTGCTTAATTAATACTTCCTCACTTACCATTAGGAAAACAAATGTTATTTCTTTTGCAACTCCTTTGCTCCAGTGTTGTTAGTTTTGTAGCATCTTAGATCCACAACCTGTATACAATATGACTTAGATTCTGACTTAACTCTTTAGAAAATATCTCCTAATACTAATAGTAAAAAAATAAAATAATGGGGGAAAACATCTATCTGTGCTATGAAATATATATATATTTTTAAAAAAAGCAGGAAATCAAAACCTCAGTTCTGAGTTGCAACAGATGTTTTTCAGTATGAGGAGAAAGAACTTTCAATAGAATTTTCATTTATTCGTTTATCATACTGAAAAAGAAATGGTAGAATTACATTACAACTTCTAAATAAATTCTGTGATAGAATAGCAAGCATTTGAAAGTTATGCCCAAGAGATGTGGTCAGCTTTGTAGAAAACACAAAATTGTATCTTTTCTGAGCTTCCAGTGAGGATGTGTTGGAAGAACACCACTCCTGGAAAACCCATGCCTCCTCTTGGATGCTTTTAGTGTTGTGATTTTTTTGGTTTTGATTTTTAGATGTCTTTGCTTTGAACAACAGATGAATACAGCACTGATTTTTTTTTTTAAGCATACTCTGAAAATATTATTAAATGTTTTATGTACGTCAGAGTGCTTAAGAATGAAGCTGAAGGCCAGAAAGACCTTTTTAGTGGGCACAGCATAATTATACCAGTTTACACAAAACAAAATCCATATTTAGGAACCAAGGTAATATACTGCCAAAATAAAAATATTATCAAAATATTTCTTGTAAGGCGTTTATTTTGGATAAAATCATTTGCCTGAGAACCACAATGTAGTTAGTAAAGACAAGCTTAGGTTTCTCAAATTTGGACCTAAACATTTGCAGTAACATTCTGAGAGCACTCCTCAGAATTTTTTTCAATTTTGAAAGATTGCAAGTGATAGCTCAGTGTTTTTCTAATTTGTAAGAGTAGCTTTTGTCTTTTGGTCTGTGTCATCTTTGGAGCGTGAGGAGCAGCTGAGGGAACTGGGATTGTTTAGTCTGGAAAGAGGAGGCTCAGGGGAGTCATTATTGCAACTCCGCAAGTCCCTGAAAGGAGGTTGTGGTGAGGTGGGGGTTGGTCTCCTCTTCCAGGTATCTCATGATGGGATGAGAGGTACTCATCATAAGCTGAGCCAGGGGAGGTTCCCAGTGGATTTTAGGAAAAATTTCTTCTCCGGAAGAGAGGCCAGGCATTGAAACTGGCTGCCCAGAGAGGTGGTGGGGTCACCATCCCTGGCGTTCAAGAAACACGAACATATGGCATTTGGGGACATGGTTTGTGGGCATGGTAGTGATGGTTGGACTAGATGATCTTAGAGATCTTTTCCAGCCTTAATGATTCTGTGATTCTGTTTTCACCTGTGCAATAGCTGTAATCATCTATTCCTTTTAATTTCTGCTTATTACGTTCTGTAAGGAATTAAAGAGCTTTATAAACTGAGTACAATATAAGGAACATTCACTATTGGAAGATCTTCTTCCTTTTGAACGTAACTTGATCTTAAATGTTTATAAATGAGTATGACCTTGGCTTTCAGTATATCTGAAAAGAAAGCACATCATCAAACTGCTGCTTGAGCCTGGTCTATTTGACACAAAAGGAAAAGCATGGTCTGCTTTCAGCTGCAATTTGCTGTTCTGGGGATGTCTTAGCTGAATTCTGTTGTAACCAAACATCATCCCTTGGCAGCTGGCTGGAAATCACAGCATGAAAGTATCTTCCTGTAGGCCCTGCCATATTTAAAATTTTTTGTGTTCAAATTTAAAAGGCTTAATTGTTCAAAGTTATGCAAACCAACCTCTTAAGTATATTCCAATTTTTTCCTTGGGAGGAGGTGGTGTTGAAATGAAAAAAAATTAAGAAAATATTAATTTAGTGCCACAGAGAGATAAAGTACGCTTCCATAGGGCAGGTGACCAGTTGCATGCTTTAAGATGAATATAGAAGAAAAATGCATTGAACAGCCTTGGTTTATATTCCTGTTTTGAAAACACACTAAATATATTTACTGCCCTGAAATCAAACTTTTTTAAGCAGCTTCTTTCTCTTATCACTCACAGTTGGATTAACGTGTTCTTTCTGTGGTCCCTGTTGATCCAATAAACTCTGTAACTGCATTTATATAGTAGGCAAAAAGATCAAAGTGGTCCCATATGGGGAAAAAAGACCATTCTAAGCCAAAACAAGCTGTTTGGCTTGTAAGCAATTGGAAGCCTTTGCTATAGCACATCTGCAATGTGCTCTGCATTGCAGAGCTCCATAGCATGGCGTGCTGCATCATTTGAGTTACTGTGTAATACAAAAATCTTACAAGTAATAATGCTTTAGTAAGTTTGATTAGACTAAGAGAACTTAGAAAGAACTTAAATAAAAAGCAGTAAATAAAAAGATTGTTTTGTACCGTATAGATTATATTGCAGGAGTTGAGTTTATTGCTCTTCTTTCTCGGAGCATTAGGTTCAAAATAGTGAATAGTGAATGAATTTGATTTTTTAGTGGTGAAAAGTTTGCTGTACTTAGAGAAACAAATTGCTTGGCACGATCATGCCATCTTTAAACAGTCCTGTGTCATGATGTTGAAATAAGATTCACCTCCAGTTGGGAGCAATTTCAAACATTGCTTTCTCACTGCACTGTGGAAATGAAAAAGGCCAACAGGAGAGCAGGTGGGTTGCACTTTGTTAAAGAAGATCTAGCAGGATAGATACATCTACAGAAAGGGAAAATGAGGGAATTAGGTAAGGAGATTTGATAGCCTGGAAAAATACGAGTATTCCTAGATTTGTTAGCCCAAACAGGTGTTGGAATGATATGGTCTGAAAATTGAAAACACTTTGAAAAGAGTTATAGAATCCTAAGTCATGCAAAAAACTTGTAAAGAGTGTAATTAAAATTCTTGTTGATTCCATTCCATATTAATGGAAGTGATTATCATAAAATAATTCAGATGCTTGTACACATTTTCAGTCTAGGTTGGACTTGTGTTTTGAGAACTGTTTCTTGTGTCTCTAAGTAGATTTTTAAGTGGACTTTAGACTGCCTACATTATATAGAAAACTGTGTAATGCATGGACATTACAAATACTATAAGAGTGAGTCAGCATGCTTGTAGAAGTCTGTTTTTGCTGATGCACCTTGTGCTTCCTCATGTTAATTTCCTGTCCGCTTGGAACAATAGAATTCTAGTAGAATTAAACCTTAAACCTTATTTGCCTGTTGTATCTCTGGAACATCTCTGCCTTCACTATGTGAATATTTTAATTGGTTGTGCTTTTATATTGATGCTTGCTGTTTCCTATTTAATATTTATTTCATGTTGTTTGATAAACATCACAGGAAAAGTGATGGGTAAGGCTGTAATAATTGTAGAGGATAACGGACATGTGAGATTCCGATACTTCAGTAAATTTTAAAATTGCATTGCAAGAAATAAAAATCTGATGGTTTCTGTACAACATTGCATTGTAGAACTGCAAACCATCTTCTTCCATTCACTTAGTTTCAGACATTGTTTTGGTTACTGACTGTGTGAAAACCATTCCTTCTGCATAAGAGGAGCCACAGTGTGGAAATATAAGCTGAGAGAAAGGGATTTGCTCAGGTTTAAGAATGCTAAGGGGGGAATATTTTGGGTTTTTTTTTTTTCTTCTCAGCTACCTTGTGGAAATGTACTGAGAAGACAGAGGTGCAGAATGAAAGCATGAGAGGCAACAGGCACAGACTGCAACATCACGCATCCCAGTTAGATAGAAAGGGGGGAAAAAAAATCAGCGTATTAAACTTAGCTGGCCCTGAGCCCCATCTAGTTGGTCATGCTCTGAGGGGAGGATTGGACAGAATGATCTCCACAAGTATCCTCCAGTCTGTATTTCTGTGACCCTGTATTGCAAGGCTGAGTGTACTTTAAGTATCGTGTTTTATAATCTCTATGTTGTTGTCTGAATTGTTTACCTCTGAGGGTCACTTGAATAGCTCATATCGTAAAACTGCTGCTCTTTTTTTAATCAGTAACTGTGAAATGTTTGATTTTGTGTGACTTGCAAGCTCATTTACACATCTTAGATACCAGTTACGCATTGCTTGAATTTGAAAGACTGAGTGGAACATGGCAAGCTATTGATTTACAGCAAGACAAAGTCTGTGTAGTTGGAATAGAATATACTCAGATGTGTAGATGGTAGTAGTTATTCTGACATCCATTTATGCATTATGATCAAGTTACTAGTTCATGAAAGTTTAAAGTGAATTTGCATTTGCCCATTGTGAATTTTTTGCAGGATTTAGAAATTAAATGAGTGTAAGCTTACATATCTTTTTGCATTTAAAAACAGAACATCTAGGCTCATCAAAAGAGCCAAGAAGATGATAAAAGAATTTGAATGTATACTTTTATATACATTAGTGTTTTTAACTTCAGTTCAGTCAAAGAATTTGTATCAGAGCTAATAATTGCTGTGAAAATTAAATTAACTGTGGCTTCATTGAAACTCTTGTTGTGTTTGGATAGTTGCTTTTTGGTGGTAGTAAAATGAAGTTTCAAATTCCACACCAAAATACGCTGATGGAAGTTATCACATCTTCTTGATGGGGGGAGGGGGGACGTTTGCTTTTGCGCTGCTTTGTTCTCAGACTTTAAGAGCCTGAGGAAAAGAGTTCATTGTAGAAAATATCCTCAGAGGTGGACATCATTCCCACAGCTCAGGTGCTGAGTCCTGAAAAATGGCCTTTGCAACTCCAAAACACTTGAAGAGGTTACCCTGGAGGAGGAAAGAAATTGGCTTTGTATTTGCTTGCTTCTCTGCTTTGTTTCTTCCTGGAACAAAGAGAAACAATGGAAGGAAATGTGTCAAAGGCATTTTAACAGCAAAAAAAACTTTGTATGCTTTTTTTTTTTAATTGGATGGTTATAGAATCTTTTAGTCTTTACTTTTAGTAAAGAGTTTTTACTTTTAGTAAAAAGTAAATGATCAGCTTTCATGAATGTTTTCATAAAATAATTTGATAAAATACCTTAGAAAACTGTGAAAATAAAAAATACTAATTACTGTTGAATGCTATGTTCTGTATATCTGTTGGAAGCATAGTTAGAAGACACAAAGACTTTTCAACTCAAAAGTTTACAGTGAAAACAAAAAAAATTTTCTGTAGTGTTTACTTGCCTTTTTTTTTTTTTTTTCTACTTAAGTATTTTTGAAAGTATTTAAAATCTTCAGATGCCAGTTCTGCAGGATGCTTAGGAAATAGTCTGGTTTTAAGTGTGTAAGCTGACTAAGATCACATGCTAAGGAGCTTGCTGAAATTGCCTGTTAACAAACTGTTGCAGTAAGTGTAAGTAGTTTGATCGATGTGTAAAGCCTGCCATGGGAGAGGATGTTTTGAGAAAAAGCGTGATCCCTCTGTCCCTCGATCTTAGAACACTTTGTGCTCAATCTAAAGGATACAGAAATGGAATAAACAATAAAAGGATAAAAAATCAAATGCTAGACACTTGTATCTTGACAGAATAGAGAGCATGAGAGAAAATCAGTCCTGAAAGTTGATCACAGGGCTTTTTAAAATGCCACAGTTGCCAGGGTGGAAATCAATGGGCTAATGTTTGCAGTTCGTATAAAAAGTGAGGCCACACATGCAAGAGAAACACAGAGAATAATTATTGGTGTTGATTGTGATCAAAATGAGGATGCCTTGTGACCTTGACCTAGATTCTAAGCTGTGGCTATTGGCTGGAAATACAGAATTTTGCAATGTCTATGAAGGGAAAACACGTATCAGATGCCACCAAGAACAAAAGCATCAAGTTGGTGTAGTTGAATATATTGCAAGGTTTGAACAGGAAAGACTATGAAGTTCTAGCCAAGACACAAAAAAAGAAAACTTGTGTTGATAGCATGAGTGCCAGAAATTAGTCATCAGTGTGAACTAAGTAGGGTATGTGTATTGTGTACAGGAATCTGGAAAAATTATCTTCTGTATTTGGGATATCTCACCTTGTTGAATGGAGTGTAATGAATGTCTATGGCCAAAACTGTAAGGTAAAACCGATTTTGGCTAGTTTTGTTATAGCAAGTAAGCAATCACTTCTGGGGGAAAAAAAATAAAAAAAAAATAAAAAACTGGCTATATCCTGCAGAAATAGAAAACTGTTGAAGCAGAACATGTAAGTGTGGATTGGATGAACAGTTCTTGTGGGGGAACCACTAGCAGTACTGCAGAGTAAGCTGTTTCTACTAGGAGCAGCAGGGAATGCTTACTGAGGTGCATTACCTTCGTTTCTTAGATAGCAAAGAAAATTATGTAGAGTGCTGTGCAAGCTCTGTCATGCAGCTAGGTATAAGTTCTGAGCAAAGCTAAACACTGTCACTGCTGTAGAATGCTGTCTCTGTGTTGATTGTGCATTTACTTTTTTTTTTTCCCCTTGTGCAGAGGGGGGTGGTTAAGGAATTGTTTAATATGCAGAATGCTTGAAGTTGTTTTCAGTTTCAGTAAGATGAAGGGTAGTGCTTACTGTGCATCAGGTATCTGAGATGAAAGGAGGGTGCTGAACTTTGTAATTAGCATCCCTCAGTCCGTACTGAAAAGCTTGAAAAAGCTGCATGTTGGAACTGGAACATATAATGAATTTCAAGTTTGTTTCTGTGAGTTTCATCTCCTGAAAGATGCAGTCTCTGACCCAGGAAGAATATTGAAGGAGCCACATGAGGACTGTTGATGCAGCCTGCTGTGCTTAGGTCCTTGAATTTTACTGTATAGGTTCACAAATACTTTGCAGAATTAGATTGTCAGAAGTTCGGATGTATGAAAGCATCTTTAACGTAGTGCCTATGAAAAAGCTCATGTTGTATAGACATGAAATAATTTACTTTAAATTTAAACGTGTTTGAATATATTCTTTTATCATTTGTTTCGCTTCCCTGAGTAAGGGTACATTTCTAAATCGAGATGCAAGGTGTGATAAGATGTAATTGATGTGAGAAGCTGCATGTTCTCATGTGATACCCAAGGGTGCTGTTTGTTACATGTAACATCTAATTTTCAGCCTCACCTCTGCCGGTAGAATTTTCCTTACTCTAAACCGTGTTTGGAGCATTTATAACACAGTAAATACTGAGGTTTGCATAAAGGTATTCCAAGGTTTTCTAAGCAGTGTGTATTTGATGCACATGTATGTAGATTTATCTTAGTTTGGTGTGGAAAGCGGTGTGTGGGGGTGGTGTGTTTGTTTGCTTTTCTTAATGAGGTGGCCGTTTCTGTGCAATTGCTGCTGGATCACTGCTGGCAAGAAACTTAGAAATCCTCTTAGGATACGCTGATATTCTTGCAGGTTTGTTTATAAGATAAACAGAAGTTACCTATTTAAGTTACTAATGTTAATTCTAGGATGCCAAGTCTTGTTTCCATATGTGAATGCTAAGTTTGGAACCATGGCCATGGAGGTTAAATTTCAGGTACCAGCTGTTATTGCTGCAGGAAGGAAATGCAAAACTCTTTCTCTGTTCATTAGGATTATTGAAAATGCCATCTGGAACTGTGTAAAATCATTGGGAACTTGTGAACAGTTGAATTAATACGCAGGGTTTTTTCCCCATTCTTTCTACGATGTAAGACAATTATACTTGTCATTTTAAGGAAACAACTTCAGGAATTACTTTATCCTGAATAGGCATAATTTGCATCTGACATTTAGGAACCTCTACAAAGAAGTTCAGATATGAAAACATGTGCTTGAAAAAAACAGGTGCTTCGAGGTAGTCTGTCCAGGCTTTTTATTTATTTATTTAAGGGGTTGGATGGAGGTTGACATTGACAGCTGGTTTATTATCTTTCTATTTTATGACTTCTCCTGTCATCGCGTGTAGCTGCATTTAGATTGACTAACCCAGGTGTGCTGCAGGACAGAAGAGAAGTGAAAGCAAAATCCAAATTCATGGCTTGAATTGGGGATCAGATTCTTGGCACTACGCTCATTTTAGACTTGAACTTCCATGGCTTTCTGTATTTCCTGATTTCTGTTCTGCAGAAATTTCACTGTTTTGAAGTAATAGCCAAAATTTGCATAGCCATGAAGCATGTAGTTTAAACATCTTTTCATGCAAAGGTGGATTCCTATTAACGAAGAGCCTATGAACCTATTAAGTATTATAATTTAGTTATTGGTACTGGCAGAATACAAGTTCTGGTTAGGCTCATGTAACTTGTTTTCTTTAGGTTAACATGCAACTGTTAGCTTACATACTGAACTTTCTCATTGTTTCATGTTGTCCTCTCACCTCTGCATGTCATTTATTAAGGTATCACTATTCTTAACAAAACTGCACAAAGCTTCAACTTGCAGACTGCAGTTGAGACTGCTCGGGTGGTTAGATGAAGTGCAAACTATCTCACAAAACTGTCCTGCACTAATTGTCACTGTAGGAGAGAGAAGTCTGTTCTTCCGGAAGTAAAATAGCATAATTTGTAAATGTTAAAAAATGATTCCTCTCAATCCAGGATGTTTGCACAGTGGTTAAATAACTGTGAACCTCAGCTTCAGTCCTTTTGTAAATATCTTTATGTCGAAGGACTCCTAGGAAATATATGTGTTTTAGATAGAAAATTATTTAGTTGTTATTCTTTTCTTCTTACTTTCCTGCTATTATTACTAATGCTGTATTTCAGGGGTCTTAGATTCTCAATGTCCATGACTAGTTTATGTTATTCAGATAGCATAATACATTTCACAAGTAAGGCTGCTCCCACGGCCAGAAGCCTGGGTTACCTAGGAGGCAGTGTTGGCTGTGCTGTGTGCTGGAGCTCAGGAGCTGTGCTTGGACTGAACGTCTTCAAGTTGCTTGAGGCCCTCACAAGGGCCCTTGATATTAAGGACAAACAACAACAACAAACCTGCGTTCTTCCCCTTGGTTTCAACAAAGAGAAATGACTGTGTAGTTAGAGCTGCTCTTTGTGCCAGATGGACTGTTACAGTAATGCAAGCATTGCACAAGATGCGTAGAGCCAAAAGGCTTTCTGAGCTTTACAGAAACTATGGAACAGCAAGACAGTTTCTGGATGGAAGTATTTTCATATCACAAAATTACTCATGTCACTGGCACCCTTACCAGCCTTTCTTTGTGAAAAACAAACAAACCAGCAAGTACTTGCCTTCTCACCCACACTGCTCAGATCAGAACTGATGATGGGAAAGCACAGAGCAGAGAAGCTGGCACTGCTCCCAGTGCATCTGCTTAGTAGATAAAGAAGACTTTTAGGGATCTCAGTCCGCTTTTTTTCACTTTTGCCTTTGATTCACCTCATGGCATTTATTAAAGTATTTATTGCCTTTCTTTTGGAGTGATTTTGGGGGTTAAAATCTATGGGATTTGTTTTCAAAAATTAGGCTCAACAAAGATGGACTATCAGTCTGAACTTTGAATTTCTTACTTATTGCCAGTTTGAATCATACCATAAACACTATTTAAAGATTTTGTTTTTCATATTTCTTTTCCACATCCTTGACCCTGACTGGTAAGCTGGACATTTGTGTTTGCCTTGGCAAGCTCCAAGCTGCTCATCTAGGGCAGGATGAAAACTCTTTTTTCCTTTCGTAAACAAACTGTTCCTTCAGTATTTTCCATAAGGATTTACACCACCATTTTGCAACGCTTCTAGGAATTGAAAAAATCCTGCCATTCGGAGTTTTCATTTTATGGTTTGTAACACTGCAGAAAAATATTTGAGCAATTGCTTTCTGGGGTTGGATTTTAAGAGCTTTTTTTCAGAACATTTTCAAATTCCAGAAACATTACATTTTGTCATAGGAACTTTTATTAAAATTGTAGTTATTTTTTTTCTATTAACTATTCAATATTGCTGTGT
>JAOWBP010004220.1:3593009-3610067 GCA_028571105.1 Tragopan temminckii
GTTTTGTTTTTAATAATATAGATGGCCTGGTAATTTCTTGTGTTTGGTTTGTTGTTTTGTTGTATTTTTTTTGTATTTTTTTTGTGTGTGTGTGTGTGTGTACATGAACTTTTTTTTCCCTTTACTTAATATTTCAGTCATCCTTCCCAAAGTTTCTGTTCATTCTCCTTTGCATCCTTTATTTTCTAAATGACCTTTATGCAGGCATCCTGTATGCTGTTAATGGAAAACTCTTCCTGAAGTTCCACCCAATAGCTATTGGAGCAATGGTTGCATGTTATTATTGGTACTAAGTCAGAAATGCTTTGAGATGATAGATGGTATAAATGTAACAGCATTCCAATTATTTGGTCACACAGACAAAATATATATTTTTTTTCCCCCACTTTAATTAAAATATTTACTGTTGAATGTCTCTTGCGTGCCAAATTAGGTAGTAGTTGTGGTTTTATCTGCTGTAGTAGTTAGGAATGAGTGAGCTATGCATACCCTGCCTCATGAACCATGCAGGGCAGCAGCTGATGTATGGAACGTAGTTGGACCGTTCTCACCAACTGCCTGATGCTTTTGATAGACTAGTGCTCTCAAAAATCCCAGGAGAAAGACATTTAATTTCCTTGCTAACATCTTAAACAGAGGTTCAGCACTATTTAGCAAACACTGCAAGCTTAAGGCAAACTTCTCTGTAACTGTTTGCTCAGATTTGAAGAGGAGGAAGAGCAAGCAAGTCAACTGGTGTGTGCACAGCATTTCTCTGTTGCTGGAGATATTGGAGTTTAATTTCCAACAATGGCAGATATTACATAATCTAGCTTCCTGCTGCTAATATTTGGAAATGTCATTAAGAGATTCTGATAGATAATGTCAAGATGAACTGTGCTTAAAAATCAACAAGGAACAGTGAATAATAACATACCCACTGATCTGAGATACTGGAAAAGAATGTGATTTAGACGTCTATGACACTGATTATATAGGTGAGTATCAGGAGTAGGCTGTTTTTTTGGTTTTTTGTGGGTTTTTTTGCCACAAGGACATACAATGGCATGTTGTTTCAGAATATGACCAAATTATTGTTTTTAAATTATTTCTTTGCTATAATTGTAAATGATTGTGGCTTCATACATTTTTGAAGCCAAAATGTTCTATTCCGGCTTACGTAGTAACACCTCCCTGGAGGTGTTCAAGGCCAGATTGGATGGAGCCCTGGGCAGCCTGGTCTAGTATTAAATGGGGAGGTTGGTGGCCCTGCACGTGTCAGGGGGGTTGGAGATTCATGATCCTTGAGGTCCCTTTCAATCCTGGCCATTCTGTGATTCTGTGATATTTTGCAGTGAGCTTTAAAAGCACTTATTATTTAAAGAAGGTTTGCCTTCTTCCTCCCACGTTTCTGACAGTTACAAAGGATTAAGGCAGGACACATACACAGTGGCCAACATTTAGTTTTGGCTTCCATTTGAAGGGGGCTTCCACTTAATGATAAGGCACCGCCATTATTTTGGCAGAGATTTACCAGCGTGCCAAATATCAAATGGCTCTGTGATTGTCTGTCAGACATTTCTTTACATTATCACACCTCTGGGTATGACAGTCCCCTTTGTAGGGCACTTTTAGGACCACAAAGATGGTGAAGGACCTAGGGTAAGTTGTATGAGGAGAGCCTAAAGTCTTCTGGTTTGTTCAGCCTCAGGAGACTGAGGGGAGGCCTCATGATGGCCTACGGCTTCCTCACGAGGGGAGTGAACGGCAGGTGTTGATCTCTTCTCTCTAGTGACAGTGGCAGGACCTGAGAGAATGGCATGGAACTGTGAGAAGAAAGTGGCAGGCTTGGTGGTACGGAAAATTTCTTCACTAGGGGGTTACTGGGTGTGGAATAGGCTCTCCAGGTCACGGCCCCAAGCTGCCAGCATTCAAGTAGTGTTTGGACAGCGCTGGGATGTAGGATTTGAATTCTGAGTGTCCTGTTTGGAGTTAGATTTAATGATCCTTGTAAATCCCTTCCAACTCTAGGATCTTTCCCTCCCATCCATTGCCTGAGCTTGTTTTGGTAGAGATCTTCTGTTGAGTAAGTACCTAAAACAGCAAGACCAACATTTGAGTCAACTAGTCAATAGAGCGGCAGGTGAATAACAGATCATACAGGTAGATCTCTTCTCTAGCACTGCCTACTAAAGCCTTATAATTTATTCACTTTGATCATGGAGTTAGTGAAGTTCATTTGTCTCCATTTTTGGACTCTCAAAGCCAGACATCAGTGATGTCTTAAACTGGGTTGCAGAATTCTGAAGGGAGTCTGATTTCACATGTAAAGATAATCTTACACTATTGAGCATGTATTTTGAAGTTTTCATGTGTGTAAAGGAGAAATAAATAAATAAATCTATTGTTAACTTTTAAATGGCTGCTATGTCAGTTTTATTCTTTCTTGTTTAGGTGTGCTAAAAATATATATCTACCAGAGCAAATGTACTGTTTTGTGTAGCAATTCAGCTCCTCCTGTTGAGGAGTCACAGTAGAGCATTTTTTATTTTTGCGTAAAAGGAAAAAGGAAAAGGAAGAAGTTAGCAGTGTGCACTGTTTAAAAATGAGTTTCTGGTTTTGAGGCTTGTGTTTTCTGTTACCAGTCTGACTGCTAGAAGCTTTAACTGGTTGTTTTGCAGCAAGTGCATTCTGTTCCCAAATGGAATCAAATCCACATTATGCCTGGGTTGTTAGCATAGTTGGAAAGCAGAGTAATATAAATTAGCAATCCAGTCTAAGAATGGTTAGAAATAACATCTGTTCTGTTTCCCAAGGTCTGTGCTCCCATTTTAAGTTGCTGTGCCCTAGAATTAGAGGTTTGGGTTCTTTTGCAAAAGGAAGGTGCAGATTGACTTTGGTAATGGAACAGAAGAATTGAGGAGCAAGAATAGATCATAAAATGGAAGACTGGGGTAAGAATTAAACCTGTTCTTTTTAATTATTATTTTCTTTTTTAACAAACGTTTCTTGTTGAGTTTTGATCATTTATTGTAAAGGTACTTTAGAGGAGATAAAACCATTTTCATACATTTCCTGGGTGAAATACATAGAACTAGTCATGAACTAAGTACAACGTGTAAGTAAGTAACCATCAACTGTAGACTGTTGGACTATCTCATAGTGTTAATGACATGTTGGCATTTTGCTAAATTTTCACAGTGTAGACATTGGCTCTTTTCCCCATTTAAACTTTTCACAAATGAAGTTCAAAATATATCTAGCCTTATATATACAATCACTTACTCCACAGAAGAGCAAAGAAACTTCGGTTGTTAAAGAAGAGCAAATAAACTGAAATCCTTTGAAATGGTTCCCCACTGCCCCATGTCTCTGTTGTAATGAAGCTCCAGGCATTCTTTTTGTCCTACTGTGTTAATATTTCCTTTTCCTTCCCTGTTTCCATTGTAGCTGGGAGATAGGAAGGGCGGAAGAAAAGCGCTAGTGCCAGAAGAAGAGGAATCTGGACGAGAGCCAGGAAACACAGCTATAAAGAGATTTGCTCTCTGTTTGAGGCTTTAGGAGCAATGGATCAAGGATGACCCAGTTTAGGAGCTTTCCCATCAGAGGTATTGTCATTGGCTTTGAGTAATTTACATTCCTCCCAAGAGTTTTAGTTCATTTTCTGGTCAGGGTCTGTCTATCGGAAATTCTCTAGAGGCTTAGCATCAATTTTCTTCTATTTTGGGGCTTCCTCTTGGGTTGCACTAACTATAAGGTTTCAAAGATTTACAAGGAGTACAGGTTGGGCAGTCTTTTCTCTTTAGTCCTGTTCCAAAAATAAGTGCTACTTAAAAGTCTCCCAATTTTTCTAAAACTCTCAGGGAAGAGAACATTCTTAATTTGTGCCTTAACGTGTGCTCTAGAAGTCTACTTCCTAAAGTAGGCTTTTAGACCCACAAACAAAGGTTCTTTATGTCTAAAAGCTTCATTATATGATCCCACACCTTAATAAGTGTTCCATATGCTCTCTAAACACCATCCTATGTGGAAATTTTTGAAGTGTTTTGGTTTGAGGTTGTAGTGTGGCTCATTCACACATCAGGCTTGCAAAGCTAAGCAGTGGAATTTTCCCAAGGAGAGAATCTCTACTTTTCATCAGTCTGACTAGTTGGGTAGATCAGAGTTTTCTCAGCTCTCAAAATGTTGTTGCTGGTCTCCCAGCACTGTTTTTGTTTCTGTTTTGTTTTTCCTGGGTGCGGGGTGGGGAAATCGCAGGAGGGTGTTTTTTATATTCCTTCAAGTCCCGGCAATCTCTTTAATTTAAAAATGAACACATCTGTTTTGTGAGTGTGCAGGAAGACTTCAAAAGGTGAAACTGAATGGCTCAAGAACAGAATTGTTTCCAAATGCAGTTACTTATTATTTATAACTTGACTTTAATTTTGCTTCTGAAAAAAATTCAGGTGAAATGTCTTCTCATGCAGTGATTTCAGTAAGCTGTATGAATAAATAACGCAGTTGTGGTGAGCTATCAGTGTTACTACCTTACTCAGGTAAGTTACAACCAAAGTAACTGTATGGTAAGAATGCTTTGTAGTCACTGAAACGTGTGGCTATTGCTCTGTCTGTTATGCCTTGGTATCTGTGCAGACAAGCACCCCACAAAGCAGCTGAGATTTGTACAAGTAATACAAAAGCAATTATCTCTATCTTTTCCTTAATGTATTAAAACTGAAAGCCAATTTTTTACCTGCTGTGGAATAGTGTAAAGAAGTCCTGAAGACCAAATCCTGCTGATTCTCTATAGGCAAGATCATATATTTGACTGCTGTGATGTTTTATACTCTGTATACATGCAATAAATGTTTAATTCTGCCAGCTAATCAAATTGGATGCACTCATTTTCTTTCTGGAGTTCTGGAGATCAGCATTCTGAGTATAGATTGCTACGCTATTAATAGCTCACAGGAAGAAATTCTTCTTTTACAGTTTAAAAATCAGTTCAAAGAACTGTCTACAGTGGCTGACTTTGAAGCCTTGGGCAGATTTTATGTTCATTGGCAAGTTAATTTGGCTATTGTTGCAGATACCTATCTATACCAGCCAGAAGAGTTGTATGAAGAAAGGAGTCTAGGGCTCCACCTGGGAGCTATGCTTTCCCTGTTAATGGTGTCAAGAGAAGGATCTAGTAAAATAAACAGAGGGGAGAGCAGCAGATTGATATGTGAGCTACAATTACCTGTGCTAGTACAATTATCTCTTTTCTTAGGGGAAAATGCATACACTTTGGTCATCTTCACCACAGAAAGACAGAACTTTGAGAAGATGGGATCTGTCATGAAACAGCCATTCAAAGGAACAAACCCTTATAGAAAAAAGAGTATGTTTTCTTCCCTTCATTAGCTTCTCTTTCTCTAGTGATGTATGATGGGTGGATCTGCTATTGACTTTAATCCTTGGCCTTTGCCCAGGCATTTCCTCTGAGAATTGGTAGGACCAAAGCTGCCTCCAGAGTTCAGCTACAACAGGGCAGAGCAGGAGGAGAATCCCACTCCTCTTTCCTGTATTTCCAGGCAGAAATTGTTTATTTGTTGGATTAATCACTAAAGTTACAGACATGTCAGCAAAGTCACCGCTTGATTTATTACTGCTGATTTTGCATCATCCTGAAAGGTCACAGCCTGACTCACAGAGTGCATTTGTGAGGCTGGAAACAACAAAAGCAGTACTTCTTGTTGTGAGAACTCATGGAAATTTTCAAAATGAGAAATCTCACCATGTTCCATGTGGTGATGGCTTTGCATGGCTGGTTTTGTTTTATTATTTTCTTTTTTCCAAAAACACAGTGTCTGCCTAACTCCATCACACTGCACAGTGTAGGGCAGTGCTGAAGGGAAGCTGAAAGGTAAATTAGCAAATTTCTGAAATGACAGAGGAGTGGTTCAGTATGAAGACGTGAAATAGCATGTTTTAGAGATGTCTACAGCGCAATCTTTAAGAGTGGAAGTTCCTTTTACATTTATGTGGTTGATTATTCTGAGCCCTGTTCACAGCCTATATTCAGACAGCCACATCTGTATTACAATAAAGGAAATTGCATGCTCTTCTGTGTTATTTTCCCCTGGACTATTCTGCTTTCTTGGTTTATGAGGAAGGTTTTCTCAAAGCAAAGGGGAAGTTATGTATGTGAGTGTGTTGAAGGGCTCTGCTAGGGACTCACCTGCCAGCAGTGAGAGACCAGAGGCTGCTGCATGTGCTGGCTTCGATGGAGGAAGCCAGCTGATGCTGATCAGTGATGCTGATGGCTGCTCCTGTGTCAGGAGATAAGTCCTAGTTTATGTTTTCTTAATTCTGCAGTTCTATTACTCTGGTTTTGTTTTCAAATTTGGTGTTTTAATGTCAGTATATAAACAGAATAACAAGCCCCAGCAACAAGAACAATGTCAGGAGCCGTTAATGACCTGAGAAAATGTTTGATAAATGAAGGTAGCGTTAGGTGAAATCAAGGTGTAACAATGAAAGCAAGAGGAAAGGACTCTGCTGCTGTAAACTCTGTAACAATGCCCATGGTGCTTTTTGAATACATACATTTTCTTCTGAAGAAGCTAATAGTGTGAAGTTTTCAGTAGCCTTAGCAGGAGCCCTTCTGAAAGGAAAAGGAAAAGGAAAGGCCCTTGCTTTAATCTCCAAGTATTGTTAATTCTTTCCATTATTTCCACCCTCACTCCTTGCTGTGCTCTGCCCACCACCTCCACCCCACCCCCACGGGAAAAAACGAAAAGTTGAGGATACTACAGTGGATCAGTAGAGAACAAAGGTTTGACTTTAGGCTGAGAACTTTATAACTACTCAAAACTTTTTTTTCTGAAACCAAAAAACCCAGTTTTTTATACTTTCTTTTAACTAATGAGAAGGAATATAATTGAAATAGTTTCTCATTGGCATGTTTTAAATGTAATGCACAAACCATATGTGATTAACCCCTTATCTTAGTATTTCAGGAAGCAAGAGATTTGAGCTTTGTGTTTTCCTGATTTAGAAAAAGTATCACCGATTCCACCTTGAATAGCAGGACACTATCAGGAGGATTCTGCTTGCATAATATTTGCTCAAACTGGGTAAACAGTTTAAAGATAAGCAGCTTTTGGCTATTAAGTGTAGCAGGCGTGCGGCTGACACAGCTTCATGCTGACAGATGCCTTTGTGTCTGTCTTTGTGATGGAGAGCGCACAGATGTTCTCCTTGACATTTAAAAAAACCTGCTGCTTAGCAAAGTAAAATGTAAAATTAGAATGAACAGTGCAGCAGTGAATAGTATAACTGGTCAGCCTGCCCAGCGAAAGACTGTCTCATCTCAGTGTAATGAAGTGTGTTCTTACTGGTACTCAGTAACTGCTTCATCATTACTTAAAAATAGCCTATGGAAAAAGAAAGTCTCCTTTTCTGCCTCTGTTAAAATATAAATGGATGCTAATCTGAATATCCATGTATGACTAATTCTGTGCCAACCATTTTTAGCAGGGAGGCATGTCAGTCAGATATAAATGCTGAAGCGATACCCCAGTTTGCAGCTGTAAGAACTCCTAAGTTAGTGTACTGCTGTCTTACGAACTGGTCTCCTTTGTGATTTCCTTTGTGACAAAAGAAAATATGAGAAATCCATATCTAATGTTTCTTAGAGATGCTGCTGTCACACTGATGGAGGCCGCCTGCGCTGCAGTGTCGTCCACTCCTGCAGCAGAGCACAGAGCACGTGGGAGGAGCTCGAGCTGCAAATAGTTGGGCACCCAGGCGTGGTGCCCTGGGCATCTCTTCAGTGTGTGCGTCCTGGCCTCAGTCAGAAGCAACGTATCTGGAAAGCTGCTGCTCTTCTTTCATTTGGAATGGGTGTTGTCCACCTTAAGCACATGAAGCATGTGCTTAAGCATGTGAAGAGCACGTGAAGAGACTTCAACAGTAATTGTAGTGAAACGTCTGGTTCCCTTCATTAATTCTACCACACTGGTCCAGGGAAAGCTGTCTCTTTTCAGTCAGTTTAGTGGTGTGGAAATTCCTGAGGAGAGGGAAAATCCTGCTAAGTGATATTCAGGAAGATGGAGCACGTCAGCAAGGAGACCAAGAGCATTGCCCCAGGCGATGGCGTTTCCCTGTCACAGCCCAGGGGAGCATGCAGAAGCAGCCTGCAGGGGTTCCAGCCTGGCGCAAGCAGAAGAGTTACTGTGCTGCTCTGCTGACAAGAGCATGCCTTCATATTGGTGGTGTTTGAAAACGTGATGACCACATTTGCCAAGAATTAAACATTTCTGCAAGTAAAAATGAAACCTGATATCAAACTAATGCATGGACAAACACTAAGTGCCTTTCCTCATTGGAGTCGTTGTGTGGAAGCCCACAGACTGAGGAATTCAAACCCACTTCTGAACTAAAAGCTTGAGGGCTCTGCAGAAGATTGCCAGCTGGCACAAGGTGCTCATCCTACAATTTGAAGGTCAGATAAAATGTAAAGGACCAGATTTCTCCTCAGACTTCTTTTAATAAGGTTATTTTATTACATTTTAGCCTTTGTTTTTGCAATGGCTGTTCTATACTGGGCTTATTCTTCTGCAGCTTGCTTTCAGCCTGTGCTGAGGGAGTTATTATTAGACCTGAGTTTGCTCTAAACTATTAAATGTTTTGGAGGAAACCTCAAATTAGAGAAGTGGAGAAAGAAGTGATGTCTGTGGCTTCAGATCCAGAATGACAAGATCTGCTATTCTTTGTTTTTTCTACAGAAATGACAGTGTTTCCCTGGGACAATTGTTGGGCAGGCTTGAATACACTGGGGAAATTTGCTGCAACCAAGAGGCTGAAGGATGAGCACCAGTGGGCAGGCCATGTACTGAGGTGAATCTAGAACTGGACTGGTGCTCAGAAGACTGTGGTTATAATCCTGGTAGCCACACATACAGAGGTAAGTTGTACATACCCAGTTTTGCTGGCTCTGTGAAACTTACTCCTCCACCATCATTAAAGATCAGATAATTGAGGCTCTTTCAAGGCTCGTGCCCTGCAGAAAAATATCTTTTGTGTTTTAAAAATCACTACTGGTGTGCAGCGGTACCCCATGAGCCTCCCAGCACCTCTCCCACAGGAGCAGAGCATACTCCACTGAGCATGTGTTTGCAGCAGCACTCCCCTGTGCACCTGTGCAGATGGTGTTGTTGCCTTGTATGGTGTCAGGAGAGCACCAAGTGAAACCAGCACAGCTTTGCCTGAAGAACAAGGCAGCTGCTGTGGAGCTACACATAACTGTAGTTTAAAAATAAGCAATTAAAGTACCTACCTTGACTGTCTTATCTCCAAGAAAAAGCACTTGAGCTAGTTGTGCATCAGAGAGGGGCAGGATGTTCCCATTACTGGAGAGGTTAAAAAGTGCTATTATTAAATTGGTCTGTTTTCTGATGTGGGCCTTTAAGGAATAAAATGTGCTTCAACATATAGCGTAGTCCAGCTTTGCAATAACTTTGCTATGGAAAGAGATGGGGACATCCTTAAGATGCTGTGTGTAATGCATACTTGGATCTGTATCTATGCCAGATGAAATGGAAGCTTCCGTGTATCAGGAAGGTGCAGACAAGTTTCCTTTTTCACTGTTCCTCAAGAAAGATCTAAAGATAGCGGTGAATGTTCTCAGCCAAGCAACAGCGTGCCAGCTCTGGTGAGTAGAGCTCTCACACAGCATTTAAAATACTCCTCATCCTTTTTGCCAGGATCGCATTAAGCAACACTGCATATTGGGATAGTGTTTGGATACTGGAGACATCTTCATTCATTGTGGGTCATCTGTTTTATAATGTAAGCAGTTGCTACAACGTGTGCAGTGGGTTCTAACCTGGATGTTGCCAAAAGGCTTCTGAGCGAGCCTGAAAAACAATTTTGCATCTTTTCTCTCTTGACTGATTTGGCTTCCTAGGAACAATTGGATTTGTTCCCACTCTTAGCAGTCCCCCCACACCCCTCTGTGAGCATTCAGCCCAGCTGCAATGGCAGTCCAGCTGCTGCTTGTGAAGCAGCTTCTGAACTGGTGATTACGGCTCCAAGTACAGTGATGAACTGGTTACAATTTTGTGTTTTGTGCATGTGCCAGTTTTAAAGTCTAGCAGTTCAGTTACACTGTGTAGTAGCGTAGCTGCTTTATGAGCAGCTGAGCAGTTGCAGCAGATCCCTGCTGAGCTCTCTGCAGCAGTGGCAGGAGTCTCTTCAGCCATCTGACTCCAATATGCCTGCATTCAGCACAAACCATGGAGGGATCAACACTTGAGCTTGGTACTGTTTTTAAACTCCGTTTGCTGCTTCACTTGTTCTTAGTTTTAAAAGAAATAATAAACGTTTTGGTAGGTCCTTTCTGCCCTACTGGGTAAGCACAATCTGCTGGATAGGCTCAGCAGTCATTTTCCAGTGACTATGTTAGTATGGGTTTGGCAAGTAAGTTATACACACCTCTCCTACCATTGTTGTGTGAAGCTATCATTATCAATTTACCCTCTACATTTTATCTGTATATGAAGTTCATTTTCACAGCTAAAGCAGCTTGAGATGCATATAAATTGTATTCCAGAAAGGTCACTGACTGAACTGTATGGAAAGATCTGAACTCGGTCCCTCGTGTATCTGTTTTGTGAAATGAAAATTCTGGTTTCAATTCAGGGCACGGCAGCAGCACAGCTGGATACTGCTTTTCATTTTGCTCACGGAGAAAGATAAGCCGTTACAAATCATATAGGACTTGCTTCATACAAAACATATATGTACAAACCAGTCTTCTGAGCCGTGGAGCTTTGCTTTTGTGTCAAATTACTACGTGCTGCTAATTAGAAAAATAACGTGATAAGAAAACAAATTAGTCTGTTTTTCCTTTTGCTGTGTAGGAAAATAGAACACAAGCTACTGACCTGAAAGATAGCAATGCCGCTTGTCCTGTTTCATGTAGTCCCCAAATTGTTGATGTAGGGATAACTTTTTTCCTAAAAGGAAACCAGCTCCCTTCAGAAAGCAGACTGAGAGGCGTATGAGGCTTGTTGAGGTTGGCCTCTCTCCCAAAAACTCTTAAAGCGTGTACTTAGGCTTCTTTCCATGGATATTTAGAGAGGGATGGTTTTTCAGATGTGTTAAACTAAACTAATCATTCTTCATGTGTTCTTAAGCAATCATCTCCCACTCCCCAAAACAGTCGTTTACTTTAACACAGTGTACATCCTTGCAGTGGCCTGCTTTGTCTTTCAAGCCATTTAGACATTTCAAATATAACAGTAACTTTTTATCTTGTTATTTCTAAGGGATCCTTTTGGAAATTTGGTGACACCTCTGCTACATTCAGAGTTGAGAGACCCTTGCCTGATTCAGTGTGATTCACTTCAACTTTCCCAAAATCAGGTACTTACAACTTCTATTTTTAAGGTTTAATAGCCTCTGATCAAATGGATGATCTTCTATTGAAATGTTGCTTGTCCAAATCAAGATCATGGCTGTTATCTGCATTTACAATACAGCTGTTGGCTTTAGGAAGTAATTTCCACTCTCAAGATAACACCTGAATTTGAGACAAAACAAAATGAAAGGAAATGAAGACATTGGTCTTTTCACAGACAGTATTGAAATGTTTGACTAGCTGCTGTTCTCTAAACTCTTCAGGAGCTGCTGCTGGTGAGCAACACTAGGAACAAGAGCAGCTGCCTCAGCCCTGCAGGGAAAGCAATACTGGGCAAACAGTCAAGGACCTGATCAGAGGGAATTCTGCCAGCAGTGCATTCAGTGCCTGAGATGTGCTCCCAAAGCCGCTGGTATTTTTGTCCATCACTGCAGAGGCAGCAACAGGTTCTCTCTGTAGTTGCAAAAAGTATTTCTTGACAAAGTCCGTAACTAGGGAGGGATAAAGAAATCGCCCTCTGTCCATTCAACAACAGGGTAAAAGAATCCCAAATGAGACGAGTGTTCTCAGAAGGAAAAAAAACAGGACAAGAACAGTAGTTTGTTTCTGGTTCCAGCTCACGAAGTATAGAAATCAGTTTCCTTTCTTACCAAACAATACAGAAGAGTATGTACACACCTGTGATTTAAGAGCACTTTATTGTTCTTTAAGGCTACTTTTAAGTACAAAAAAAAAAAAAAAAAAAAAAAGATGGCCTGCCAACCCTTTTTTTTTCTCCAGGTGAAACAAGGCCACAAAAGAATGGTATATTACAGATTTACAAACACAGAGAGAATCTTTCAAACTGAACTGTAGTTAACCTGGCTCTGTGAAGAAACTTCACCACGTCGTGATGGTGAGTTCAGTTTAGTTTCCTTCCACCTCCCCCCAACCCTTTGGCTTTCATGGCATTATTGTCTTTAATATATGTTTACTGGACATATCACATTAAATCTTTATTGCCCTCAAATCCATTTACCTATCTCAGATAAGTAAATGTAACCTTGTAAAACAGCTATTATTGAAAATATTAGCTTTAAAAACATTATTTGTGTTTACAAAGAAATATAGGAGTCACATTTTCCACAGAGTCCATCTACAGTATTAGTATTTTACTGTTATAATGCTCAGTAGCCTGTAGCAGTAACAAACTAGTGGCTATTAATGCTAATGCAGTGTTCTCATAGAATAACTGTGTTCCTGCACTTTTACTGTATTACAGACAAATCTACAACAAAAAAAAGATCAACTTTTTTCTCCAAACAAACAAAAAAAAAAAAAGAATGATTACAATAAAGGAAAGGGAAAAATTAAATAGCTACATATCATTAACAAATTAATTGTTCCTCAAAAAATACCTACAAATTTCTCTGTACATTCTTTACGCACAGCGTAACGATGGTCTTAAAGTTACCTATATAAAAAAGTGTTTTTTAACAATCTTCCTACAGAGAGTAGGGTACTGAATGCCAAAGCAAGGAAGCGTTGACTACCCAGTAAGATGGAAGTGAAATGTGTAAAACTGGGGGCTTAGGGGTTTTTTTGTTTTTTTTGTTTTTTTCCTTTTTTTTAAAAACTTTTCCAAGAAAATTGAGCAGCCACCTCTCAACAAGTCAGAGCCAATCTCCTGATCTTTCTACCCTGCACCTCTTCCAAATTAAATAGCTTAACTCTAAAAAAAAAACAAAAAACAAAAAAAACAACCAAACAACACCAAACATAAAAGCCACAATGGACCCAATACTGTAACACAGTCCATAATACATCACGTGTAGTTCATCTTCCAACTAGTTCTAACTTTTTACACTGAACCAATCCTTTCAGGTAACCCAGTATAAAAACGAAGGCCTAGTTGCAACTGTACTGGGAAGATGGAATGTATGGGGAGAGAAGTTATACGTAACGAGGAGAAGCGCTTCGTACTAGCACAGCTGTGGGATTTATGCCTGCCTCTATTGCCTAATTTCTAGTTAGTAGCTATTAATACAATAAATGCGGTAATACCTGTATAACGTTTTCTACTGGAGGAATGTATGCTGCAACTTGGCATAGGTTTATGAATAAGCTTACAAAAATTAAAGATCATATTTCACAAACTGTAACAATCTGTTGTCCAGCCAAGATACGCAACGGTAGCAGTTTCTGCAGCTAGTTAAAGGTGGATTACACAGACTTAGTTGTAGGAAGCAAGTTCTGCTAAGCAGACAGTGCTGCAGACAGAAACAACGACTCAGCCGTGCGCAAAGCTATAGCATCCTGTACCACGCATCATCTACTTCTAACCTGCGTCGTTTGAGGCCTGTCCTGAGGCTGTCCTCTTTTGCTGGCTGCTACTAAAGTGAATATCAAATACAAATATCATAGAGTACAACTGTACCAGCAGTAAGTATATCTAGGATTGTTACTGACAAAAATAAACTAATTCTGAAGAAAAGCTAATAAGTATTATGATTCTTACTGTCTATACATTAATAGATACCAGCTATTTTTCATAAAACATGCATCGTTAAGCACTATTGAACCCTCCAACCTCAGCTCTATTCTAACAAACTGCAGTGTTTAGGAAAAAATGCCCGTGTTCTGTAAATTATGCAGTCCAGTTGCAAGCACTAAGCACCTGAAACCTAAAGAGAGAAAGACCTATAACCTGTATGAGACTTCCCCTTCCAAAGCTGTTTTGCTTTAAGAAAAATCAAACTGATAGAAATGTCATCCTTAAACCTTTTTTTTTTTTTCAGCAGTTTGCCCTCAAAATATTAGCATCTTTCCAGAAAGTTGCTATGCAACTTCAGTCCTCCTCCAATAGTGCAAATCATACATGACAGTTCTTTTCAAGTATATACATACAAAATTACTTCACAGAGGGAGAAAAAAAAAAAAAAAAAAAAGGTAATGGAAGCAAACCAGACAAATTCTAGTCTCAAGAAGCTAGTAAAAGCAAAAAGCATTTGGGTCAACCAACTACGTGTAATGGCTTTTGTGGATTAGCGTGCATTTTTTTTTTAAGGGGCAGCAGATTTGCATCAGAGGTTTCTTTGGTAATTGAGGCAGGAAAAAGGATGCTACATCATATGAATCTTTATGAAATAGTTCCTGCTATCATCTTTAAGGGCACCCTTTTACAAATAAAAAGTGAGTACGCAAAACACATGTGTTGAAAACTAATCTCCCCTCCCCCGACACTATTTTAAGCACTGTTCAAAGCTCAGTCAAACCATGCAAATTCACAAACGTAACGGTCCTCTCTTCATGAGACAACAGAGGGCGAGTGATTATGATTGACCATGTGGGAGGATGGGGATGACTGGCCCCGCCGTGAAGCAGACTCAGGACTGCTCGACACGCCGTCCTTCGCAGCTTTAATCTGAAGCCATGTATCCCCAAGTGCTTTGGCAAAGTGGTCGTCGACTGATCCTGTGATGGACACAGAGTTTGCCACTGGCTCAGGCTCCTTGTAATTCTTGCCAAGGCTTCGGCGGAAGTGCTCTTCCACCACCGGGTCACAGGCAGTGGTAGCTAGAGAGGGAAACAAGGCAGAAAATGCATTGCGTCAGTGCAGAATGCTGGCACCAGTTACTGGATGCAGGATCCTTGTTTTCTTCCCATTTTCCCATCATCTCAGCATAAAGCGAGACCTCTTCGCATCGTTAAAGAACTGGTAATGAATGGAGCGAGGAAGATGATGAAAGGATTTAAAATAGAAAAGGAGTGGAACTAAGTATTTTGTCTGTGACCTGCACTGGTATTTTCTATATAATTACAGTTCTCCCTTCAGTTAGAATTTTTACATAGATGCAGTTCTGATTCTGCTCTGGGAAAGGGCTTCCACAATGCCACATAGGCTTAAATGGAATTAAAGATGAAAACTTCATTACAATCAGCTCCCAAGCCCTCTGATATCAGCCAGTTGTGCAGAGGACCCTGTTCTAAATTACAGCATGCCAAAAGCTGGTTGTCAGGGCTTCGTCTTGCTTGACATGTTTGTTACAAAAGCTAGTCCAAAAAGAGCACAAATCATTACGTCTGAATTAGGTACTCCTGCTATTAAAGTGGCATAATGCTATTACAAAAGGAATAAAGGACCTTAAAAATCTGATAATAATTTCTTAAAGAATTGCAATTTTACGATTTAGAAAGAAAAACTGTATCAGTATTTATCCTTCCAAAATATATTTTTTTTAAAGCGTGGTATCTATGCCATAGTTCTTCATGCTGCAGAACAGGTTTTACTGATCCTATAGTAAATGTGAGGGCCGTGCAAAAATTGCTCTCCAATGACAATTGAGAAAAATTGTTTGAAAACATAACTATTCCCAGACTATTCCAAACCTGGTATAAATATAGCTGGGTTCTCAATGAAGCAGCTTTTCTGGAAAACCTCTAACATCTTAGAGCTTGTAATTACTGATTTCTTCAGGAACATCATAGTTTATCCTCCAGGGTTTCACTTCAGCTTCTAATTCCAGTTTTCAGCAATACAGTTAAAATAAATCCTTCTGGAGGGCTTTTAGGTCCCTATGTGTATCAGAGTGGTATTGTTACACGGACTGACACTGTTTGGCTGACGAAACTGCCATGGACTTGAACCAAAACTCACTTTTTGAAATGCTGTGCGTTCAATCAAGGCATCAGCAGGTAAGTGACGAGATGATAGGAAAAAAAGCTGTGCTCTCCCCTAGCTACACATTAAGAGAAAGCAAAGAGAAATAGCCCAAGGTTTCTTAGTCATTACTGTATGAAAAGTACTAATTGCAAACAGGGTAGAAAGCTCCTTCCCTAGGTTGCTATAGCAACTGCTTTTTTGTGCTATCCCTGCAGAGAAAGGTGGAGGGTTCGTGCTTCGGAAGAGGATTTGTATCTACAGGAAAAGATTTTGTTGCTGTAGCTGAATCATAAACAGCTACCGCTGACTGAAAGGCTGGGAAGTATGGCACATACAGTAAGAGCATGGTTGGACTTGCTGGTCACGTCTGCTCGCTGTTTGTTAGACTAAAATACTGACTTACGTGTCGGTACTTCTCAAAATAAGAGAAAAGAACACTTCTCCCTGGTTTTGAAGTGGTATCTTTTATTCTGGCACAGCACTGATGGTGAGAAGACGTGCTGCTGTGTGAGCGCCTCTGGGTAGAAAGGATACAGAACGAGGTGCCTGTTGTTTCATCTCATTTTATTCTGAGTAATACACCAAAGCCTACACAGCTAAAGTTAGCAAGGAAACGTCGTTCCCCAGTTCTTATCAGGCAGTTAGTTAGAGCGCTGAGATGGAACTTACTGCTAGAGGGTCTTCTGTAGGCAGGCACTGCTGAACCGCAGCCACTGTGAGCAATGGGGCAGTGAGAGAGGTTGCAGTTCCGGTTGTTGGCAGAAGCACACGTGATGACGGACGGACGGTTCTAATGGGGAGAGAAAAGGAAACCTCCACTCAGTACTGGACAGTCATCTAACGGCAGTGCTTTGCATCACCGCTGGAGATGCATGCGGACGGAACTGAAGAGCTTCGCAGATCTTACAGGTATTCATCTTCCGAGTGCTCATCGCATTTTAATGGCACATTTTTCACTCGGAAAGTAGATCTGTACTTCAGCCACAAAACAATTAAGCCCATAAGCTAGAAAATATGAAGAGCTCCTGAGCAAGTCATGACTGTAAAC
>JAOWBP010004220.1:3647390-3670489 GCA_028571105.1 Tragopan temminckii
TGTTGTTTTTTTTTTTTTTTTTTTTTAATAAATCTGGATCCAATTTTCTTCATTAAAAAACTCCAGTCTTCTGGACTGGCCAGAGAACCCTGTATAACTATTTCAAGTGCTCCAAGTCTCATAACATGCCTGGGGGATTTCTTAGCATCTTATTGCATTTCTTTATACCTTTCCCAGCACAGCCATTCAAGCCTTGAGAATGCAGTAATAACACAAAGCATTTGAAAATGCGAGAGAGGAAGGAAGACAGAAATCTGCCTTCCAACACACAACCATCTGTACAGTCCCTTAGATAAACAACAAAATGAAACAAATCTTTTACTTGGAGACTGCACCTTCTCATACATACTCTATTTGAAACAGGGAGCCAGAACTGGCTACAGTGCCCCTGGATTAGTCAAAGAGCACAATCACCTGTGATTTGTTTTTGTTTAACCCAAAGCCCTCTTGCCATTACCTCACACACAAGGCTTTCAGAGAAAGAATATTAAGCTAAAGTTAAGTGAGTTTCCATTGCAAAACAAGATACAGATGTTCTACCTCTGAATACATGCCCAGATCAAGTGCTTGTTATTCGATATGAAGCACTGGGAATGCCAGACTGGTACAGAGTGGCTCTGTTTCATGGCCTCTTCACCTCAGCGAGGACAACAGTCTCCCAAGAGTTTTCTGATGTCTCTAAGCTCATTAGGAAGAAAACAGTGATCTGAAAGCACTACTCATTAAGCTGGCCACTGCTGGCAACTGGCAGCAAATGTTTTGGAGGATGTCAGATGTATTCCCACTAAAAATCAGTATCAAGATGCTGAGTCAACAAGCCCCTGTAATTATTTCTTCCTTTCTACTGCACAATTACAGTAAGTTGCTTGAAATGCTAATAGTATTATCACTTTTCAGTCATTGAAAACTAAACTGTCTCATTTAGAATTTTAGCTTTCATTGGTGAAAACTCAAAAGTTCACTTTTTTTTTTTTTTTTAATGCAACTTGTTAAAAAGGCCACATCATTAAAATTGAGGTTTTCCTTCAAAAGCATCACTTAGAAATGAGATTTTATCACAAAGCATCATGAGAAGCTCAAAACTCATAATAATATTGAGAGAATGCTCAAAAGGACACAAGTTAGCAGCATGGAACTAACCACCCTGAGGAAAGGAAATGACTTGTTCTGTGGTTCTAAGTTATGAACTCCTATTCAAAAACTCTCACCTCATCCTTGGTTATAATTTTTATGCTGGCTGGAATTGTCTTAATTACACACATGTGCAAAGTCTTCCATCATATTACAGAATCAAAGAGAGCTCCGGCTGGAAGTCATGTCTGGAGATCATCAAGTCCAAACCTCCTGCACAAAACCAGGGTCAACTAGGACAGGTTGTTGAGGGCCACATCAATTGAGTTTTGAATTATCTCCAAAGAAAGACTGCACAACTCTCTGGACAACATGTGCCAGTGTTTGACCATATATTATAAATAAACTTAAAAATATATCTTATGTTTGAAAAAACTGTCAACTCCAGCTAGGAGTACAAAGTGCTCCTAGAGAAACCTCAACTCCTTCTCTGGGGTTAATGGCAGAATTTCTAGATCTGCCATTTTCCCCCCCAACTCACAAAAAGCCAATGTTCTGTCCATAAAGCAGATCCCATCTATATTAATCATCATTATGCCCTCTTCCCGTAAACCTCCACTGAGTAAGGCAAAATGAGAAATATGCTTTATGAACTGAATGGCACTCTGTGAATAAATGGTCTCATACTCACTGGAGTGTGATCATGACACTATTCCTTACAAATGGAATGAAATTAAGACAAATCTGAGGTTTCTTGAACCTATCAGTCAAAGAAGACTAACCAAAAGCTGACATTAACTCAGTAATCTAAAACTTGCAGACTACATACTGTTATTCTGTAATTCTTGCTGGGCAAAACCAAGGAGGACTCCTATTGCTTTACAAACTATGCACTTATATTCCACATTGAACTAAAGAACTGTCAGGGGCACACAGTGGAAGAACTTTTCCCATTAAACATCAGGGCATCTCTTACGTATGAGCTACAGGTACAAATCAATGGCACATAGTTCCAGTGGCTTGTGACTGAAGGTGGAAGTTTAAAATAGAGTAAACATTATAAAACGACAATGGTACATTTCACCAGCAAACAAATTTTCTTCAATAAGGAACAGCAAGAGCTTCAGGAGAGAATCTAAAGGAATAAGGAAGTCATCTCACTTATTTCCTGTAGGATATAGGTCTATGTATATAATATGAATCCAGATAAGACATATAATTCTTTCTACTGAAATTTCAAACCTATTTTCACAGAATATTTGTGTCTACATCTGCAAAAGTACTTTTTAGGAAGACATCTACTTACAAGCAGTTCAAGTATGACCTTCAATAAATCCTAATTAATTGAGTCTGAAAGGGCACTTTGTTCTCAATATACTTACTACTACAGCAGTGTCCTTGAAAAGACAAGATCCATCACAGCTGATACAACTCTTACAAAACAAATACTGTGGCAGAAGAAGATCTGTAGGCATCTCTAAAACACCCTTACAGTTCAGTGCAGATGTTGTCAGTGACTGTTTATACTTTTTAAACCACTGGGATATAAACACCTCACTATAAACACCACTGAATTTTTGCTTTTTTTTTTTTTTTTTTTTCATTTTTCGTGTGTTTACTTTAGTGTTAAAAATGTTAACTTCCATAATAAGGAAAATAGCAACAGATGTTTAAGCTAAACAAAGACTGCTATAGTAGAGTACTCTGAGCAGCTTTTAACTTCTAAACTTAAGATCTATTCAAATAACAATTAATGGAGAAAAGGGTGGAAAAAGGGATCTGGAAAGAATCACCCATTAAAATTAGGCATAATTCTAATGAATTGAACTAGTGAGCCAAAACTACAGTTTTTCTGCCTTAGTCAACAAAACATTCAGGAACGTGTACTGTGTAAGTAGAATTTTAAGCAAACTTCATAGTCTTCATCAGAAGTTGTCACTGGCCTCCAAACAAAGCACTGCTTACTACAGAGAGCAATGAAAAGTTAAAGGATCCTTCAAGTTGTCTTTTCTTAATTAGTCCTCTAACTATAATGAAGAAAACATAGGTAGGAAAGAACTTGAAAGTTCAACTAGTCTTGTACCGTCTCAGTTCTGGATTACTCAGTACTGATATGAACACTCAATCTTCTTTAAAACAGCTTTATTCAAGCAAGTATCTCCATATTTGAGCAGGAAAGAAAAAGAAAGAACAACAACAACAAAAAAAGAATCAAATATTAATAGTTCTATAGGGAACTCCTCCATTTCCCAAAGGAAAGAAATGTGTCCGTTCTGATTTAATGGTAGAAAAGATGTTATTTTCCAAAGAGAAGCTCAGCTCTCTGACTTCTGGCCTAGTCCTTTTTTTGAACGTATGAATAGGTCTATTCCTATTTTCTATTCCTATGTGTATTCCTTATTGTTTCTTCCCTAACAACTACAGCAAGTTTATTTTCCAAATGAACATGGAAAATGTTCCTGCTGAATCAGAAGAAAGATTTCTGCAAGGCTTGTGTGTGGCTACAGCAAAAACAGTTCTATTGCCAAGCCGTATTAGCTCTGTGGTGCCTTTCTTTCCAGTCAAAGCCAAGCCATAACCACTTCTTCAAACTGCACGTAGATAAAACTCCACTAAGATTAAGAAACTTATTTTACTCTGTTACCTCAGGCAACTTCAAAACAGGACTATTAATGCTTACAAAATGAAGAGCAAATGCCAACCTACATTAGCTGGAGACAGCATAGGTAAAATTCAGAGTCCAGCAGAGAGAAAAAAATTACATTTTCCAACTAGTTGTGTAATTCTTTCCACAGGGGACGGGAGCGTGGGGTGGTTCTTGGGAAAGGAGGGGTGTGCGCGATGGAGGAGGGGGAGGCATCTCGCAGCCAGGGCTTTCTCTGAGCTGTGCAGGAAATGAGAAGTCAAACAATGGGCTACTCTGTGCTCTGCAGCACGGCGCCTCTGTGAGCCCCATGGCTGCGCACTCAAACTCTTCATTGTTCGCGACCCAACTGCCGAATCGACGTAAAAATTATTTCGAGCTACACTGTATAAAAGCGTCTCCCCCTAAAAGTGGCGGTGCCTAACTGCTAGGCAGGATTACAAGCAGAAATGTAAATTAATACCTACACCCATTTTACAAATTATTTCCTTCGCAGCTGCAGACATTACCAACAAACACTCTGCATGGCAGTCACAGAAGCAACACAGTCCTTTAAACGAATCCAACTAATGTTATCTTCAAGAAAAAAAAATACAGGAAAAAAAAAATTATGTGAAAAGGAAAAAAAAAAAAAAAGTCCTTCCCTTAAACAAAGCCGTACTAACAACACAGACTGTGAGGTATCTTAAAGCCAGCTGTAGAGATCTCGTTTCAGGAGGAAAATCCATGCTTACAAACAACATAAAACCCACCCGACAAAAGAGCTTTGTGAAATGAAAGCATTACCTTCGTAGCACAGAATGCCAATATTGTTGTTCATCTTGTCCAAGTATTGGTAGTTCAACAGGTCCATCTTCATAAATAGCATTTATCGGGCTAGCAAAAAAGACCAGCTTGTTTGCTTTCACCCAGATTCAGGGAGAAGGAAGCCAGGCAAATGGTGTTGAGGACGCTCCCGGCCCCCGAAACTTCACTAGCACAAGGCCCAGCCTTTGCTAATCAAAACAAAGTATATTAAAGGAAAGTTGGAGGGATTAAAACACACAGACTCCCTTCCAAACTTTGCAAACTAAAAGTATATTGCGTCCTTCAGTACAAAGAAAACTGTCTGAAAACTTTTCAAGTCTTTTTTCAAATTAAAAAAAAAAAAAGAAAGAAAAGCAAACAGAAACAAGGGAAATTTCCTAGGACAAAGACACACTAGTTCTCCTCACAGCCCGCTGCAAGTTAACTGCACTGACATGCAGGCTATGCTTGGTATGACTCGTATGTAAACCAGCTTCCTCTCTCTATCAGGCGGGGAGGACTGAGCATGCTCAGTGAATCCCTGGAGCTCTTCAAATGTCAGGGATATTTTCTGTACAAGATCAGGCTCTAAATGCACCGAGTGTTTGAAAGAAAGAGAAGGAGGAGGTGGAGAGCCTGCACAGAAGGGGCCTGTGCAGCAGGGGCCATGTCAGAGCCGCCCTGACAGGAAGCAGCGCTGCCACCGCGGGCGAGAAGCGAGGGCGGCGCGGCCGCCGGGAGGCCTCCATGTGGGCAGCAGCCTGACTGCTGCACCACCACTGCACGGCGCGGCCATCTCCTCACATTCGTTAGCTCTCTTATTTCTCAGTGTGGCCTCAGACGTTGCCCTGTACCGTTGCAGTGAAAAAGAATGCTCTGTAAGAGTGGCAGAGCAGATTGGCAGCTGTGGTCTGACACAGGCAGCTGGTTAGGGAAACGTGACACTGAGGATTTACCTGTGTGCAGGGGTACCGCGCTCACACAGACTGCTAGCATTCAATCAGTACGTCACTACATTTGATTCCTTTCGGGTATATTAGTTGTCAGAAATTCTGTTTGGGTTGTTAGCTGTTGCTTCAGCTCCGCATGAAGTGGCACAGACAATGGAGGCTTCTACAGCAGTTGGTCCCATCCCAGGATGCGGTCAGCCCCTCTGCAGTTCTAACCTTGACCACAAAGGCTGGCGCTGCTTGTACAGATGTGCGTGATTCATTCAGGGAGGGCAGAACATCTGCATGGAGGCAAGCATGTGCTAACCTAGCAGGCATCAGCTTGCACTTCCTGTGGCTAATCAACACCTGAAGGCTGATTTGACAGAAATAGAGAAATAAATTCCAGAGTTTGATCTAAGACAAACAAAAAGGCTAATGGAGTCCTAATCTTGCTTCTGCTTCTCTCTCCTCTTTGAATTGGACGGTAATTCTTCCCTGTCTTCCTGGGAAGGAGAATTTTAATGGTACACAGGAGAGCACACAGTCAGTGAGAATCAATAACAAACTTTAATTTCCACTTTGGGAATTCCTCTGCTTTGTTAGTGCATTACAGAAGCATTTTAGCACAGCATTTTGAAAAGTACTACTTGAACACTATGGCTATTTCAGGGAGACTAGGTAATTCAAGTGAAGTTACTACTAATAAATAGGAGTAAGAAATTTATCTCCAAGGAAGATTCTCCAGAGCTCAAATAAGGTTTCTCCTTCCTTCAAACACGAGAAGCAGTCCTGTGAGCTATCTACCTACATTCTTCATTTGAAGGAGGATGTCCACTGAAGAATGCTGAACTTAATACTTCAGGAAATAAGCTACCTAAAAGAAAATCTGCATTACGGAGAAGATGAAGGTCTGTAAGTCTTTTCTTGATTATTTATATGCAAAAGAAGGCACTCTCCTTACTTGAAGTATTGTTAATCTTTAAGACTAACATAGTGGAAAAGCTCAATGCTGAAGTAACAATACATTTCTCAGATAGCATTTAATAGAAGGGTTGCTGTTGGGTTTTTTTTGCCTCGCAGGACTTGTTACTGTTTAAGTTGCGATCACGCATCTCCAGACCAAAGTAGTAAGTGCTTTCTAGTAAGAGAAATGATTTTAATGAAGAACATTATCATTTTCAACTATGGGGGCCAGAAGTTTTAAGTAGCAGATCATATTGTGCATGTACAAAATTCCAAGCTGTTGCACATCAGTGTTATAGATTATCACTTAATAAGGGCATGGAGGGAAGTGTTGGTGTTTGAAGTTACAAACTGAGACAAAAATCTATACCTACAATGTTAGCAAAAAGAAACAAGTTTCTTCAGCATGAAATGCAAGTTCCTTATGTAAGCATTCTAAAACTTTTGTGGAAAACATTAGTGCTATGTACAGTTTTTAATATTGACCTCATCGCTGAATTTGCATCATTAGCAAGATTTTATGGATCCTTAGAAAAGATAAGAAGAGAGAAGCATTTGATTTTTCCAGTTTAAAATACTTAAAAGTTTTACAGGAACTGGAGATGATGAAGAAGGAAAGTAATATTCTAAACTTTAGAGTAGTGGTCTGCACATAATGTTTTAGCTATACAAGGACAGTGTAGTTCAAAGTCCAATGTAAATTCCCCTCTATATTCAAATATAACTTTTTCTTCAAATTGTTTGGAAAAGTAGTATTGTATATTGCCTATAAATCACTAACTGCTCTGTATCATTATCCATAAACTAATAAGGAATTCTTACTGATTATATCAGTACCACCGGTCTGTAGGTTTTTAGACAATGATGATCATTCTGTATAAATTGCTTCAGTAAATGCTATGATTAACACTTGTCAATTTTCGCAGAAAGAACTTAAGATGCTTCATGATAAATAACAGTGAACTGGTACCAAACACTGGAAGTTTTATGAATTTCTCAAATAAAATATTGAAAGTAAAAGAACACCTGGTGAAAGAATAGGGAAGAAAAAATATAAACATAAATGTATCTCAAGCATTGCAAAACCAAAATTTCAGCAGGCATTAGCCTTAACTACCAACAGGTTTCCTGTAAAGCACTGAGTCCGTTCTCAAAAGCACAGAATTATCAACTACTCTATTCAAACTGCCATTCATCACATACTTCACCAGTCTGAGATACCTTTCACTGAGCTGAAATCAATCAATGCTTCAGCAGGTTAGATGTGACATACATAGTTATTAACACCACCCCAGGATAGTTCTTACTTCTTTTTCCGTACATTGATAGTTGCTACCGCAGTTACGTGTCATACTGTCTCTATCTGATATTATCTAAAGCACCTCTCTTAGTACTGCATGCTCTTTTATTCCATAAGGCATATAAATACCCAAAGTTATATATAATATGTTTAGTACAAGGGAACTTTTAACACAACAGCATCCCCTAGAGGTAACTGAAAATCCACATAACATCTTTCTGAATCACTCTGGACTTCACATCTAAGTACATCAGATTTGACTCTAATTAGCCCACATAAGCAGATGAGATTGTTCAACCTCTTTGTGATCTTCAAATTCACTTTTAATAGAGAAAGAAAAACAGTCTCCATGTAGGAATGCCTTTCCATGGAAGAATTCCGAGGCAAGGAAAGCAAAACCAAAGTGGTTCTATTAAGTAGGTAAATCACGGTTATCAAAACCAGGGGACCAAATGCATACTTTGACAGCTAGTGTCTGCATTAAGGTGGAGTTAGACAAGATTGCCTTTTCTACAAAAAAACAAAACTTTCCCTCTTGCAGAATACAGTGGTACATCTACAGAAGCAGCTGGCACAGCAGGCTCAGCATCTAAACTCAATATACCTTCTCGAGACTAGCTTATGTTTGGTTAAATGGACCAGTGCCTCTTAGTAGCTGGAGCACATAAGGAGCGCTCTTGGTGAGCCTCCATCGGCTTCTCATCTGAACAGAATCTAGCTTATGGCCAAGACCACTCCAACACAGACCAGAGAAGGACAATCAGGAGATACATTGTGAAAGCAAATGCTTGACCCAGCAAGAACACTGGTACTGACATAACCAGGGTGACTAATGGCTGATGAACAGAAGAGAGCATTTTTCAGATTTAAAAAAATTTTGTCAAACATGCCCTTTCAACAACATACAGTGCACATACATTATTGAGTCACTTACTGGTTCCTAAATACCAGTGGAACTCTTCTACTATAAAAATATATAGATCTCATTTATTTAAGCAATAATAGGAATCTTATTAAAAAGTTCATCAGCACTTGTGTACTGATTATCTGAATGTAGGAAAAATTGGTAATTCCTGCATATATCACATCCATAATACTAGATTTGACAGTAAGAGTTTATATATTTTTACAGCATTTAAAAATATAGAGCTGCTTCAGAACGAACGGTTTCAAGAAGCTACCTACAGTGGAGCATTCTCATCTGCCTTCTCTCTCATGTCCTCATGCCTGACCAGTCCTCTACCTCTCTGCCATGGTTTTCCCCTCCTGCCTGCCTCCTTACTCTCTTCTCTCATTCTTGCTACTGTCTTAGGCAGTAGCACTGAAGAGCCCACAAAAGCAGCTTTGGTTCACACTCCATGTCACACATCATCTTTCAATGGAAAAATGTGCAGCACTCGCTGAAAATCAACACTGTAGAAGAAAGATCTGCTCACTTGGACACACGACTCAGATTTCATTCTTGATGATCATCAGCATAGAGCACCATGCTGACAGTGACCAATTTTGCAACTAAGAGAAAAAAATATAGTCTTAATAGAAGAGTAACTAACTGATGGAGAAGACCACGCAGTATTACCCCATTTGACTCCCATTTCTGCATAGACAACAATAGATATTACAGCTCCTGAGGTCAGGAAGGCTTTTATGATCTATCACCTAGTTGATATGTCAACTTACGAAATGAAAGAGGTTGGAGGAGTAAAGTGAGAGTACTTCAGATACAGGTTTTACCTTTTCCTTTCAGCTGAAAGAGATTTTACTTAACAGCTGCTAGGTGGCGATGTGCCTGAAGGAAAAAATAACACTATTCCTTTTCCTGATACTCAGTTGCAGACTTGTTCAGCTTATCACCAGCATTTTAAAATGTAGTTACAATATATTTTGCACGAAAAAATAAATAAAAATTCTCATCTAAACAAGATGAAGCGTGTGCTTTTGAATACTCTCAGATACAATAAAAAGGTAGAGTTAACACGTATGAAACATGCAGGAGCTAGATGACAGAGCTAGATGACAAGGAAGCTGCTTGCAGAAAGCATTATTTATCTCCTAGACCAGGATAAACTCACTTTACTGTTGTACCATACAGTGAAGTAAGGCAAAGGTTTGAGGATGGAAGAAGTGGGGGTAAATACAGGCAATTGACCATTCACAGCAAATCTCACTTTATTTCCTAGCAGCACCTAGCTCTCAGGATCGAAATAGAAAATGGGCACAGGAGGCAGTACATGATGCCACTGGCAGCAGTTGCTGCTTCAGCAGGTACCTCTCCAGTGTCCAGAAAAAAGCAGCTGGCAATTCAGGCAGCAACCCACTTTGCTTCCATCAACTGGATCACACTGACCCAGGACTTCAGCCAGCTACACCTTTGTGACCTGTTCTCTTACTGCGGCACAAAATCTATAATGTCTGCTTGTTCCAAAGCTTGTAGTTTTTTTACAAGTGTTCTAGTGAATGGTAAGTAGCAGTATGCAAAGTACACATTCTACTGATTGTTCTAATACTAAATATCTATTTTACAGTAGAGAACTGCAGGGCAGTGGAGGTGATGAATGAGGTGACTGGTTCCATGGTCTACATGTATTCACTAGCACCTGATTTATCTTGACTTCATTCTTTGACTACTTGTTCATACAGAACAGCAGAGATCAGATTTACCACAAAATATTCTTCATTTCCACATACTACCTCGCCACTCACAATTTACTGGTGTGTTTTTTATTCTCCTAAGCTGGGTTAAAAACACTTTAAAATGCAGATAGATACGTAACAGATAAATCTTGTTTATCTAGGTTGGAAAACTATTAGTTGCTAATTAAAATCTTGATAATCTTTCCTGTTATTTGCATACTAATTTGAATTTCTGAAGGGTTGATGATAATCAGAAACATAATTTATCTTGAGCTACAAAGAATCTCATACACCATCAGAGTCTCCAGATGCACATGAGTGTTAAATTTGCCATGCCCTAGAAGTTAAAATATAAAGTGACTGAGAGGGGAGGGAGAAAATTGGAAAGAGAGCATTAAAGAAAAATGCCAGTCCTAAGTCAGCTTGATGTGAAATGCTCAGGCATCTAAAACACTTTTTACTTTGGAAAGTTAGGAGCCAGACCATGTTTAAAGGCTAGATTTCAAAATTACTGTGCATATCCCTCATCTTCGGGAAGAAGCAAATCCAGTTTCCAGAAACCACTAATTATAGGGTTTGAAATAAAGCAAAGGGCACTAAGATTGCTACAGTCTTTGAAAAGATTTCCCCTTTATTGCTAGCTTGGCGAGAGATCAGATATACTCGGTGCCTAACTCAACTTACATGTCAATGTATGTAAATCTCCTTAAGTGTATGCAGTTGACCTTGTTTGCACAAAGACTGAATGTAGCATAGGCAACACAAGTAATAATCTTATAAGTCAGATTTGAAAAAATGAATTCCAATGCTATCGTGCTAAGAACCATGCAGTACAATCAATTACAACTTTTGTCACAAAACAAATTAATTTTGGCTTTTAAACATTACAGTAATTACTTATCCTAGACATTAGAATGAGAATGTTAATAAGCATTTATTACAGGATCCAATTATGTAACTCTCAAGCTATTGCTTCATTAAGTTAAAAAGAAATTTCATTCAACTTTTAACACTATATTTTTCCATTAGAGGGTCTTGTTCTCTACTATTAGAAAGAGCATCTAATCTTAAATTATTTTACTGTAATAAAATAAACTTTAAAAAAGTTACAGCCAAAAAAGACAACAAAGAAAACATACACTTATCCTAAAGAAAAACAAATCAGCTAGCCAGGGAACAGTGTCTTTACTCAAGATGCTGATGGATCTAATGTCCTCCAGATCAAGCAGAAAACAGTAAAAAAAAAGAACTACTGCATACAGGTATCCATGTTATACTTGCATTATTCAAAGTAATAATACAAGAAAGAAAAAAATTTAATATGTATATTATATATATGTACAGATTCATGCATGCCGTATTATGTATCACACGTGGAGAATGTTAAAAAAATGTATTCACTCCTCTAGTTCTAGTTGTCCAAAAGTACAACTTTATAGGGCTCTGAAGTACAGAAAAAACTCCCAACAATTCTTTATAAGGGAAAACTTTTCAATAGTCAAGAGATCCCTGTTCTAAAATATTTCCTCAGTTTCAGAAGTTCATAGTCTCAAGCCTTTTCAAGCACTAACATTGCTAGGAAGCTGAGACCCGCCTTTTCAAATGGATCAGAATTACCACTTCCAATCTGACAGGTACACAAGGTAAGACATTTTCCTTTCCAGAAAGGCCATTTTCAATCTCAAAAATAAACAGAGAAATTGTTGAAAACTCCGTCTCCATTTTTTCTATGAAAAAAGATATTTTTTCTTACTTTGTGCCCCCACCCCACCTGTTAGAAAGGGAAACAAGAGGTTTGAAACAAAAGTTTTCATATTTTAAAAAAAGGAGGCTTGCTTTAATTATTTCCAGCTTTCTGACAAAACATCTCCTATCATTTCTCTGCACAGCTGGCACTAGCCTTTCTTACAGCACGCAGTGCTCACAACTGTCACTCACCGTTTTTAATGGAAGAGGCAACTGTAGAACAGGGAAAGTATAAAAGGAATGTGGGCCTGCAGTGCTAAAAATCACATTTTAAAACCGAATGTTAGCATTTGATTTACCACAAAGATGTCACTCTGTGCGTGACTGAAGGTCCTGGTCAGTGTCTGCCTGTCACCAGACCAAGGTGTCATTGGCAGATGCATAGCTGAAACTAATAGTCTGTGTTAACTCCAGTTCCCTTTCAAAAAGTGCTTTAAAACTGCAAATACCCTCTTCCCCCTTTCACAAACAAAGGCTTTTGTTTCAGTGATTCTAATTCACACAGTTTTCCCAAAACTCACATCCACCACTCTTTCAATTCCTGAAACTCAGTGCTTTCCAAACAATACGATATTCCCAAATGTCCCCAAAATCTTCTCAGCTTTTGAAGTGTTTCCCTTCTTAACATCCCTTCTCACTTAACTCTCTTCCCTTCCAACTCTTCCAAACACTCTCACCGGCCATGCTCTCCAACTGCTCCGAGTTCCACCCCTTTCTTCCTGCATTAAGTACCTCCTTGTTTCATCAGCCTCAACTCTGCAGTCATCTCCTATCCTCTCTCACATCTCAACACTCCAGATCATCTTAATCCAAGTGTCATATTCCATATTAGGTCTTCACTCTGACTTTTCACCTCTATAGCAGCTACAGCTGCAAAGCTTCACTAGCTCTGGGTGCTAACAAACATGTATGTAGTGACAGCCCAGGGCATACATAGCACCAAAGGATACCTGAGCCACTGATATCCCAAAAATGAAACAGCAGATCCTGCTTTTAGTTTTGTACTGCCTTATCTCTCTGTCTTGGTCAACTGTCTCCTGACCTTTTATTGCCTTTCTCTGAGCCACAGGTCCTCTCAGCTACAGCAATAGAGACTTAAGATACATAAAACTTGCTTCTGTTAACCTGGTAAAACATCACCTTCTCCCCAGAGTGCTAGAGACAGGCAAAGTCATCCTGAGTCTAACATAATCTACATACTCCTCCTTCAAGAGGACACAGTAATAGAGACATTATTTAGCAACAGTACTGATGGCTAAGGGGGAAGGAGCCCTAACAGTCTCAACATCTTCTCCTGATAAGACTCCACTGTAGAGAAAATTTCCTTTTGAGATAGATCCCAGTTTCAAGCAAGAAAAAAACAGCTGTAGAAGGTGAGCTGAGTGTAGCAGAGAACAACTGTCAGCTAAGCCCATCTAGCTCTTGCACATTTCTTGCCCAATAGTCTGAATATCACAATGTACATTTTTGTTCAGTTATCGTGAATCCAAACAGTTAAGTCCCATTATTACTGCTGCTATTCAGTTCACTCTCCTCACCTCTCACCCATTAGGCTGCTGGTGTGTAGGTCACTCCTGTAATCTGCTGTGGTCAATCAAACCTTTTCTTTTTATTCAGCTTATCCTACATACATAAGGCCAGTACACTATCTTAGGATTTTAAAAATACAAGCATGAACCACGTTTATCAAAAATCTGCAATACACTGAACCTTGAGTGACAAGGGGAAAAAAGAAAAGGCAGCAACATCTCTAGGTCAACAGCATTTAAAAATACAGTATATCACACCAGCATGTACCGTGTTATTCACAGAGAACAAACTTTCTTCATTTATATCTTTTTTTTTCTAATTATATCACACAATCCTAAATGAGGATCCTAATACCACTGATGCTGCTACACTGTATATTAGTAAAATTTAAATAAGAATATGAATTAATTAATTAAAAGCTAGTTAATCACCATATGATAGTACAGAACTAGAATTAAATTGTCCAGATATTCACTGCACAGAATTTTACTTCACTCTGTCCTTTCACCAACCTAGACTTTGGCAGGACAGAAAGAACACTGTACTTAACTCTTGAGTTTAGCCTTCCACCCACAGCATAAAATTATGGCTCACACTTACTATATCAAGTTCCATTTGGGAACATGGTTAGAAACAAAAACAATCCAATCTCATTGTGAAATAAGGCAGTAGAGAATTACTAATCTTTAAAATAAGGCTAAGCAATTACAAGACCATATTTCAGAAGACTCATCCTGCTAGTACGATACCATTAAATACAGCAAGCATACATAAGAATATGCAAACTAATTTGCTATACAAAGTACAACCTCCTACAGTTATTTGAAAAAGAAAGCATAACATCATAGAATATCTCAAGTTAGAAGGGACCCGCAAGGACCGTCAAGTCCTGGCTCCACACAGGACCACCCCAAATTAAACCGTATTTCTGAGAGCACTGCTCAAATGCTTGGGGCCATGACCACTGCCCTGGGGAGCCTCTGTCAGTGCCCAGCCATCCTCTTCAGTAAAGAAGCTTTTACTCATGTTCAATTTCAAGCCAAGCTTTTTATCAACTCATCTTAAGATTTCCAATATTATAATTCGCAACTTAAGAAAGTAATTTACTTACCCTTAAATAATATAAAGAAAACCATCAGAAGGGCTTTGTACATCTAGAAGAACACGAGTCTTTTCCTGAAGTGATTCTTATCAGGCAGGATAGAAAATCCCATTGAAGCGAGATTAGTGCAGTTTCAAGATAGACTACATTTTCAATTACATACAAATAGATTTTTTTGGAGAGAAATGGCAGGCAAAAACTTAATTACATAAGCCACATTATTGCCAAAAAGTCCGGGCTTGCTGCTAACAGAAGTTAGAGAAATTGAACAGTCACATGGAAACGATTGCTCAGGCTGGGTAAGAACAATTAAATAAGGAATCATTTCATTGGTCTGAATTACTGATTTGTTGAAACGATGACAAATCAAGAGATGAACAGACAGAACATGCACAAACAAAAGCATCTAAACCATGCATGAAAGTATGCTTTATATCCCCAAAATCAAAGGCCCTCAGTTTAGAACTTTAATATTCAGCATAACTGAGTTTATGTCAGCCTTGGTAACTGGTTTGGAAGCAGGAGTCCAGCAAGTGCGATCAGCCCTGACTATAAGCTGCACTATGAGCTACATGGAACTGAAATGCATATACGCATACCAGAGCCAAGTCTGGTTCTGCCAGTATTGTTAGCTGTGCAGGTTTTCTTTGCTTTTGTTTTTAGAGACAGAAGTAGTATAAAGGTTATTAAACATAATGAATAAAAAAGGCCAAAAATACTGAGCTGGAGATGCTGCGTTCTTTCCATTACACATCTTAGAAAGTGGTTTTCAAGATAAATACTGTTATATATTTTCTAACACAGGGAACTGTTTGAAGAGTCTTACAGTGACTGAAAATCAAACACCTGCAAATTTTAAAAATGCCAAGAAAAGGATTTTGGGGGGTAACCCCTATTTGCCAACCTTCCACAGTTTTACTGTATAATCATATTTGATGATCTCACAGGCTACTTATTTCCACAGGACCTCACTTCATTTTGTGTAAAGAAAGGTTTGCTGGCTCTGGTCCTGAATAATAATTGAATTGAATCATATCAAAGGGGTGTTGTAAAGGTTAATTAAAGGTTTATGAAGCTTTGTGACTGTGTAGTGGTAAGTGTCATAGAAAAACCTACAAGGAATTGAATAACCTGCCTGTTGAGCCTTGTTTGATTAGTGGGTAGAAAATAAAGTTTTGGCTCCACACCAAGCAATTCAGGAAAAAATACCAAATAGTTCGTGCAGTGGCATTGTTCCTCTCACTGAATGAGACCATGCTCTTATATAAAAAGTTGCCTATGAGACAGAGTGATCTGTAACATATATTCTGAAAATGGAAGCACAATTTAATTGCCATCTTCAAAAGGTCTTTCCAACACCATATTTGATTACGTATGTTTTTCCTCACGGGGCAAGTGAAAAACAGAATGACCCCCCAGGTGCTATCCTCGCTGTTCCACAACACCAGTCCCCACAAGAACTAACACTGAGGCTGAAATACTTAAATCTGCCAAACAGGCAAAATGCTTTTGTCTTATCCCCTTTCCAGCTGATCATATGGCCCAGTACCTGACCTATGCCAGTCTCACTCTCCTTCTGTAGCTAGTGCTATTATCTGAGTCTCAGACACCCATGTTCATTCCCAACAATCCTTTACTACCAGTACCTACTTGTCCCAAACTGTTGCCCAACCAGTCCCAATTCCCATATTCTCCTGCCAAAATCCGTGGTTTTCCAAACCACGCCTTCCTTCTCAGACACCTCACCTCAGTCTGCTTTCCCCCCTCTCTGCCTCAGCTCTCACACCTGAAGACTTTGGAGCTGGAGACATCCAAGCCCGGCAGCTCCCTCCTGGGAGAATCCCATCCCAGGCTGTTAAAATACAATTTAATATATAATTAAATAAGGATTTTTAGAAGCATCTTGTCACTAAAAAAAAAAAAAAAAAAAGAAAAAGAAAAAAGAAAATAATCAATGCTACCTATGTAGTCTTACGCGTATCAATAATGATTCATAATGATTTCTTAAAAAAAATATCATTCTTTATAACATCATTGTCACAGATCATTAAAACAGAACTGATGCTCTGTTTTTCATGGATGCTATTAATTTAACTACAAAATGAAAATAAAACTTTAAAAAATAGCAATATACGGCTTAGCTATAGATAATAGATGACCTCTATCTTCTTTTAAATAGTCCGTTTTATTTATCACAGACTTTGCTGAAGTTGGTATTTTACTAATTTCAAGAATAATTAAACTTATGCTTGAGACAACGCCACACAATGGTATAAAAACAGGAGACTGTTAAAACTGCTTACATCAAGAAAGAAAAAAGTCAAATTATTCTCTTCTATTCTTTTCCATTTCTGATCTAGATATCCATTAATCAAGTTCTCCATTAAATGATGCTATGATCATTTATCAAAGAAAGCAAACATTGCCACCAAAATTAATCCTACAGGCTATAGTGGAAAAGGATTAGGGAAGCAATTCACTGCATCCCTTGTAAGTCAGATTGTATTTGTCATGGCAGGTAATAAAACGCTGTGATGTCTGTGCCTACAAAGTACAATGACAGCTATGCACAAGAGAGAAATGCAACAAAACCAGTAAACACAGTTGTCACTTCCCAGTATTCTGAGTCCTTCCTGTCATTTTGGTTGTGCATTTATACATCTAAAGGATGAAATCGTTTCTAGAAAGAAAAAAAGCAAAATAAAAATCTCTGCACAAACTGTGGTTCAGCTTTCCTCTGCTCAGATGCATAATCAGCCCAAACTTCAACTCCCAACACGTTTTCATCGGCTTGTATGTTGCTCTGCCAAGACTAATTGACAGCATGCACTTACCAAACAACCTTTAGGGCAGGGCGAGAGAGCTTCTCTACAGCTGGAGAAAGCAGTTAAACCGTTCTCCTCTAAGGTGATATCACACACTCTTGTTCACACTTGCAGTCACATGAAATGCAAATCACAAGATATCTGGATGCATAACTAACTATTTAAACCCACGGCACTGAAACTGAAGGATAGAGCCCAGAACAGAAAGCATTTCCAAATATTTAATATATGTCTCAAGAAAAATTAAATATGGCAGAGATACAACAGTGCTGGAGTCAACACAACAAAATCCTGATGTGCCTGCAACAGTATTTATGTTTTATATTTCCAACAATGATCACAGACTTCTTGAAGTAAATGAAATAAGGAGAGACTGGTCCTGAAAGATTAGAACTTAGTGGTGACCTTGCCCCTTTTCCCCCATGTTCTTCATGTTGCAACTCCATATGTTGCAAAGTTTTGCAATACTTCTGTTTTTCCTAAAGCTCCATTTCTCCCAAGGGTACCTGGAGAAAGTTACACACAATTTATTTTTTTACCTTTTAAGCTTTTAATTCTAAAGAATAAACAAATAATCTTGGAAATTATATCTCAGAGTCCAACAGCTCAAAACTAGAAAGTAATGAAAACTTTTCAATCGAAAATTTTTGAAGGTCAATCCTAAAGTGCTAAAATGTTTAGAGCACAAAAATTTTGAGTATTTATTCATCTGCATTGTTTTTAAACTATTTTCTTATGTGTTCTATTCAACAAATGCCCTCCATCTTTTAGATATCTTCTGTCACAGGACAAGTTCACTATCTTGAGCTATCTCTGAAGTTAGATATTTAGGAACCTCATGACACAAAACTGAAGAAATTATCATATGGAAATACTTGCAACAGACATCGTAAGAGGAAGTCTTCCAGTTATTTTTCACAAAGAGAAGAACTAAACTCAGCCAAACTGAAGCCATGTGATCAGTGTTCTTATTAAAATGTTTATTAAAAAAGCTTAATTTTCTAAAATAGAAATATTATGTGCGTAGCAATTTCTGTCTCTTAGGACCCTAGCAAAAAGGAATATATTCAGTTTCCTCCTCAGGCAAGTATCACACCTATATCACAGCTGGAGAAATCAAGGCAGGAAGATGAGATTTACCTGGAGGCACAGAAGCTAGTCAATTCCTGACTCGCTATGCTGGGCCAAAGACCACACCTTGCTTTCATCCACTCCACTAATTAAAAATAAAAGAATTCTTGGTCTATGTATTCTTTTCAGGCAGAACCTGTCTGACCTGCTAATTTACTGACAATGTATATGAAAAGTCACAGGACAGACAGCCAGTAGAGAATCTTGATTAAAAGAATCCTGGCCCTATACATTTCTTGTAGAATACCTACCTCCTCTTCCTTCCTCTGAACTGTGTTCATTCTGCATACCACCTTCTGCAAAAACTTTAGTTGTGGATGATGCAGGATATAAATTCTATCAAGATTCCTATTCTAAGGAGGAAGTGTCTTCTTATTAGTTAATTCAGTCATTAAGAAAAAGACAAATAAATATGGTTCTGTCTTCCTATTTTTTCAGATCAAGGCAGAACAAAACATCTAAAAAGAAACTGCAAGGTGGTAGACATTCACAGAAAGAATGCTGGTGGAGCTCAGATTCTTCCAGGGACCACGAGAGAGACCTGATATTCTCACAAGCACGTGCAGCATGCATTTACCCTCTGCAGTCAGCTGCTTTCATAAAGGAGCAAAGGCAGCTAACTCTTGCCTTTAAGTCCTAATTTGCAAGCCTAGCATTGCATTAACTGTAACGTTGCTGTGAACAGCCTTGGGTAACTGGTTGAATTGCACATCATCTGACACACTTAGATTCTTCTTGCAAACTTTTACGCATCCAGGTGAGCACAATCTAATTCTTAACTTTAACTAAGAAAACACAGTTTAGCTTTGGTCTGAGAAAGACTTCCTCTCAGAGCTTCTCTGCATTTGAATTAGAATATGACTGACTCCTCCAAATACACAAAAGCTACTCAAAATAAGGACTTTAAATCCACATAAACTACATTGAATAGAATTTCACAATACTGTTCATGGAAACAAGTATTGGAAATATCACAGTCTTGGTTAAAAAAAAAAAAGTCTGCAGTACAGATGATCAAAATACACTTTACGAACTTATCAGCAGAGTTCAGCTACAAAGGAAAACGTACCATCAGAATTATATCACATATCCATACCAACACAGCTCTCCACGTGTACTCATCATTTCCTTATGGAAAAGTACCTTGCTGGGGTGGCCTGAAGAATGTAAACAGGTGCTGAAGCTGTGCCTGTGAATTTCCTTAAATGAATAATCCTTCCCAACTCCAAAGCAAATAGGTCCTAATATTTTGTTAGATTGGAACAGACATACAACAATTAAATGAACATCATAAATACCACAGCAGAGCAACTGAGCTGCCTGCATAAAACAACACATATATTATTCCCTGTCAAAAAAGGCTGCATGACTTATTTCTATTACATCCTGTGCTACTAAAAAAAACTGATCTCAGAAGAGCCATCTGCCTTCTTTACACTCGCCTGTTTTTCTCTGAACACAAAACACAGGCATGCAACATGAATTTCCTAAGTTTAGCACAATTTTTACAGACTAGCAATTACACTCAACTTGCACTGCAGTCACTAATCTCATATCATTATTTACTGATAGGCAGTGACAATTTCCTTTTACACACCACTTTCTCTTACCGTTTTCTACACGCTTACTGAAAACTGAAAGCTTCTATGACTTCAGAAGCTACTGAACTATTTATGCTGACTGAAATTTCTCTCCAGTTGGACTAACACCAGAGAAAGCCATCACATTACATTTGAGTGTCAGTATTACACAAGCTGTAATACTAATAGACACGATAACCATCTTGGATTTAAAGCCTACTCGATTAAAGTTTTCTTTGCCTGCTAGAAGATAGAATTTTTAAAAGGAATGAGTGCAGAGGAGACAATCCTAGGGAAACCAATCAGCCACACCAGCCAGCACAGCAGTTGGCTTGGGATTAAATATAAAGAACAGTATCTGGGGCTATTAGAGATTATTACAAACTAGATAATTTGTTACATTTAGAATAAAAAATGAATATCAAAAAAGAATGACACAATTCAGTGAATTGTACTGCATAACAATCAAAATAAATTCTGCACCTTTGGATGTCATGGCAAAACCTTGGGTAATACCACTTACCATAAACTCAGCAAGACAGTGATTCCAGATAAACAAATGGAATTGCAGAATGTCAGTAGATGACAGTGGGACCTCCCAGGTGAAACAACCACATGCAAAATTAATAGAAACATCAAGTTCTTGCCTTCACACACTGACATGTTCTCACCAATACACCAATTCCAATTAAAAAGCCTGCTCTTTAACTTATTTGGTTGAGCTGCAGTAAACTCTACAAAGACTTGAATCAATTTGAATGGTTGTATATTGATGCAGTGTGTGTTAATTCTAAGAATAAACTCTGAACTTGTACTATTTGGACATCATAAAGGTTTGTAACAGTTCCACTAAGGTCGGCCTTTGTGTTAGTTTCCAAGCTGATACAACACAGGACAAACAAACGGGCTACGAAACCAGTATCTGACTGTTTAAATAAATTCTGATTCCTTTGCAGTCGCGGAGAATTCTGCTTTAGCATACCCAATGTGCATAGTGGAAAGGAGTCAGAAGAAAAAGACATGCTGTACAGAAACAGTGATTTGATTTCATAGAATGGTTTGAGTCGGAAGGGACCTTTAAGATCATCATCTAGTTCTAACCCTCTGCTATAGGCAGGGATGCCTCCCACTTCAGAGACTGAATTACAGAAGGCTCCTCAGTAGCGTGCCTGCCAGTCAGCGACAGGCAAACATCTCTGACCCACATGGGGAAAAGAGCCTAACTGGCCCAGGAGCAAGGCAGTGCATCAGAAAACTGGGGAAGTAGGGAGGCACGACCCATTCACCTCCTTCCAAAGGTAAGACTCAGCTCATGTACTGAGCCTCACCCTCAGGCACTCAGCTCCTGCAGATTTCTGGACTCAGCAGGAACTGGACCTCACAGTGAGAAAGCACTCTACTGAGAAGTAGGAAGGCAAAGGCTGAAACAGCTCGGAAATTCACACCACTGCAAAGAAATTGTGCTGAACAGGTACTAATGCAGGGCAACCTATCTCCTAATTTCTCCACCCCTATTTTACTACAGTTCTCACCACATCTCTCACTGTTAGCAATACACCCTCAAAAGAGCAAATCTCGTATTGCAGCGAGGTACCTTTCCATTAAAGCTGACGGCCCAAACCTCTTTGTTCCACTTTTCTGGGCATATACTGAGACAAAGTATCTCCAAATTATTTCTTGCTATTTCAGCAAAAGGCTGAAGAAACACTTAAAATAAACAAACAAAAATAAAACCACAAGACTGGCACATAATTTAATTACTGACTAAAAGCATCTAATATTTAAAATATTTTACTGCATTAGTACAAATAATTTCAGCGCAATTTCTCAGAATTAAAATGATCTGTTATTGTACAAATGATATTAAGTGCATTTCCTCACATTAAAGCATGAGGACACCAGTTCACAATGAACATTTAATTAAATAGTCAGCCCATGAACTTAATTCCATCAGTGAGCTGTACGTTCATTTTCAGCCTGCAATCTATGGCCCGTGTGCACAAACCAAAGAGCTACAGAACAGTCACACAATACTGCCTCCACAGTGGCAGGTAAAAAGCAAATCCAAAGAAAGACGTCAGAGAGTCTCAGAGAGACACACTTATCACAACCACCAGAACTCATTTGCACGTTCTGGAGGGCGTAAAACAATTGTATGGATTAGGAATGAACGCAGCTCTCACATGTGCAAACCTCATGTGGAGAATTATGCAAAAATTACCCAAATGCGTGCAACCTTTAACACGTGGCTGCCTTCTGCAGCTGCCAGGACACAGGGTTATCAGCAGCTTGTGATCCTAGGTATCTTTTGGTGATTATATATGTGCGTGTGTGTGTGTGTGTGTATATGTATATATATATATATACCCATCCATCCTTTCAAGATTTAAACTGTTATAAGCCATTTATCTATATTGATTCATTCTTCTGTATTTGCAACAACTCTAATTTTAAAACAGCTGCCAGTTGGCCCTAAATACAAGGTTTCGACTATTAATTTTTCACAGTCTCAGTCTGAATGCACATGCACAGCTGACTGTCTCATTTATACACAGACAAGTACTCTGTAAAAGCTGTTTGTGGGTCATAAACAAGAAGCCTTTTTTGCTGTTTTATCTTTTCTTTGTTTTAAATAAAGGCATGTGTGTAACTATTTTCTTTCATATGTTTGCTTTTAAGCACCGGCTTAAACAAAAAAAGCAAGAAATAAAACAGCTCAAAGCAAAATTCTTCCCCCAAAAAATGTAAGTACAGAGTACATAGAGAAAACCAATTAAACTCTGAAAGGTCAAGATCACAATATAACAAATTTAAGGAAGAAGAAAAGTAAGAAAAAGATTAACATACATCCTTTC
>JAOWBP010004220.1:3670589-3686349 GCA_028571105.1 Tragopan temminckii
CATACATCCTTTCTAAAGTTCCTATATCCGCCACTTCTTTTCATAAAATAATGATTAGAAAAATTATAAGGAAAGGTCTGAAGAAGAAAATTTGAAATCATCTTTGAAATCTTACCAGCACCGCTGGAAAACATGATCTCACATGAGTGCGTATGATTCTACCTCTACACTTACAGTTATTACGGAGAGGTTCATCACTGCAGCCCAATGTCTACCATCTTATATCTTGCTGGCACATCACTTTCTGGCTTCTCAGAACCACCAAAAACTAGCACAGGAAGATCCCACAAATGTTACATGCTGCTAGAGGTCACCTGAGTGATCATTACTCTTCTCTACCAGGAAGTTCACCTCTGACACTCCTTAAAAGTTTATTCTGGCTTACAACATTCATCCCATGCTGGACCCATGCTCTCATAATTTCCTTAAAGATACAGCACTGCAAGGCAGCAAGCATACACCTATCCTGCTTGGAAAGTTACTTAGAGAGACTTGAGCACTATCAGAAACAAAAGTACACTGCTGTTGTTAACAGCTGAAAGAAATAGATAAGGAGAACATAAGTGCACACATTTGAACACCATCACATTGCTAGGAGTGAACAGCCAAAAGCAGCAGTGAAAACCTACATTTTTCGGCTGTCACAGTCTCTCACTACCATTAACATCATGGTATGACTAAAACAGCAGCATTAATGTTTCTGCATTAAGGTCAGTGGAACAGCACATACTACCACTAACACTGTATTTTGAGAAGAAAAAAGAACTTTAAAACAAATTATCAAAAGATCCAACAGACATATGCATGTAAAAATAAACAGATCACCAGTATAAGCCTAGATCACCAAAATAAGCCTAGATAAGCAGATTTACACTGAAGGCATGTAAGAGTAAAGACAACTAAATAAGATCCAAGTTATTACTTCAACATGCCATTGTGGTTATCAAGCGGACACAGCAATTTATTTGGTGCTCCTCTACCTATAGAAATCGAGATATTAAGATTTTAAGGGAGAATTAAGTGCAAGAAACATAAGTTTTACCTCTCCCGAATGCAGGAAAATTCTTGGAACCTTTCAGCAAAGCTGCTGGCTGAGAACCCAATATTGTACATGATTATTAATAAAAATTATTTTATTAGTAGTGGTAAAATAATGGAATTTTCATACAGCAGATTGACAAAATATATGCATGTATGCCAAATGATGTTGTGAGTTACGTCACAGAGTAAAAAGTTATGTTACTGAGCACCATAATAAGCACAGTAATAATTCACATATGTAAATCTGCTGCATGTTCTTTCCCATAATCCACGGCCAATCTATGAAATAAAGTCACAAAATACTTTTAGGAATCCCAACACAGACTCAACACCCATATTACATTCCATCGCAGTTACGTGAGGCAGGCTGAACTGACATGCTTCGGGTGCGAGCCAACAAGTAACTGTCCATGGCTGAGAAACAACTTCCTTTCAATACCTGCCGCAGATTTCTGCTGGCCACAGGATGTACAGCTCTCATACAGTAAAACATCTCTTATTCCAACAGGGAAGCAAATTATGACTCTTCCTAAAAATATATTAGGATACAATTGTTTCTGATTTTAAAAGCTAACAGTTCATTATATGCTCTCCCTGCTGAGAGCTTATAGCTTACTTTAACTTCGTCCTTTCTCTGATCTTCTGTGGCCAACTTCTTGCCACTTCCACTTTCAAGAAGATACCATTAATTATCTGGCTTTCCGTGTTTTTTGTTGTTTTTGTTCTGGAGTTTCATTTTTTGGGGTTTTTTTTTTTTTAGTATCATACATGAAGAAGCACAGCATACATTTTAGATGGGAAATTATGCATACTTCTCAATACCCAGCAAAACCATGCTTCGATATACTGTTGTAATACAAGCAAACATCATGAAAATACACTACTTTGAACCTGAAAGATTCTGCTTTAAAACTATGTAACTACTTGTTCTAATCATTCATAGAGTCTTCTTCTTCTGACACTATTTTCCTTTTGAAATACACTCGGTAGTTATTCTAAAAGGGGTTATCACGTGACATTTGGGTGAGTAACTAAAGAAGTTAAAAAGAAATTCATGAAATTTCATTCCTGATGTCAAACTACATTCCAGTTCTTAACTATGCTGGCATGCTCTGGGAAGCAAGGAGCTGGTCTGTTCAGAAAGTTAAACTGACCTTTAAAGGCAAAACATCTGTTGAGAGTCATGAGAAGCTCAGTCCAACGGATTAAGGCAGCTGAGGAGACATTCATGTAAGCAGTTATTGCTGTTACACTGGATGAAGTCTATGGTCCAAGTACCATAGCCAGGAATAGGCAGATAGTTCAGAGATTTCAATCAAGATTAGATAACTGCCTACTTTAAGAAGAAAAAAGAGAATTTTTATTAAAAGGATATATTAAAAATTTGTAAGTTGCTTTTTTCTTTACACTGAAAAAGCAAAATATCCATTACTTTCTTTCATATTCAAACCATGAAATAATTGACATTCATGTTTTTTTTCTTATTTCATCAATTCAAAACAACTTTCTTAAGGACTACTACAGATGTTAATACAACAACTTTAAAGCTCATTAACCATTCAACTATACTTCTAATAATAGAGCTCACAATTTTGGTATAAAAGTATAGTTGTTAGGCAAATATGGCATAACGAAACAATCTGTGTGGTGCCAGCATTATGCAAAACGTTCTGAAATTGACTCAAAGACTGAGGCCCTTGCACACTAAGCCCATGGATTTCAATCAGAAGGCCAACATTGCTGAATTTTAACGTATTTGAAATATAGACCACTATTGGAATGACGTTGTCTACTGACAAGATAATTCTAAGGGCAGCAACTACTGAAGGAGGTTCTCCATTTATATCATAATTAGGAGGTAAATTCAGCATGGGGGACATTAGGGTTTAAATATATATATATAGGAGAGGAGACAGATGGAGCCATAGATGAACTGTTGCTCTTTTGCTGTTATGAGCCAGATACATCCTGGTTCTAAGGAACGCAAATAAAGGCCAGAGATTTATCGTAGTAAAGTTACAGCTGTAATACACGGATGTTCCCACATGAACCAAACAGACAAGAGGGGCATGACCCAGAAAATAAAAGCCATCACTACTGCCACAGTTACAGGGAAATTAAGCCTGCTGCATGGGATAAAATGAATCAGTCTTAAAATGAGAACACAAGAACACACAAAAGCCCTTCTGTCCAGCTACCCCTTAGAATTTCTCTTACAAAACAATAAATACACGCAAAGCAAATTTAAGTCCTGCATTATCAAGGTATTATCATCATATTGTTGTAGCAGATGGACAATGCTTTGTAATACAGTTAAGCATTTTTTTGAGACAGATTTTAATTAATGAGTCATTAAGTTTAAAATCGGAGCAGAAGTAAAAACAAAAACAACAACAAAGGGTAATAAATCACAACTTGCTAAGAAACAATCATTTCTCCTTTCAGGCTTATGGAAGACAGACATTTCTGTAGTGGCATTGTTTGTAACTACATTAAAGATTTCTCATAAGAATTATGCAAGCAAGTTCATTTTTGGTTCGACAGCAAAAGAGGGACATTTATAAGTAAACCATTTGGGGGTTTGCTTCTTGGGGAGAAATACATTCTCTGTAGCCTGAAGTAAAACATCTTTTTTTTTGTTTTTTAATCACAAGAAAAGAAATGAATTAGTAAAATACACCACTGGATAACTGGCTCTATTCTCCTTTTATTTCATTAGCCATTAACTAGGAGCTCATATGGGACTGGGAAAACCCATGTTCAGATCCCTCATCTTTCAAGTCAGAATCTCAGTGGCAAACCATAAATAAAGTCCAGGTTATCAGCAAGGGAAGAGAAAATACCAAACATATGCTCATTAAGAACCTAGATCTATATCTGTTTACAACAGGACTCCAAACACATTACAGTCATTTCACTGAAGACTGCAGAACAGAAAAAGGAGTCAGCGACCTCAATTTAACACCACAGTCCTTGTAAAGAAATTAACTTCACAACGGTAATACTGCTTTAACATATTTTGTGTATAAAACCAATGTATTTAAATAAGGTCATCCTTTGATTCAGCATAAGGTCGTTAAATCAAAACTGAACATAATGCTTTCTGAATCCTCCTTTCTTAAACACAGGCTTTTAATTTGCTTCCAGCAAAACGTACTTCCTTATTTGCCTGCTTGCGCAAACAAAATGAAGAACTGTTACATTGCACCAAAGACATTCTCTTTCCCAAAAAGTCCTGCTTCGCCATCTGGAAAATGAGTAACAGTCACTCCAGAATGCATGGCATCTGGTGGATAGAACCTGAGCAACGGGAGGGACAGCATGCCTACTGGCAAGAGCCAACCAGGAAGTTGTAAAGCGTTCCTACTTCGTACCTTTCCAGACTCAAGGATAAGAGGTTGCAATAACTACAAACAATCAAGTAAGAAAAAGGACAGACAACAGAAAATAGCCCAAATCCAAAGTATTTTCTCTCTAATTCTGCCCTAAATGAGAGTGTGCTAGCTTTTCATGTGTGACACAGCATGTGTCCAAGCACGCCCTGATTCTCTGTGTTCTTACAGATGTGGAAAGAAGATCCTGGGAAAGCACCCTGCATTTCACGAGTCAGCCTGCAGCACTCCTAGCTGAGGAAGAACTTGGTTAGTTTTTTAATGAAATAAAACAATCCACTACATAAAAAATGGCCAGGTTTTCACAAGCTAGTGTGTTCTGCCTAGCTGTAAAAAATCCCCCATTTGTGTATTCCCAATCACCCACCATAAAAAACAGAACAAACCCACAATGACTGAATAATTTTCCCCCTATTTTTCCCCAAACGCAGACAATAGCAAATATTTTGTTCTGTAGAATAGACCAAACCGAGCACAAAGTCCCAGATATCCTGTTTCAGAGACTACAATCATTTAGAAGCATGTGCATTGACAAGTTCCACATGCTTGTGTATGTGCTATCATGCTTAACAATATGGTATTCACTCAGCTGCAGCTTTCAGAGCAGTGGTTGGTATCTGATGACAAATTCCATTCTAGTAAGAAGATTCTTTTCCTTCTCCGTGCCAAACAACGTTTAAAGAGATAGTGTTTCAGCAAACATAATTTCCTTGGAGGTAACGCCACCAATCACTGCAAACATTGTATCACCAATTAGGTAGAAGGGATTCAGAAAGAAAAGACTTATTGTCTGGCTGACACGGCTCGGAACTCGGAGCAGCTGGTTCGTGCCCAAGCCACACTGGCTCAGAAAACATCTGCTATGTTGAAGGATGCTACAGCATGTTTATCAACTGTACCCAGATAACGTCTTCAAAATGTTTTAAAATTAATTTTAAATATATATATATTTAGATGTTCCTTTGTTCCTGAAGGCATTACCATCACTCCGCTGAGTATGTTAATGGTGTCCTACTGCTATTAAAATACATCTAGGCGCCAGGCAGACAACAGCCCCATTTTCCAGCCTATTTAACAAGTTGAAAACATAGTGCTACTCATTCTTTATTTCCTTGCTACAATAAACTTCGAGAGAGAATAAAGGGTGAAGTTTTGTGGAGATAAGAGTATGGGGGTGGGAGGGAAGCACATCAAGGAATAACTTTTCCCTTTAAATACCCCTAATTTCAAGAAAATCCTAAAAATGATGAGATGGCCCTGATATCATTTCACAGAAAGCTCCTCTCCGAACGAATTAAGGTCAGCTATAAAGTGTTTTTGGAAAACAAAGAGCAGAAGGTCAGGAATTCAGCCATTTGAGTATTTTATGGGGGGGGAAAAAAAAAAGAAAAAAAGATGAACTGATACTTAAAAACACAGAAATATTAATATTCTCCTGGCCTATATGGTTCATAAATCTAAAAGCACAATACTACACATGTCATTACTCACAGCATTTTATTATTTAAGGCTTTTGGTATTCATGCAGCACCAACAGATGACTCAGGCTGCATTTCAATGATCAAACCACATATGTTTTTCCATCACACTGCTACCAAACAGAAACATCACACTTCCATACTTCTCTTCCTTTCAGTACTAACAGATGAGTTATGGCACAAATTCTGCTCCAAAACTAACAGGACTCCTTCTTTCCCCATCATTGATTAAATAAATGACTAACTGACAAATCCAGTTTTAACACCTTCAATAGCTGCTGAGGGATTACAAACCTAAATACTACTGCTTAGGAATCAGATTTTCCTCTGAAAAGCTTAAGTTTCTGTTTTGCTAAACACAGCAGATAAGCTCTGACCATAAGAACAGTTTTTAATTCATAAAAATTATCCATCTCTTCATTGCAAAATAGATTAGGGCTGGGATTTTAAAGCACAATAATTTTTCTGTATTAGACATACAAACTATACAGTCTAGCTTAATTATTTGAAATTGATTAAACTAAGTCACATAAAAAGAACTACTGCCAAAGAATAGTAGTCATCACAGGCAAGAAGTGCAGAACAGCAATTCCAGGCTTACGTGTAGAAAAAGGATATCACATGCAACTCCTCCACATGCTCAAGAAGAACAGCTTGACCAAAGATCATCCTTCTTTTTAATGTAGTCCTCTATTGCAGGGTTTCAAAATGTAAATGAAGACTCAGTTGTTATGGAATCAGTACAATGTACTAGAATGCAAAGCTATTACCCTGAACATTCTTGTGCCATTTATGAACTGTTTCCAAATCTTTCATTTCCTTGTGGAAGTATATTGTCTTGTTTCCAAAAACAGACTTTTCATTATGTTATCCTGAGAGGGTAAGAAACAGCATGTTTTTTCTCTCCTCCATTCCCATATTCGTGAACTGGAATTGCTCATTGGAAGAAGGCATAAACAACATGCTACAGGACAAATACTCAGTGCTCGCAACGCGTTCTGCATGCGCAAGCTCTCATCAGCTTCGTCCCTCAATATTTTTTCTCAATAACAACGTTATGCTTTTATATCACTGTTATAATTGAAAGACCAATTCTCAAAATCCTTATTTTTACACAAGATAAACACAAAATAACACTTCACAATGTTTGAACATCTGCAGTCTGACACAGTTACGAGAGGGAAAATTGTATTTCCAGTAATGAGTTACTAAAATATTACCATCTGAAACTGTGGTCTTCTCAAATTAGCCACCGTAAGTACTGAAAATATGAAAGATCAATACAATTCCAGTAAGCGTGGTTTAGGGAAAGAAGAACAGAAGAGCAGCATCAAAAATCTCATAGTAAACTTGACTTTAACATCTCTACAGTAATCAACATTCGGTCAGGTTTCTAGCTCTGATAACATTAAAAAGACATCATGCATACACAGGCCTAACATATGTTCACTTCATATAAAGCCCACTGAACAAAGCTTGGGGGGGGGAGGGGGGAAGAAAGCACCAAGCAGCAACACCTTACAAATGCCACTTACAGATGAAGAGTCGCACATTACCCACCCTGGAACAGCTGCTCATAAACAGCACCGACTTCCTACATCCTTTCCCTTCTCCACTGGCAGTTCAGTGATTAGTGACAGGTCTTCAAGTGACAAATTAGCTCCTTGCAAATCTTATTTTTTACCTTAGATGACCATAAGCACATTTACGAGAAGATTTACCGATCCACTGGAACCTAACCACTCATCTCTGCAGAGCATCCTCATGTCAGGAAAGCACATCGCTTCAGTTGTTTTGTCTCCATTCAAAAAACAAAAATATTTCAAACATGAAATGTATAAAGGACATCAGGAATTGTCCTTTAGACAAACTTCTATTCCAGCACAAAAGTAAAAGACTCTGGGTAAGACACTAATGTTTTCATCACTCTGCGCTGTGACTGGGATATTAGCAACGATGTAGAATTCAGTATGGGATATACAGACATAGAGACCAACCAGTGCTAAAACTGCAGGAGGGGAACGCCAGGCACTTCACTGGAAAGCTCAAGGATGTCTACCCAATTCAGGCCTAAGACTAACTTCAGCCTCTTAGTATCCATGCTGCAACACAAAGTGAGCAGAAGTTGCAGAGTGGTATAAATCTAATTAAGTCGAAGTAGAAAAACTAAAGGAATGTAAATTAGAACCAGACACACACCAGCTTCCTCACATGCAAGTTGCGCTGAATCAGACTTCCTCTGTTTTCTCTAAATCCAGCCCAACATTCCTACCTCACTGAACCCAAAATCAAATTCAAGCTAGAGAAGTTAGGCAGTAGGCAACAACAAAAAAAATGCATCTCAAACTTAATAAAATTGATAATGCATACTAAAAATATGCGAGGACTACTCCAAAAGTAGTGTCTCCAATTTTATGCAGTAAAAATAAGCACTCAAAGGAAAACAAGGCCACGCTTTTGTCCTCCCTGCAAATTTGCAAGTTAGCTTACAAGAGAAATTTCCCAAGCCAAAATCAGAGAAATTTCCTTGAGGACTTTCACTGCTGTTCCTTTTACTCGTAACAGTCACCAACTGCAGCATTAAACTAAATCATCCCACTGTAGTAGGATCAGTACAAATTCAGTCCTTATCTAGCAGAGAAGTGAACGTGAAAGAACAACAACAGCAGTACTCATTATAAAACTTAGAGACAATAATAGAAAAGAGCTCATGAGAATATAAAGCCACCACTGCTCAAATTTCTTCAACAGTTATCTTGAATATTGAATGGACAAACAGGATGGAACTTCACCTTCAAACACGCAGTGTTTGTTTACTACTGCAAGTACTTCAGTAAGCTGATTAGCAGCAGTAGAAAATGAATTCTTTTATAAAACATTCAAAGCTTTCACTTTTCAAAAAAAAGTACTCAGAATAAAAGAGCAAAGCTTAAAAAGAAAAGTGGAATTCATCTTAAGAGGTGACGATGCAAAGAAGCCGCACACAAAAGCAGTTTCAAAGCCGGAATAGCATTTTTCTAGTTAGCATCTATTCAGGTTGATAGCCAAGAAACATACACTACTCAGAAAAAAAACTGAAAAACAAGGTTATGACTGACACTCCGTTCTAAAAAGTGCAACTGCAATTTGCCAGAAATGAAAACATTCTGCTGACACTGGCTAACACACCTTAGACATTTAATGTGAACGCTAAGAGAAGTGAAAATGCTACCCATACGATTGGTAACATGTTACTCCATTGCTGCAACTGACATTTACCAAGCTAACATCCTGTGCTCACCATTTACTAGCACTGAAAGGAAAATGAAATGCTCATTACTAATTTCTAACAGTTTACCTCCTAGTTTTTATGAGCTGGAATCTTTGCCCATCCACCCATGCACACCCAGTCATGTGTTCTTACAAGAGAACAGGCCTAACTGAAAACACTGAGGAGTGTGAGTTCTCAAATCCTCCTTAGCTGGACAGCAGCTCCACTACAATTTTTTTGTCTACTAACAATTCAAAAGTAATTAGGAAAAGTTGGGCACCTTTCTATAGATGGCTAAGCACATTTTTAAAGTGATAGGAATTACTGTTTTGCACACTAAGCAATTTACATGCATCATACTGTTTTTGCATTTGAGGAAGACCATGTTTTAAGGGCTTCTAAAGACATCTTCCTACATGTCAGATTCAAAAAGCTGCAAAAATGAGCAAAGCCAACTCCTAGGCTAATACACAGTGCAAACATAAATATCTGGATCCAAGAAATAGGGAACAAAGTTTCAGACTTACGCTTCTCGTCGTCAGCATGTACTAGAGAGGCTGCTCTTGATAAAACATCCAAAGGAGTCTCCATTCCTCTCTGGATCCTGGAAAATTCAGAGAGGAGGTCATAAATTTTACAATGCTTTAACAGTACACAGTTATTTGGTCACTAAATTACAAATACTAGAAATCCTATCATCTTGCCTGCTGCATTTTTTTTTAAGGTTTTCTTCCTTTCCATATGCCTTCCTTCCATCCAGACAGCTACGTGAGACAATATCCAAAGATGCAACTCGCCTGGACAGCTGGCCCAATGACCCACATCAGCTTAAGATTGCTTTAGACCCAGAATCTTCAATAAATTTGGACCCCATATTCTCCTATGCCCAAAGTGAAATTATCTAAAGCTTGTAAGCTATTAAGATGCTTTCTTACACATGAATGTATGGTCAAGCCTTCAGCGTGCATCTGCATGCCACAGACAGAAAACTGTAACTTACATAATCACCATCACACCTCAGTAACTTCTTGCACCTGTAACTTCTTTCCCCACACAACTCACATTATTCCCACACTGAAAAAATTAACCCCATCCCACAACAAGGTACATTTTAGGAGCTCTCCCACACACACACACACACACACAAAAAGTTAATAAAGTTTATATAAGTGCCACATAAATGGTTTCAAAACTGAAATGTTTTCTATGTAGAAGATATGAAAGTGAAAGTAAAGAGGAGAACAGCACATTGTCAAGATGCTTTCACTGAAAGGCCAGCAACTTGTATCTGTTTTACAATAAGACAACTGCAGAGACAGAACTGTTAGGAAAACAAATAGAGAAAGAGAGAGAACCCTAAGACTGCTAACAATGTCTTTGTTGTTTTGGTTTTTTTTTCCTTCCCAGAGCCTGTATGATAGACTGTCATAAAAACTGCTCACTGTAATTTTCTCTTTTTTTTCCAAATCACACTGAAAAGTAAGAAGAGAAAAAGAAGAAAAAAGGGAAATCTCAAAGAAAGAAATCTCAAACACATGTATATGGGCTTAACAACAAGCACATGTTTGGGAAGCCATTTCTTTGACTTTGCACTATGAACCTCTTCCTAAATAAAGTCAAAGACTCTAAAACGAATGAAAGATTTTAAAGGATAAGATAAAGGATTCTTAAGTACACTTAAGTTTCCATATATTTTTTCAAAAAAGAATTAAATCCAGTCTTGTTTCCACAGAACTGCCAAGAAGAATGGAGAAACTTGCAATAACCAAGTATCACGCTCAAGGATAAAGACATTCTTCCTTGCTGTCAGAATCAGTTTCTGCTCAAGAACAGTACTTTAACTCAGAGCAGTCAGCTCTTTTCTTTAAAGGCAGTATAGGTAGGCAACACGTTTTAGAAAATAAGATCTTAGACTCCGATTTTACAAAGTCTGTCTTAACTAAATATTTCTTTCCATCATTTTCAACTTCTCCTTCTTCCAAATCAAAGCAAGCAGCATTCAGTAAGGAAATCTCCATCACTGCACTCCCATCTCTTAGCCGGGGATGGTTGGACCTCTTCTCCCTTTTGTTTTCCAAGGACTTTAAAATAGCACCACTTTCTTTCCCTCTGGCTGTTGATTACTGACTCTCTCACACAGACTCTTCTAGCAAAGCAAAAGCTCTGCTGGAAGCAAAGATGACAACGCTTCTGATGAGATGAGGCAGCTACACCAAACTGACGGCTATCTCATGGCTTAGCACTAACCAGCTTTGTCCCACATTTCAAAAGAATGCTGAGTTCTTTGGTCAATTCTTTAGAAAAACTCTCGGTAAAGAATAACGCAAAGGGTACGATAACGTCTTTTATTGAAAACAAGTTTTCTATTTGCTGCTTTCCTCGAGCGTTTCAGTAATTTTGGAATAATGAGAGCTTTCCAGAACACGCTCCTAGTAAGAGTTAGCTGGTGACAGAAGTTTGCCTTGAGAGAAGGAAATGGGAACCAAGTCTGAATTGTCTGCAGGAAATTAGACACTTTAAGAACAACTTTAGCACAACTATCCTCAATACAGTTTTGTAGCTTTGCACACTCCTGAAAGTTTACATCACGGAGAGGTGCAGAAGTGTTTTGCTAACAGTTAATGCCCTGGGAAGAACGCTGTGCCTGTTCAAGAGCTGCTCAGGAATGCTGCTTATACAGCCACCTGCCAGTGCCAGCCTGTGATTCCACATATGCTGTGACTTTTCGAGGCCACTGCGCACATTTACAGTTTTCGGAAGTACCTTCAAGGAGCTAAAAACTCCCAGGCTATATTCAAACGGTATGAAATATCCCCCCGTCCCTAAGCTAAGCTAACAACTCAGGGACAGCAGTTCAGAAAAGAAACAAAGGTTGCCTACGAGAATGAGAGGAGAATCTTCCCTTGGTGGTTCAAAGCTCAAAATCCTCATTTATCTCAGAAAGAACAGCAACTGCTCCATGTACTCAGCCAGCCTTCAGAGGACAGCCCCATCGTTTTCCTAAGCAGCCATATTTCAGACCTGAAAGTTCAATTCCCAGGGTTTTGATAAAAGCATTAACTCTGTTACACCAAAATTTCTTTAAGCAGCAGAAACAAACCTAAACCCCAGTATTGTAGCCTATGTGCTAATTGGTCTACATCCAGGTCTCAAAAAGGAGAACAAGAGCCTAGCAAGATGAAGTACACAAACTTAACTTCCTCTGGCTAGACTTGATTTAAACACTATGAAAATGGTTTAACTCTCAGTTTAAGTCTCTTACTTGTAACAAAATCTTAACTGTTCAAGCAGCGCGAGCTGAAAGAACTTTTATGTGAGCTTAAAATATTCTTATCTGCAGTAATTTCAAATATTAGCTATTGGTCACTGCTTCCACTCAGTATTTCCCTAGTCTGACATCTCACCTGCACGCTGAAACATTCTGAAAAATAGCAAAGACACAGAATGCAAAATCCTATTTAAGAGATGTTTAGCAACTTACTTGCTGTTCAGACACCATCTCAATGATTATCACTGACTCATCAGAACACAACACCTGTCAGTATAATGAAACAACACATTATTTTGCCCCTTCTTTTCAAGCTTCTGCGAATGCTCAGCTTAGCAAATGCCTGTTAACATATGCAGAGTGTAGCATTAGAGAAACCAAATCTTTTAAAAATGATTAAGTGTTTTCATGGATTTATACAGTACCCTCTAAGCATCAAGGAAAGAGCAGGAGGCAAAATCCTTAACGTGTTTGTTTAAAACTTAAATAAACAAGCAGTAGGGAAATCAAAGACAATCTGCAGACTAGGCAACAGGACGTTCATGCAATCCCACAACAGTTATTATTCACAGCAGGGTATGTCAGGAAAGATTTCCAATAAGAGACAAACTTCATATCTGATTAAACAAAAAGGGAATAGTGAAGGAACAGAAAGGAAAGAGAAATAGAAAAGATAATGCTTGCAGCAATAATCAGCATGGAGCTATGATGGCTTTTGGCTTGAAGGGATCTTAACTGGGAACCAAAGTAACAAGGTAGAAACAGGAAAAGGGATACACACATTTGGGGATGAGAACAAAAGGTCTGCACAAAGACATGCTGAGCAGATAAAAAAATGAGTAGGGTGTAGACACAGCTTGCACGTGAAGATTTAAAGAGAGGTCACCCTCATAAGAATAGTTGGATCACAGGTCTGACTGACATACAGAATAGCAGAGCAGTCAACAGCTCTTGCAAACAAGTTAATAAAAAACTTCTGAAAGCAGATGATACTATGAGGTCTCTTTCAAACCTGCTGAGTGCGAACTAGAGAGAGACATCTGAATGGTGCCAAGGAGAATGAAAGGCTGAACTTTTCAACGATGGAGAGAAAAATCTGGTACTTGGATTCGTGTGTACAGAGATGAAGTTGGAGGGAGAGAAGTGGATTAAGAAATAAAGTCCTTTGTAACAATGAAAAAGTGAGACAAAAACAAGACACTCCAGAAACAACGAGGGAGCGAGGATGAAAGTGAAGGAAGTGTAAATAATCAGAGGTATAAAGAAAACATGATTAATTGAAGAGCATGGGCAAATAGGACAAAAGCACCTGACGCCTAGAAAGATGCAGGCAAAGTGCTCGCTAGTCAAGTGCCGTAATCCCAAGTCGGCAGAGAAAGAGGGGTATTTCAGTTGATTTCAATGAAAGAAAGTGCAGTGGAAGAGGAAATCCAGAAACAACTTATCAGCACAATGGAAAAGGCTGCAGAGCAAAGGAATATGATGCAATAATTTGTTGAAAACCAAGTCAGGAGCTTTTATTTTTTCAGATAGGAGAGAGTAAAGCATATTTGCACTGTGAATAAGACTAATGATCAGCATGGTATATTCAGTATACATCCTCAAAAGCCACAACACGTTTAAATTCCTTCAACTGCACCTGTATCACAGCTTCTATTGGGGGATGCATAAATCCTATGCAAAATGCTAACTGTTAAATGTTCAGTTTAGATAGAGTTCTGATCTTATTTTTCATTTACAACAGTAAAATCTTCACAGTGAGTTTCAGCTACTTGATCAGAGGAATCATCAAAGTACCATTTATTTTTAATGTGTTTGTTTAGTACCTTGGGTTCTTACTGTGCTTGTTTTGTGTGTGGAAAGCATGAAGAGCTAGATCTCCAAACAGAAACTTGCCACGTATAAAATGATAAGCTTAAAGCAATACCTGGCATTTAATGTTATGTTTTTTGTTTTCTTGACGCGCAAATCCTCTTTAACATGGAAACATTCTAAAAAGAAATCTATTAATAACAGTATTTGAATTAAAAACTAACAAACGCAAGAAATTAAACAGCAAAAGTCTAACTTGACTGTATCTTGAACTTAAAAGATCCATCATGTTACAAATTCTGATATAAAAAGAGTATGCAACATCTAAACATAGTAAAAGGAACCAATCTGAACCTTTTGTAATGGAAAACTTTCAAACACTGAAAACAGATCAACCTTCTGAGTGTCTCCAAATCATCTTAGTTACCAAAGCTACATATTTATATATATACACATCTGTATCTCCTGTTGCTTTGTAACGCTTCTTCAGTTAACGAGCCCAACAGGTCTACACCAACTATCTTCTATCAAGATTAACTGCAAGTCCTATTTCACCCCATTAGGCTTTCAGCTTCCAGCAGCACCACTGGGTGCTCAGCACTTACAGAACCAGCCTAATTGCTACTCCAAGCTACTGGCGGCACTCACAGCACTGAGTCATAACTGAGCAGGGATGAGGAAGGCCAGCATCCTGCACCAAAATGCCCCATCCCCATTCCTCACAGTTGGGCCATTCTGCGGCAACTGTTCAGCCCAGTGGCTTGCTAAAAAACCCCAACACAACACAAGCGTAGACGCTTCCAAATTCTACCAAGATGGGGCAGATCCATCAGCCATTTGTGACTTGCAGTGTTTTTTTGTAAATACAGCCTGACATCAAATATCCTGATGGTAACTGTGATATCAACCAGAAGAAAGGGAAACGTAAGGGATGTAAACCAAGCAGAATCAGAAATATTCTTAAGAGTAGGCATACGGGAAAACACAAATAAAGAAAAAGTACTAGAAAAGCCTTATAAACATTCACATATTACTACAGCAATAGGGACAGATTACTGCCAGACCTCATACAGTTCTACATAATAATCCATAATATCACTGCGCAGAGAACATTACAGGGATCTCACTACCTACTGCTCGTTCCTCTCAAACAACTCTCCAGAAAAGTTACACCACGAGAAGAACGTGGAGCACCTGACAGGTTATTCTGCTTTGGTTTAACTACAAGATTCCCACCGTTTCGTATTCCTGATAACCCTGCAGCAGCAGGGAAAAGGAACGTGAGCTGCCCTCACAGCTTCCCTCGTGTCAGTGGAAACGGCTGTTCAACTCCCGCTTTCAGAAAAGAGGCGCAGAGGTGTCACCTGCTGTCAGCCTGGCTCTGGAAGTTAATTACTTCTGATGAGATCTGGGAAACATAAACTCAGCCTGACCGAGGAGACTGAATCTGCACCGCTAAAGACTGAAAAACGCTCTACAAACAGAATATACCAGATGCAGAGTGAGAAGGCTTTAACAC
>JAOWBP010004220.1:3690467-3712087 GCA_028571105.1 Tragopan temminckii
TTTTTTTAAGGCAATTTAAAAAAAAAAAAAGCTTCCCTCCTCCCCCCCCCCCTCCCCCAAAAAAAAGCAGAAGAGAAAAACAGAAATGTATCAAACAGATGCAGTCATACATAGGGAGATCTGATGTCCTAGCTCTGCAGAGTCTTTCATTAATCCTGTAATTATTATCAAAATTAAGCTTAACATCTGTTCCAAACCAATTGAGAAAATAAAATGTTTCCACTATAATAACAGTTGGTTAAAAATGCCTTGGGCAAGTACTTCCTTACATGTGGACCACAGCAGTGATAAGTCTTACTACTGTCAGTGACATTCGTGTTAACTAGACAGGGATACTCAATGTGGAATGAGGCTCAAACCTGCTTTTGTTAAACCACTGTCAAGTGATTTCAGCTTGTAATAGTTAATAGCAGCAGGGGGTACATGTTGTGTTGTTTATTGAAGAAACACCCAATTCTGAAGAGATGAAGCTTTTTTCTTTAGGTGCCCATAGCATGCAGTAATTTGCCAGCAGGCATTCACTGCATGTTAAAGAGGAATTATCTGACTTCTTCCAGCTCCTCACTCCAATTTCACTTCTGCTTTTTTGAGCAGCAGCAGTAAGAATACTTCTCTAACACCACAGAAATACATGAAGCTACCTCAAGTCTAAACAGAAGGGTAAGATGTCCTAGTAGAAACAGCACAAAGATAATTAAGTCTGTGCCACAAAGCAAACACTTTTTCCAAAGCTATCACAAAACAACACTGTACACACATCTCTCTGAAAGTAATACCTCCTATTTATTTCCATGGAAACTACAATAAATACAAAGAGCACGTGTTACATGGTAACAAACCGTAATGAAATGTTGGTGGGAAGGTTCAACCTCTACAGCCACATCACCAACATCCGCCTCTGAAGTGGTGGGTCAACATAAAATAGGAGGCATTACTTTCAGAGCAGGCCTGTATATATCACAGGCTAGATAAGGTATGTTATTCATTCACAGTATCTGTCAGTACAGTTATAATGCATACATCTATTTATATCTCCTTTAAATAAAATGGTTTTTTTAATCAATGACAGCATCTTTTAAAGCCATGTCAAAATACATTTTTATCTGAAACAAATTACACAGCCTCACAAGCAAACAGACTTTCTTCAATGCCAAGATTGCTGTACTTTGAATCTGAAGCCCTTCTCTGTAGAAATCTAGATTTGTTTGCATTGCATCTCAAAGCTATCTTATATAAAAACGCATCCAAATTCAAAACAACATACCACATAACATTTTAAAAGACGCTAATTTTTTCGAAGATAGTTTATTATTTCATTAGAACATAATGTGTTAAATAGCAGTAATTCCAGACAGACAAGTCGATCCAAACTGTAAGTTGATGCAGTTGGTTATTTATTACCTGCTTCAAGACAAAGCTTGTCCTCTTCATTATTGTCTGCCACATCATCCAAAGGAAGATTAAAAGAGACTCTATAATTTCAGTTGGAGCAGGGTCAGAACAGAAGCATAATCTTAAAGCAAACAGTAAAATACTTCCCGAGCTGAACAGAAACATGAACACCACTACCTCTGTTGTTTCAGAACATTTAACCACAGGTACTTTTGCTTGCTTTGTTCCAGGAAAGAAGATTGTACCCTATGGTGATTCCCATAAGATGAAAAAAGATGAGATACCTAAGCAGAAATAGGAGTGTCAGATTGACAGATTAAAAGCACTCTTCAGCATAAACCCACCGGTTTTAATTTGTAGAACTTTCGTCCAAGTTCATTAACAATGATAAAATGGACACAAACAGTTCACTGCAAAGCCTGAGTGATAAACTCAGTGTAAAAGAAAGATCAGTATAATCAGTGATACACAGATGTAGTTACATATTCAGAATAAGTTATATACATTTTTCCTTGATTTTTCTCCCCTTCTTGTGCAGTTATCACATCTATCTGATAGATTTCACTTCCTATTAGGTTCTTATTTTAATTTTCTCATATGAAAAAACAAATTTTAGCGTAACTGGGATCATTAAAATAATGAATCGGTTGCATTTCATAATCAGATGCAGAATTACTTTGAGTTTACGTACTAAATCGGTGTAAACTACATAATTTACATACATTTCAAAGCTGCAAGAAAAAGTTTTTAATCAACAGAACTGCTTCTAAACCAAAGACACTACCAGCAAATTACTAGATAAAAGTAACCTGCTATTGGAAAGATTCCTACCAAAATTACTAGAAAGGGAACAGAGATGCATCTTTAAATGATTAAACCAAGGATGAGGGTAAGAGTTTGCCATGAGCACGCAGAACCTCCTCATCTAGGATGTATATGCCTCAACGCCAGATTTGTGAGGCAATTAAGAGGAACGAGATCAACAAGACTTCAGTATGAAAATAGCTCAATTTTAAAAAGCCTTGCCTCAGAACGCAGCGCACTCCAACAGGGTCACAAGATGAGACACTGGGAGAGATGAGACATTGAGAGGATTCTTTAATCGGCTCCTCCCCCCTCTCCTGCACCCCTTCTCAAGGCATTCAAAGCTACTGACTTCTTGGCTCTCAGTCTTGTCTTCTACAGGGACCGAGCCAGACATTTCATCACTGTTAAGAGCAAGATAATTTGAGGATGGCAACATTAAGGGGGAAAAAAAAAAAAAAAACACCACCACACACTGAATGTCTCCTTCTCATGTTTCACTACTGATTTTAAAATAGGAGGTTTGGAGGAACTTTGGCAGGAGACAGAGATTTAAAAAAAAATCCACTCTGTGGGAACACAACCTTCCACATTTACCAAGTATAGAGCTAGACAGACTCAGTGTAAGAGAAGTAATACAAATGAATTCAATAAAGCTAAAATGACACATTTAACTTAATGGTTTACTTAGTTCAGTGGAATAGAGGAAGTGTTTTAAACATGAGGCTCAGGTCTTTCAAAGAAGGCCTGATGATACAAAAAAAGGTAATTGAAGGAAGCAGGAGCCAGAATATTATGCACAATTAATTTATTTACTTTTAACAACAACCCCTTATGGTTGCAGCAGGTAAGAACCAAATTCTATTCAAATTTAAAATCAGGAAGAACCCTCTCGATAGCCATTCCATTTGCATGAACTTTCAGACATACCACAATATTGGTCCTTCCAGCTGCATGACCTTCCTTTTCTCAGAAAAACATGAGTAACTGTCAAAATAGCTATCCACCACCGATGGGAAGGTTGTGGCAGAGCACGGGATTGTGAAGGTAAAAGCAACACCAAGTTCTTAGGCTAGACTTACAAGATGTAACTGAGATAGTTGTTTATACACGAACAACGTAACCTGTATAGTCTGAAGCTTCACCTTCATGTACTAAAACTTAACTCATTTCTTTTCTAATTTAAGAAGTCTGAGTAAGATGTTAAAACATGCAGGAATAAAACACAGCCTCTTCTCTAAAGCAGGCAGGATCAGTTAACAGCCATGTTGTAGATTTTTATCTAGAAAACAAAAGGTAAATGAAGTCACTTGATACTTTGGTTTCATAACAGAGAGAAGGATCAGCTGTTTATCCAGACTAAAAAGATACCAAAAAAATAGCTACACAAAGGTAATGTCTCTTCTTCCTGCAGTAGATAATACAAAGACAATTAACTGTCCACACACTCACAATATATGGCCAACAGAAGTGACCTCAAAAATGAAGAATGCTTTGTCCCCTGTAAACACCTTACCCATTAAAAACTATCAGACACACACTGACCTGACATTCTGACCTTTAAAGCATATTTCAATTTCAATTCTATTTTTAAATTAATTGCTGGGAAAAGGCATGAGTCATAACCCTGGTTGGATCCCCCCCTATTGGATACTCACCAAGTGCTATGTTTGTTCTAAAGTTCCCTGAGGCAGAACAGGCTCCAGTATTATCTCTTCAATCGATTAAAAAAAAAAAACAAAAAAGGGACCTTAGGGTTGAGCTTCCTAAACCATCTGGGAATACTGGCCGCCATATCCACCTGTATCTCCCCAGTTGGAGAAAGATGTTTGTTGCAAACATCAGAAAGCTATGGGATACTACAGAGGTCAGGTCTCTAAAAGAAAGAAGCCACACTTGTTTCAGTTGTGTGCTACCTAGAGGCACCTTGTTTATGATAAGGCTGCAGCTGTTGAACTCCATCTGTCAGGTTAGCCAACAAGCAAGCTGAACCAAATGTAAAGAGAAATCACCCTGAAGTGCAGATGAGAAATACAGTGTCTACAATTGAAACAAAGTTAAATACATTAAATACAGCCAATATTTGAAGGGTCATACAGCCAGCCACCTGGAGAAACTCACTATTTAAATACTTGGGAAAAGGGAAAATAAAGTGATTAAGAACAAATCTTATACACACTTATGGAGGAAGTCAGCACCTTGCGTGGCGCAATTTCATGCACTCATCAGCTTAAGAACAGCCAAACATCATAATGCTAGTCAAATGGGTTGCTCAGAACTAAAGGCAAGTTAATGAAAAGACTCAACATCAAGACGAAAGATGTAAAAAGTAGAAACAAATCTATGGATTATGTACCCAGTCATATTTTTATTCCCCGTTCATCCGGTGTCGTGTAGTTTATTTCCTCTGAAGCACGAGATGAAGTTACATTCCACTGGCACTGTCTATCTCAGAGCCAGCCAGGCCTGCAGTGCTGACTCACCTACGAAAATCCTTGGTACTCTGATTGGGCCCAGGCTCTTCAGTACAAAGAATCCTTTTAAACATCAAGAAATAAATCATGTCCTCGGTTGCCTTTAATAAAAGCACTGTTACACAGAAAAAGAGAGGAGGGAGCGTGAAACAATATCCACAGAGGAATGGCCAAACCAGAAATGAGGGGTGTCTGAAGAACAGAAGACTTGTGAATTAATTCAAGAACAATAAAAAAATAAAGCAGTATGGAAATAGAGCAGGGAGGTACAAACAGGAAAGTTACAAATGGAACTAGAAGCTGGTGTGACTATTTTCACAAAAGAACAAACACACTGCAGTGTAACAGAGTAACATTCTCATGTACCAACTTCCCATGCAACTAGTTATTTTAGTGAATTACAGCTGCACGACCATAAGAAATCATTTCCACATACTGTTGGGAAACTTCAAAAGCAACTAGCATGTCTGAAATCAATCTCTCTTCTCTTAAAAGTTTTACATAGCACAACGCTGTAACAACCGCACGAAGTATTTTATATTAACAATAGAGAGGAGTTCAGACTGTAAGCTGCTCTGGGCTATGATTCATTCATGGCTCCCTGCCAAAAAAATAAATACATTCAAGACCAATGGCCTCAAGGGGAAAGGTAGGCCACTTTTAAAAAGCACAGAGATAAATGATTTACAGAACAGAATACAGTTTAAGATTTCAGCCTATATGGATTATGAGGAAGAACTTCAAGTCTCTCAAAGATTTACTACACAGAGTTGAATATTGGCAGTGTATCAACAGATGGAGTAAACTAGGAACTATTAAACTGGGATTTGCAAAACTCTCCCTAAAGAGCATGAAATGACCGGTTATATTGCTGTACACAAAGAAAGTTCACAAAGCCAAATCAAGATAGGCAATGGGTATTTCGTTCATGCAAGACAAACACAGCCAGTTCACATTACAGGCAAACTGCAGTAAAGAAACACCTGTACAGTGAAAGAGCCATCCACCAGCCACACAACAAACAGTTTAAAGGCTGGAAGGGTTTGATGCTATACAACATCTGCTGCAATATAATGTTTAATTAGCTGCTAACAGCAAGCAGTATATCCTTATTTTCCTCAAAAAAAAACATTATTTCTTGACTAAATGCCCTTGTTAGCTGGCAATGTTCAGAATTAAGATACCTCTGCTGTACAACAGGAGCTAAGGTCAATTCATTCTTACACATCAGATGACTTGTAATTGATTCGTAATTTTCTGAACCACCACTCGATTAGCAAGCACCTTCTAAGGCACCAAAACCATTTCTAAATTTCCTACTTTAATATTCAGAACTTTGTATTTTATTGGTTAGTTTTAATTATTATATATTCATATGTATTTATACAATAATATTTAATTGGCCAAGGGTTTTAAAAGAAAACCGTTGTTCTCTTCAATGCTTCAGTAGAGTTACAACTGCATTTCATCAATTACAAGTTTCTAGATTAACTGCTGCTCATCCCCAAACTTACCAGTAATGAGAAATTTAAGCCTTTAAGAAACACTGAGCATCTTATAATCCACGATGCACTGAAAAGATGTTCCATTTCAAGTTCAGGTATACACTTCTCTAAGGTACACTTCTCAACTTAAAAAAGAACTCAAGGTAACAAATTAAAAAAAAAAAAAAAAAAGCACTGAACAATCTATTACTATCCAGCCTTCATAATGCAGTCATTTCCCAATGGATCATGAATGTCCAACAACATTCATACAGCACACATTTTATTTTACATTTTTAAACTTCTGTAAATTCAAGCCCAATCCATACATTTGTTAGTTCCAGAAGGGAATTAAATACTTATTTAAGCAATGGTAAGTATGCATGCACTTCAAGTCAAGCATGTGACTAAATGCTCTGCTTGCAGGAATTCTCAACCAGATGTTGAGCAATCTTATGACACATGATCTCTTTCAACCAGAGCTTGAAGCAACAGTAATTTATGAGCTAGTGGTTTTGCATCCCGTGGTACTGTTATTGAACCAAGTTTTAAAAGCCCCATCTTCACCTTTACACAGGAAAGAAGTATAAAAATAAAGATGCAGGTTGTCAGGAAGGCTTTGTACAATGATATTACTTCCCAGTACGGCTCAAGATCTAAAACTTCACGTAACTGCAGTACTACAGGGGAAGGGAGCTCCTTTAAATGGAAGGGCCATATTGCTTATTCATTCTGTGGGTCAGTTACTGCTTCACCTGAGGACTACAGATGAAGTTTTTCCCCTTGTTTGTACATTTCTGTATTGTGCTAAGAAAATCTGGGATTCTAGGTGGAATGATTATTACAGAAATGTAACAGTTATGTTTTCAGTTACAAAGAGGAGATAAATGAGACAGAACTTTAGCTCCTAGCCTTAATTATCTAATCACACATTCAGTGGTATACACTGAATAATTTCCTAACAATTTCATGTGCAGTAACTGGAATTTCTAGAAACAAAGTTAACTCTGTTTTTCAACTTTCAGATTTTTTTTCAAAAGCTGACAACAAGAACAGAATTTACACACGAGAACATAATTTCACTAAAAGTCAATAAGTCTGACAAGGACAATGGTGAGAAGATGATATACTAAACATTATGAATTGTAGGCTTTAATTTAGTGGATTATTTGTGTACTAAGTCCTCCAGTAGATGGTGGCTCTTTTCCCCCCCAATAATACAGAGGACCATATTAAAAATTTACAAACTGCTGGTGTAAAAACTGGTCTTGGCTCACAGACCTTCCCATATGCAATTTTCCCTATTGCATACTTCCCTTGGAACAAAAAATAAAAGCTGTTACCTCATTAGATGAATGTATCAGGCAGTTTTGACAACGCTGCACTTCTTACTTGGCAGCTAGCTCATTCAAAAAGCCATGGCTCCCTTCCGAATTCTTTCTCGTGCTGATCCTGTGTCCAAAAGCCTTCTATCTGTCAGGGTGCATTTCTACTACCAGCATCCATATTCTTTGTTCTTACGAATTTTCCAAATATACAACTAAGTCATTATCTGATTTTCTTTTAACTATGGCTTATGTAAGAAATATAAGAACTATAAGAAATTGTATGACAAGTTCAAATTCTCATTGCAGACGAATTTCACTTTCAAGTGGATATGGTCTACTTCATAAAGCACTTCTAAATTATCCATAAAGGAACTCTTCATGCAAGCAAAAAAAAAAAATCCAACAAAAACCAGGGTTAATTTCAGCGGCAGTTTAAATGCCCTAGATCTTTTTTTTTCCTTCTCCAAATCGGGGACTTTGGCCTCTTAATAGAGACACAGAATACCATCTATACAAACATTCTTTTGCATTTCTGTGACTTCCGCAGAACAGAGCACCACCAGGACAGCCAGCCTCCTGAGATCAGGAAATGGACATAAAGGGTTTTGTCTTACAAACTCTAGATCTACTACTAACTGATGAGCAGTAATACATTAGGAATGCCCTATGACTTCAGAAAGTGACTAGTTCAGTATTTTTCTCAAAAAATAATAATAATAATCTGAAGATTATTCAACTTCTGCCATTTTAAGATAATCCATATTCAAAAGTTCCCCCATGACTGATGCAAGCCTTAGTCAGTCTTACTAAATAGAACAGTACCGTTTTTTCATATTTTTTACATTTATGCTTTAAACTGATCCCTGAAAACCCGCAGCCAATTTCATTCCAATAATGCTTTTTAAAGTAAGATCATTAAATCAAGCATACCTTGAGAAATGGCCCTACCAACCATATGATACACAAGAAAAAAATACATGCTAATAAGATATATTTCCACTTTTTACTTTAAAAAAAATTACTGTCATTTTCACAAACAGAATGAAAGTGTTCTTTCAAGTTACATTAAGAATAACATCCAAAGTTGCAAGCCCACCTACCAAGTAGTACCAAAAAGATCCTATTTACAACAGATGCTTCAAATTTACTGTGTCACATATGAGCACTGCTATAAATTTCCATTCCTTAAAGGTATCACAGATGTGATGTAAGAATTCATGTGATGGTCCAACTTCTTCATCACAGCTCATTTAATTAAGCAAGTGTGAACAAGTTTTATATTTGTGGACATGATTTTCAAGAACCAAAAAAAGCCAGAATAGGTACTTTTGTCCATAAATTTCCCGATTTTAAAGCATTTTGATAAAATCCTTTGCCAAAAACATTTCATAAATATACAAGTACATGCTGAAGGTCAACAAAAGTACGACTTCCCTTACAACCATGACACCTCTAACAATGCTTAGCTGTGAGTTAGGCAGTTGTCACCTGAATCTCATTTAAAAGAAGATACAAATTTTACAAAAATGAACTTGACAAGCTTCCCGGGCTTTTTCTGAAGTCCAACCTGCAGACACACCCAGTTAGTATCTTCAAAAAAAAAAAACCAAACATATCTAAGAATGGAATTGCAAGCACAGAAATAAATCTATTTAAAGCTCTACAGACTCTCCAGTTCTGTCTCTGAGAGAACGACAATTTAAGAACATTTCAAAAGACCCTTGGTGACATTTTCAAAAAATAGAGCTATCGATACATACAAAATAAGTGGCTTTGGTTTTTATTGTCTCTACAATTCATCGCTTTCACTCAAGGTTTCTGAAAATTCCTTGAAAACCTAATTCATATACGCTGTAAAAATTCATTTCACTATTTACACAGTAATTCCTTTGCCCCACAGCCATCAAATCTTCTCCTCTAATAAAAAAATTCTACTGCAGTAGTAAAAATGGACAGGAAAGGTATTCGAACTGGCTTCTTCAGTAGACTTTCATCTTTGCAGGTAGGCTCAGCAACACCTGCAAAACATTTGGAGAAAAGGTACCACTTGTTTACCCATACATAGCGTGTCAAGAGTCATGACGTCTTCTTTAACCATCCTTTTGTCATTTTATACAATTTCTTCATACTGTAAGTTACAGATTTCTTTGCCCCTTAAAAAAAAGGAAAAAGACAAACATCAGAAAATATTAAAATTATGGAAAGTTAACCCACATAATAGATTTTCAGTAAATTAACTGAAATATAAAGAATGACAATAACCTAAAACATCATGCAGACATGCAATAACCTTGCAATAACCCTGTCAGTCATAACATGGTAAATAATGACACAAAAACACTTCTAATTCCATCAAAGCATGCAAAAAAATAGGATCATTCTGAAGGCCTGACAACATTGCTCAAAAGCACATACAGAAAACAGGTGTAACATCTGTATAGATACATTACAGAACTCCCAACTCCGTTTGTACTGATGGAAACATCTAAAACACAACACTACCAAAATGTTCAACACCTAAAGGCTTTTAAACCACCTCTGTCTGCTGCACACCCTCACCAAATCAATGTGTCATACTTTTCAAGCCCTCCCTAACCTATTACTAGATAGCACATCCAGCCAAGTAGAATCATATTCCAGACTAGTAATAGACACCAGCAATTCAGTAGCCTTCTATTATGCAGCTGGATGCAGAAGGACTATTTTAGAGGGATCCAGACCATTAGGCACGCAGGTTAATTAGCAGAGCACATCTGCGATAGGAATTTATTCGTTGAAGCATGTCACTGGAGACCACCACCACACTGTACAGATCAGATTAGGGCTAATCCTCAAGAAGCAGAGCTATACCCAAAGCTGGGCAGCTAAAGCTGTGCTGAAGAGACAATGAGGAAGAAGAGAACGAGAGGTGAGCCAGAAAGATAGGACAAAAGAACAGTCTACTCAAGCAAGACAAGAGTACATGACTGGTTGACAACAAGTTCCATGCATCTAAATGCTACGTCACCAATTTTTCTAACAATATTTTAGTTAGCCTTGCCTGATGCCGCGCTCCAAGTCTGAGAGGCATTCAGTTGCTGTGCTTTAAAGTTTTAAGTGCAACTTCACAACCCCGCAGCTAGAATTTAGAAGCATCACACTGATGCCCATCTTGATTAGACAGTCAAACACCACACACCACAAAAAGTTTCCCAAATGTCAGTTCAGCCCCTGAGGAGAAACAGCCCAGAGCACTGCTACTGAAAGGCTTGCAAATAAGTGGAAAAGAGTACTGTTTCTTCAAAGGAAATGTGCTCCCAACTTCTGGGGTAGAAATCTGTTCTAGTTTCAACAAGTTGTAAAGTACACGATAACTTTCTTGAATATTTTGTTATTGCTTCATCCTAAGTAATGGCAGCTACCATTGCATAACTGAGGGCATAATGCATCTGCAAGAAATCAAATCTACTCAGCTTGCACAATGAAACAACATCTGTGTCCTTAGGTAAAAGCATCAACGCTGAAATGATGATGGCTCTGGAAAACCAGGTTAATAAGGCACGTACCCAGATGAACTGAAGTATCATAAAATGAAAAGCAAAAATAACCGTAAGATGATGACAGATGGCTAGAATTTGGCAACAGTGCACATATCTAAAGTGTGCCATGGACTCCAGTATGAATAGTCTGGCACAAGGATCTCATCTGGAACAATTCTGCTTCAGAGTAACTTGCCTAACTCTTATTTATAATATACCTCATATTAAGTCAGTGTATCTGTAATATTCTACTATCAGCCTGCAGTTCCCCACAAAACTTTGGTAAACAACATGCCTTTACTCTAGGCCTACAAAGGCAGGCCTTTCTCAATTTCCATAAAGATACATTGCATTTTGCATTTTAGGTGGAAGATGCTTTCATTATCAGTAGTCTAGAGTCACAAAAATCAAATAAGCATGCAGTAATACAGAAAAGCACTAGCTGCACTCCAGAACAACTACTTTAAAAGCCTATCATAAATCATTCTGCATATTCTGTGTATAAAGAATTGTACTTTTGGTTTATCCAGGTGCAATTTAAAGAAAGTCAAGGCGAGCTTTTGCAAAAAAAACCATCCATCCATATATTTCAACTTACATATGGGATGCATGTGATTCTATAAGCTCAAACTTTTCTACTTTTAATAGGCTTTCATTAGAAGCAAATGCACTAATGAGGTCAACGTTATTCTTTTGCAGCATCTCAAATAACAAGTAAATAATCCTGTAAATTCCAGAACACCTCACACATCTGCATTAAAACTGCATGTAGTATACGAATTCCAGTTGCAGAACAAGGCCAGACTTGAGCTCAGGCATAGCACATAAATGAAGTGGTTCCCATTTCAAAAGTTTAAACTACGTAACTGCATAGCTTTGACAGTTACTGTCCAATCTCTTAGGTACTTCCAGGACACAACCCCTCCAAAGCTGAAATTGCTTTGCCAGGATCGATGTTCTGCTATTCTAACAAAGTCAGTGCAGTTCTGGAAGCACAGAATAGCATGTGGCAAACCAACGGTAACACAGCTGCTCCAGCCCTGCAGGACTGTCATTAACTGAGTTGGCACAGCAGCCTGCAAGTCAGCTTGCTCTATCAGCTTGCCAACCTATTCTGCCTCTTGCAGCAGCTCAGCATTAAGAGCTTTTTCTTCATATTCTCCCCCTGCAGGGAGAACTCTGCTGAACTCCACCCACTCCAGCCATGAACCTAGCATCTTATGTAGTAAGATGCTTACATTTCTGCCCTAGCACATCACACTACAAACCAAAATACAGGTTTATACATACAGCTGGTTTCTTAAAGCAGCCCTCAGGGCGATGAGTCACATCTGTAGTAAAAGTTAATGGTTGTAATTACGGCTCAGTCTCCGAATCCAAAGCAGTTGGACCACATGAAAATGTCTTTCTACTTTAGCTATGAACCTACAACTTGGTGGTTCCACACCCCCTTTAGATTTTTCCACTACATGATAGAGAACAAAGACCTTACGCACATGGAATCAAGACCACAAAACTTCAGTGTAAACATAAGCTGTATCTGGTTTTGCTTAACAGTCCCATGGAAGTGTTACTGTTACATTAGAGCCAAATTACTATCTTACAGGTCCCCCAAAGCTTTCCCATACATATAACTGTATGCTGCATTCTTTATTTCCTTTTGAAATAAAGGATTAATGAATATACTGAAGAGCTGTCATGCTATACAGGGAATGTAAATATTTACATATTGTTAGTGCACAGAAACATACAACTCTTTACAGATTTAGAGTGAATTGCAGTGTAATGCAGTATTTGTTCAGGCAGCTGATGAAGCTGTCAGTTACTAAGAAACTGCAGAATATTTATATAGGCTGTTCCCTAGGGTTAAAAGAAAATATTTCTGTGCAGGCATAGTATACTAGCAGCCCAATTCTAAGAATAAGAATGTTATTCACAGCAGCTAACAAGCATTTGTGTTAACTTAAAAGAATCTTGAACAATTGATTCTTGAACAATTCACCCATTATGTATTTCTAACATTTATAAGACATTTTCAAGGCTTGCAGCATTCCTCTATTAAGATATAAAGAAGAAATTTAAACTAAGTATCAGTGTCTCTTTCAGAGGAGCAAAATAGAAAAACTTCAGAGTTATTTCCCAAAGACCATGCAGACTCTGACTATGTGGGAAAATAAATCAAACGATGGTGCCATCTCTAATGGGAAACAGAGAGGCAATCTCACCACAGACTCAAAAAAAAATACACAGGCACATTTTCAAAAACTAAATAGGGCACTTAAAAACAAACAAAACCAGAGCTTGAGCTCAACTTTAAAACCACACTGTCAGAGAAAGATGAAGAAAAGTTCTCTTAAATGGGTTGAAATTCTTTATTTTGCCCACGCTGTTTACCAGCACTGTTAATACAGAGCATGCCAGCCCAGCAACAACTATTCCCGATTTAACACTGAATTCAGAAACATGCCCTACATCAGACTACCCTGTCACAGATCAGCACACAGGCATTTCACACTTTTCTATTGTTATTAAGATAAAAGAATCAGCTACAGAAATCATTTTGTGTCCCTCATTACAAAGTGATGGTCACACAATGAAAATTAGTTCCTTCACAAGCAGACATGGGACAGAAGTATTTACATAGTTACCAGGGACAGGAAGGAAAAAGCCAGTACTTATTTAATGGGGCTACTGATTTCATGGTCCTTCCATAATTTTCTTATACCTTAGCTAGCATTCTTAAAATAGACACTGCAGAAGAACAGTGCAGATGAAAAAGAACTGGAGAACCATAATACTTTTCTTAAAGTCTCTACTAGGATGTGTGAAAATACTTCTTAGGGGAACAGAACATTACACAAAGTTTGGTTAAAGAAGTAAGAAAGAAATGCAGCATCCCTAAAGATTGAATCTAACAGCTGAAAACCTTCCTGTAAAACATATTTATTCCATGAGTCAAACAGATACTTTCTACGTAGAAGCAACAATGTTTTGTCTGTGTACTCTATGCGCCTATAGAAGTCCTGGCTGATAAAGCCCTGCTAAGCAGCAAAGCAACGTGAACAGTATTAACGCCTGCCCCCTAGTGACAAGTGGTTTAAATTAAGAAACCACGGTTGGGAGAAGATCTTTGTTAGAAAACAGAGAAAGCCTTCAGACAAACTGAACTACGAAAGTTTGGAAATAAAAAAACCAACAAACAAAAAAGCACTTCAAGGCAAAAGGCTTCCAACTAACCCGAACCACCTCCTGAGTCGATGGGAGGATCACCAAAGGTCATAAAAACCTTAAGTCAGAAAATGTGGGCTCACATCCCTGCTCAGTCAAATTTAATTTATTCATTAACATGCTCTGCAATTTTAGCGTTTATTTACATGATTACTGCTTCTGTCCACCTTCAGTAGGTGAAACTGCTGAGGTCCTGGTAAGTCAGCAGGCAGGAGGGTGAGGAAGTCGTGTCAGGCAGTGGAAAAGGAAAGCCATGCATTTTCAACATTAAAAATAGTGGGAGGAAATACATAGAATTAACGCTTAAATGTTTTAAAATGTAACTAGATGGTCAGAAGACAACTAAAGTCTATTTTAAAGAAAAAAAAAAGAAAAAAAACAAGCCACCATATAAATCAAGAAGTTGTTAAGACAAAGGGAAAACAGAAAACAATAAAAATTAAAAGTCCTACTAAAACTTACATTAGGACCTCCCAGAAGTCTCAGTAACAATACAGGCTGAGAGTGATTTGCTGAATGCCACAAAAGCAGCTAACAAATCCCAGAGGTGATTTTGTCTATCAGGATTTCAGCAGACAGAGAGTATATACAATCTGACAAAGCTTAACTGCTTTCATTCCTGTTCTTGCAGCTACACACAACAACTTTGCTCCGCAGCTCAGACAGGCTGCTAACTTTCTCTAGTGCTGCATTCACACGCAATAACTCTGCCTTTTGCATCCCTTCCCTCTGATTATTTTGCTCTACAAAATCTCTGCGGATTTAGAACCAGACAGGTTACAAGCTGATATTTCTAAAAGGGATACGTTGTGATACAAGGCTTGACCAGTAGCAAGTCATTTTAACAACAAACCCTAAAAGGAATGTTTGACTTCTTCAGTTGGAAACCTTCCATTAGAAACCAGCACATGCAGCATGTCTAGCTTGTAAAATATAAGTGCAGTTTCTCAGGTGGATTTAAGGTTCTTACCCTCCTTGAACTACTAAACAAAGCTTGGCAAAAATTTGGGAGTATAACAAAACCACTAACAAAAGTATATAACATGATGTAAAAGAAGCACAACTACTCCTGTTTACTTTCCTCAGCAAAGCACATGGTTTGGTTTGAGCACTGCAACCTGCGTTTTCTCACAAGGAGGCATGAAGTGCAACATGGGGCCACCAACTTCAACAGCAAATGGGAAGCAAACAGCAGCTGTAGAAATCTGGATAAGGATAAGCTGCTTTTGAAACCAGAAACGATGTTGTTTTTATGTAATTGCTTTTCAGGAAAACAGGAATAGGTGTGAATGAGTTCAGACAATGATATGAGCAATTTCAAGCAAGCAGCAAGGATTTCTCACTTTGCGGGAATTAAGACAATCTCCTGATCTCCATTTTGTTTATGTTAATGCAGACTCAGGTCTTAAGCTTTTCTTTTAAACTGAGCTGCAGTCCACTCAGCTTTTAAGATGCCCTGATTTTTACATTTAAAAAGTACACTTACTCTAGAACTCATAATGACAGGACCATGCTTCAGCTACACAACTGGCAGTAACTTCTGTGAGTTTGGAAGATTTCAGAGGCTTACAAACATCCCTGTTTTCCTATGTTTCTACCCTGGAAGTCCTTATTTGCCTTCCACACTTCTCTCATTGACTTTGTAACATACTCAACTCTACTTCTAAAGTATTTCATTGTGAAGTATTAAGATTTATGGTAATAGCTAATGCTTATCAAGTATATGGGCTCAGTACGGAATACAGAGTTATCTGAACACACACCTGATTTCTGAACTTGGTCAGAAACTTCAGACTCTAAGTTCTCTCCTTCTAAACTCATCCTTTTCTTTATTTTATCATAAACCAACCTGACAGTCTACACAACATCAACACAACACATGGATCACTGTCACTTCGACATCCACTCATGTGTAGAAAATCAAAAGGAATTACCACGTAATTTTTCCTCTTTCTTTTTAATACAATAAGAGCAAAATCAGTGCACAACAGTCAAATCTGGCCCACATCAAAAAGAAAACTGAAGTTCGGTTTTTTTTGTTTAGGTTTTTGTTTCATCATTAGGTCATGTAAACTCTGCTCTCGTATTCCACAGGCTTTCAATATTTTCATTAGACACTTAGAAATTTTATTCTCTGAAGTCTCTTGCGAGACAGTTATGGAGCCCTATAATTTTTATGCTGTAAAACCAAAAAGCTTTGAAATCACACGCATTCTTACCAGCTGTTAGTATGGTTTTAGCACTCTGCACTATACTGGAAGATCTCACAATGCCTGAGATTCCTGCAGACAGAAAAGCACACAGATGTTACCCATCTCAGAAGCAGTTTTGTAGGGTATTTTTTGTTCAATCCTCTAACAGAAAAAAAAAGTTAAATATTCTACAGTTATATAATTAACCAGCTTGAAAGTAAAAATTGTACTTAAGCTGAGAAAGTACATTTTACCTTCCACTTTGTCATACCAAATGAAAATATAAACTCTTAAGTATTTTTGCTTATTCAACAGACCCCCAAAAAAGTCAATCTTAAAACAGGTAACAAGTATGAATTGATGATGTTCATTCATCTAGTTATCAGACTAAGATCTCCAAGATAAGCAATCAAAAATGATTCAGTTATATCCCACCTATATCCCACCTGATGGTTTACATCAGAATTGCACTCACTGTTCATTTCAACCCGACAAGGGCATTTTGTGCTTCTCTTGCCAGAGTTGTTTATATTGTGCAGTTTTTTATATTGTATAGTCTGGCTTGGTTAAAAGATCAGCTTCTGGAGACACTGCTTGTTTGCCACTTCACAGCGCAGCAAGTTCAGTTCCTATCATCTGTTCTTAGGTGAAAATGGACTAGTATATAAAAGGATACTTTCCAAAACAAGCTTTTAGAACTTAAATTTGTACTCGTGTATTTTTATATATATAAATACAAAAGTACTGTTTATTACTAAATACCTGAAAATGTACAAAGGCAGCAGTCCCAGCATTAAGTCTTCCAAACTGAATATTACTTTCCTGCATTAGCCAGATTGTAGAAATAATATTTGAAATTGTTTTCTAAAACCTTATTTCAAAGCCACCTGCATAAAGAACAAACCTTGAACAATTAAGAGAAATACAATATTCTACCTGAACAAGTTTCTTTATTTTTTTAGAGCGAATAACAGATCATGCTGAGCTAGTAAAATACCTAAGGACAACGCAATTCGGTTTGAGTAACCAGCTTAGTCCTACAGGATTACCAAATGGTTTGCTCTGAGCTGGAGCTGCACCGTGCTGCCAGCAGCATGCTGGGCTTGCAATGCCAGATGCTGTACCCCTTCACTGGGGGAGTGGCACCACCAAGGGCTCTGCTTCACCACAGGAGAGCAAACAACTGAACTGCAGGTGCTGGATGGCAGCTGGTGGAAAGGGCAGAAGGCAGACAGGTGGGTTGTTCCTGGCCAGCTATGCGCAGCTCCTGGAGTTAGAGCATAGAAGCAGCTCAAAGGAAACATATCCTGGAAGAACCTATTTCTGCCCATGGATTGCAAAGGGAGTCTAAAACCCATCTCACTGGAGGAGCTGCCCAAAGAGGGGCAGGGACTTGTCCACGTTTCCAGGAACTCCATCATCAGCACAATGTAGTCTTCAATCTCAGGGAAGAGAACCACCATGGGGAAGGTGTGGTCATCCAGGAAGGGAATGCTGGCCACATCCAGGCCATTTGTCAGTTTGTTAATGTCTGCCTGCAGCTCAGCAAAGGCCTCTCTGTGCTCCAGGGCCACCTAGGACTCCAGGTTGTCCAATCTGCAGCTGAAGACATCGCAGGACTTGCACCTGTAGCTGATGAGGGCAATGATGATGAGCAGTAGCAAACTGCCACTACCACCAATCCCGTGGGCAGGGCATGCAAGCTGACCGAACAGATCTGTGGTGTGCCTGGTGAGAATTCAGACTCTCCAGCCTTGACTCTGTGCTGGCCTGTAAGGTTAGGCAATTTGCAGAACAGCTGGATCTTGGACACAGTCAAGGTGCAGAGTGCGTCAGCACTGTGTAGTTCAGTCGAGAGTTCTCAGCAGCTGGAGGTAGCAGGTTCCTGCCCTTGAAGATGAGGACAGAGATGGGCTTTAGCATCCCTGTGGGGCTGAGCAGCTAGAAGACAGGGTCCGGGTAGAACTTGATGGTGACAACGATCAGCAGGGCTTGGACGTTATCCATGATGAACCCAATCCTGCCTGGCCAGAAGCTATCCTCAGGAGGGGCTCTGCTCAGGGCTGTTGATGGAGGGCATGCAGCACATCATGCTGGTGTCACTGTACACAGTGTAGTTGTTCTCTCTTTCAGAGCTGTAGTACATGGCTCTGATCTTGGGCTCCTTGATGGTGGCCAGATTGATGCCACGTCCCATCACTGTTGATGCTCTACTCTGGATCAATCTTTTGAATGGTGGAGTCCTCCATGTAGTTGTACTTCCCTCCAGGTTGCTCAACTCTGCCCAACTTGTTGAGGATGGGGGACCTACTGGGGGCATGCCCAGGTCCTGCATCAGATCTTATAGTCATTTCTCTCTGAAAAGGCACAGGGTCATTCCCCCATGGTGACAGCCTGTTCAAAGGGCTGAAGCACCTCTCTTATGAAGAAAGGTTGAGGGAGTTGGACTTGTTCAACTGGGGAGATCTCACTGCAGTGTTCCAGTACCTCAAGGGAGCTTACAAGCAGGAGACCAATTTCTTACGTGGTCTGACAGCGATAGGATAAGGGAGAATGGCTTTAAATGAAAAGACTGGCAATCTGGCTAGAAGTGGAGAAAAAATTTTTTTACTCAGAGGGTGGTGAGGATATGCCCAGAGAGGTTGTGGATGCCCCATCTCTGAAGACATTCAAGGCCAGGCTGCATGGGATCCTGCGCAGCCTGGTCTAGTGGCTGGCAACCCTGCCCGTGGCAGGGAGGTTGGAACTAGATGATCTTTTAAGTCCCCTTCATCCTAGGCCATTCCATGATTATCCAGAGTCTAGGATTTGAAAATTCCTTTGGTGACAAAAGTGAAAGAGGGTTTCTGATTTGTTCTGAGAGTATGAATGGCTTAGCTTCAGAAAACTAGATTTATTGTTTTGATTCTGTGGTGCTGCATTACTGTTTACAAACCATAGTCTCAGCCTGCAATAACCTACTGAAATACAACTACCAGAATAGGTAGCTCAGGGCGGACAACCAAGAGTACTAAAACTATACACAACAACTATTGTATTGAAATCAGTGTAAGAGCTCCCTCTGCAGCTGGCTCGTGTTTGTGGCTCACAGGCATCCAGGCATCTTTTCATGGAGCTTGCAAAATTGGCCACCTGGAACTAAGATGCATCAAGTTCCTGAAAGGACTGTTCAAGTACTAAATGTATCTATTTATCAGCAGAATAATGAAATATCCATGTCTTCAGAGTAAACTTTAACTTGCTTGTACTTAATCTTGCCTCAGAGAAGCTATCTGTGATGATAAGAAGCATCTCAATCCTCTTCCTCAAAGCTTCAATTCTGTCAGAGCATCACATATCTGTATGAACTAAGGGAATTGGAAAGGGTAATGCCAGCAAGCTAGAAAATTAGCTTAGCACTAAACTGTAGAACTGGTAGGATATACAGCTTAATATTCGAATGAAGTTATGATAGCCAATAAAATCCTGAAGATAGAAGCAACCCAAATAGAGTTATATGGTCTAATTAGATCATAAAAGTTACTGTCAAGATTCAAAACCAAGTATTTTGTTTTTCTATATCAGCAGGAATGCTGGTTGCCAGTATTTCAGGGAGCCTGTTTGCAAACAAACAAAGAGAAGAATATGATTTTGGAAATGCATCTCAAGATTAATCTAGTTTTCTTTCTTTAATTCATCCTTCTGAACTAGATGGCCATATACCATACACCTTTATTTCTATAATGTCTTAAAGGTGATTAAAGATACTGGTGTAGGCTCACCTTGATGCACCACAAATCCACAATCAGGGTCATGGGCAACCTGCAGTAAAATTTCTTCCACATCTCTGTTTTTTCCAGGAGGGTCTACCAGAGAAGTTATCTTTTGCTGCAGACTCCTTGGCAAAGCCATTAGCTGTGTGAATTGACCTTCTGGACTTTTGTCGATCTGAACATTACAAAAAATAAAACGGGAAAAAAAATTGTGTTAATGAAGTAAACTCTATTTTCAAAGAAGTCACAAAAGTCTTCCAGCTATCTTTGGCCTGTGACAAATATCTCAAAATACTGTTTTCATTTCACATATAATTATATGTGATATTATTGTAATAGCCATTGACAACACTAATGAGATCTCCCCATGCAGCACCTCAGTTCTGAACCTGAAGAACAAGTGGAAAGATGTTCATTTTTATCCAAGGTTAAACTAAAGGATACTCATGATCTTATTGCTCCTACAAGTAACTTCTCATTAAAACTGAACCACTTCTGCATTACCCAATTTCCTCTGCAAACATACATTAGAATGAAAGAAAATGTTCCCAAAAAACCATTCAGCTCTGTTTCTTCTGCTGAATATAATCAAACCACACACACAAAGTTTACTTTGAAAAATATTTTCTCTGCTTTAAACTCAAACCACATTTGGTCTGAATAATTGAAGGGAAACATTCATTTCATGTTTTTCAATCTATATAAGAGACACAATGACCTTTTTTTATTACAGTGATATCAACACACAGGGCTGTACACGTTTATACAAAATGTAAGAACAAATACTGAAAAGTGCACAACAGAGCAGGACTCTCCAAAATTGGAGGAAAAGATTAAGAGCCTGAGTACTCCCACACATTTTCTTTCACATTTTCTGGAGACATCAGACAGGAGTCTAGTTGTCCTATACTCCCTCTAGTCAATGGGAAGAAAATGATATCCAGATGAATCACCCACTGACTACAGATGGAGTCAATAATAAGCAGGCTTTCAACATTATGTGGGAAGAACCCATGCCTGAACCAGAACTATAAGAACTAGTGTCTGCTTTCAATTGTTCTTGAGGAATCTTTTATGGAAGATTTTTCTTTGTAATTTCAAGTATGTGTCCTTGGAGAGAGGGTTTCTATTTTCTGTTAAGCAGTACTCCAGACAGCAATTACCTTCTTCAGTCTTGGGAATAGTGGCAAATATCCAACGCAAGGTGGGGGCAATGAAGTATTAATCTCAAAATCAACGGTAAAATGATGACAATTATTCACTGCCTCAAGGACTATTAAGAAATACCAAGAAGACTTATTATCTAACATATTTGCTAGATAAAATCACAAGGTTTTGATCAAAAGTAATATAGAAATAGATGCTGTTCTAACCAGATATATTCTTGGAGAATGGAGTATTGGTTCTATTCAAAATTCGTTTAAATACTTCCTCCATTAAGGTGTTCA
>JAOWBP010004220.1:3724697-3773779 GCA_028571105.1 Tragopan temminckii
AGTGGGAGAGGACCACAAATCTTTTTTCCTTAGGTTTGAAGAGGTTAGGATGTAATGCCACTTGGAAGCGTTTAGGGAACCTGTGCTATTTGTTGATATATATTTAGTAAAGCTTTCCCTTTGTAGTGGAAATGCAAGTCACAGCTAGAACCAGTGATTGAGCACCTGGTGGGAAGGCAGGGCCAATCCAGGAGAGCTCAGGTGTATGCAATGTACCTGAGAGATCAGAAGGGGTGTAGCCAGGATCCACCCCTTCCCAGATCTCATTTAAGGGTTGGCAGTGGAGACAAGAGTATCTTGTCTGAAGATCCCTGCCTGGCTAAGGTTCTTACAGGCCTTTTAGAGGTAAGCAGGTTCTTTATTTTATTTCTGAGCTGGCACGTATGAGTGGATCCTCAATTATTGTGGGTTGGGACCTTGCTGCTCTGTTGTGCTTTGCATCATGTTACACTGTTCTATCTTCCCTATAGGCTTATTTGTGACCCTGTGACTCACCAGTATCCAAGGGTTTTTCTTCAAACAAGGACAGAGATGTAGCTCAAAATTTCTTGGTGTCTCTTTCAGTCCTGTTGCTAAAACCAGCTTAGTCATCAGCATCACCAAAATGGGATATTATTATGAAGAATATTTAAAATAAGTAAATTGATTACTACCTGGCAATGATAACAGCAAGGATAATGAAAACCAAAAATTGTTTCAAAAACTAGTTAAGAATTGAAATGTTGGTACTCCTTCTAACTCCAGTTCTGTTGTCTTGCTTATCCTAGTTAGGAAAATCAGTAGCAGGCTGGCAATGTAAGGAAAATTTTATTTTACACATCGGCACTGACTCTCATGGAACACAGTGAAACATCATGAGACAAAAACTGTTCTTTTCTTGCAGGTGGTGTACTGCAGGCAGTTTCACTCCAAGCCATGTAATTACGTTAATCATAGCAATATTTAATCTTTGAGGAACTGACTTCCATATGAGACCAAATATTGCTTATTATCAGCTAAGATCCTGCGGTAGCTAGAAGCCACTGTTTTGCACAAAAAAAAAATCAATAGCACTCACGTTTTCACTGAATGCCTTAAATCATCATCCTACTTGATAACTTTAAGGGAAATTTCTTTATTTTCTGTAGTTGGATAAGAGCAATAGGGAAAGTCAACAGACACTTCATTTTTTTATTTTTTTTCCTCTTCTGTGGAGTTAGCAGACAGTAACAAGCCAAGATGTTCCCTTGTGCCATTATTACATGGAACAATTAGGAGGCATAGGTTATCCCAAGTTCATTGTTTCCTATCTAAGCACTCTTGAATTATTAACAACTCTGGCTTTGGAAAGGTAACAGAGCTCTAGCTTTATTATCAGTGATGCAAAACTAGAGTAATACCAGCTGGTGACTCGTTGGCAGTAGTAAGGTAAATAATGAAACACCCCCTGGAAGTGACATCAGTAGCAATTACAGTGGTAATAGTGCTTCCAAGGACATTAACATTAATAGGATGTTTCCTGATCATCTTTATTTTTAATCTGTTTTGTCAGTAATTTCAATTGAAAGAGTATATTTCGTAATAAACCATAATGTTTATTAAGGACTCTGTTTTCCTGTTATATGCATAATGGCCATGTATATCGGTCTGAGGGTGTAATGAGGTGAGGTTCTGAATGTCCGCTATGTATTCTGCAGTATTTCCTCAGTGTCATGTGAATTTGAGTTGATAAAGATTGGACTAATTCAGCCACTGTTCATTACGTAACAGTTTTTGAGTGTGAGAATCTGTAATTTGTAGATACAGTGTGTGATGAGGGGTCTTCATTTTACAGCAACTTCAAGTGTTTTTAACTGCATAATTATTACCAGTATACTAGTATTTTGAATCTGTTGATAACCAAGGCACTTCTACCTTCAATGCAGTAGGTTATTTATTAGCCTAATAATTGTAGCTGCTGTAAGTCATCTATTTTCATAATCTCTATTTCTTAAGCAGCATAGAAATTCTGTGCAAAAGGAAAAAAAAAAAAAGGAAAGGATCATTAAGCTGAATAAACTACTAATGATGCTGAAAAATACACTGCAGTGATATTTTAAGCTAATGCTTGTGTGGGCTGCGTGAAATCACGATGAGCTTATCTCCCACAATCCTTTTTGCAGCCTTAATACTAAACAAGTAGTTTACTAGTTTACTGTTGCTTTCCTTTACCTGGCCGGGCCAGTTAAACCCTTTGGGTCCCAAAGTGAAGATGGTGGAAAACAAGGCGACAGGAGTGCATAATGGGATGAGTGAAGGTGTGGATGGAGAAAGTGACTGACACACAATCAGTGACCTTTAGGACCCTTCAGTGACTTCAGGACCCTTTAGGGCAACTTATTTAATTTTTCTCAGGAAGTTCAGCCTTAATCAGGGGAACGCTCTTGTTCTTCAGAATTTGAAGTGTTTTATCCTCTCTGAGTTCTAGTCCAGGGTGGTCACACCCTAGATCAGGTTGCCAAGGGCCCCAACCAATCTGGCCTCGAGCATCCCCAGGGACAGGGCACTCACAGCTTCTCTAGGCAGACTATGCCAGTGCCTCATCACCTCTGAGTAAGGAGTTTCTTATGTAATCTGAATCTGCACTCTTTAAAGTCTTGTCTTATCATTACTCCCCTTGAAAGTGTCCCTCTCCATTTTCTTGTAGCCCCTCCAGGTGATGAAATCCCACAGTCAGGTGTCCCAGAGCTGCCTTTTCTCCAGGCTGAGCAGTGCCAACTCTACTCAGTCTTTCTTCACAGGAGGCATGCTTCAGCTTCTCTGATTGTCCCTGTGGCCTCCTCTGGACCTCTTACCACAGGTCCGTGTCCTTGCTGTGCTGGGGACCCCAAAGTTGAGTGCAGGTGGGATCTGAGAAGAAAAGAGAGGGAGAGTCACTTCCCTTACCTTCCTGGCCATGCTAATTTTGATGCAGCCCAGGATGTGTCTTGCTTTCTTGGCTGTGAGCACACATTGCAGACTGAAGTTGAGCTTTTCACCCACTAATACTCACAAGTCCTTCTCCACAGGGCCCTCTATATCCACTCTTTGCCTCGTCTGTGTTCATATTTGAGATTGCCTCAACCTGTGTTCAAGAGCTTGCGCTTAGCCTATCTGAACTTAATGAGGTTCACATGGGACCACCTCTCACGTTGTTTTCTATGGGAAAACCTTGTAAATGTTGTGATTGTATCTCGGTTTAAACTGATGTAATGATTTGAACAAAAACTTCTTTCTGACCTCATGGTGTTCTCAAAGTTTTCTGTACTTTTTAAATTTACTCCTTGGACTTGTTTGACATCTGTTCTGTCAAACCCAAAAGGCACATCTTTACCTGAAAGCCATGACAGCAGGAATGCATTTTATTTAAATAAATAAAAAATCATTTGCAACGAAGAACCTTGAATATAGATGAGAAATTATTGCTTTTCAGATATTTCAAGTTTTGGATAAATTGCTCTGTTTGCTGAATTCCTTAATTATTTCAATTATTTGTTTTCAGGAGAGGGAAAAAAATCTTACTCATCCTAATTATCCATCTTATTCTGGAACAAAAGTAGTTCTTGTACATGACTGTTCGTGGAAAAGCAGACATTAAAAGCAGTTCTGTTAGTCACTGCTTCTAAGTTGGCACAGAAGGTTCCCAAATTGAATCAAGAAGGTGTCAGCTGCATGTCTGGGTATTTTTAGTGCCTTTCTTAGGCTCTAATTAGCGATGTCTTAAAGCACAGTCAAAATTCAGATGATTCCTGGACTGTTTATTTTATGTCTTCATAGTAGATGAGAATAACAAATTGTTGTAAGCAGAAAAAAATCATGCATTTGACTTTCATACTAGAATCTGTAAGTTCTCCTAAGGGTATGAGTTGACTTTTGTAAAGCTTAAAAGACTTGTGGCAGCAGCTCTTGAAAAGGTCACTCTGTGCTGTCAAGAATTAGACGTGCACTGATCTTTGAGGAAACTGAGGCTGCTTCTGTAGGCTTGGGCAGAATTGTACAGCTCTGTCAAGTCTTTACAAAGGAAATCAAATGTATGGGACTTCATTAACACTGTGTGAATTCAATGCATGCATGGGCCAGAAATCTTTGATATGTAGCTCTGAGTCCTTCCTATAGCAAGCTGCTGTTAACCCTTGTTTTCCAGATAACTGATGATACCAGCAAAAGCACAGAAGTTAGTATAGCTACTGTGCCTCCTGTCGCTGGTCTCTGGTTATGTAGGAGGCTTAGTGCTCAGGTCTGCCTTGCTGCTGTCTTCCAAGAGAACAGAAATGCCATCACTTAAAACACAAGTTTTCAGAATAAAATGCACAGTTTCCCAAAATACTGCACTGACTGAGTAGTTCACCCACTTTAAGCCAAATTCGTGAAGAATTCAAGCCAAATAAGCTGGCTCAGATCTTGCTTCTTTAAGACTGCTCCATTCCAGAGCTAGAATCAATGTCAAGTGTTTCTATTGACATTTTGGGAACTATATATATACACACTTATATATTCCTTCATTAAAGGCAAAAGCATTGATGTTTATGAATACCTTTAGAGTTGGATTTTTAAAGCCCTTTGTGCTCTGCAGAGATTTAGTTTTCAAAAAAATAGTATGTAGTTTAAATAATCAAATAACAAAAGTTAATTGGCAATGAAGGATGCACCTCAACTTGGCAGAGTGATTTTTTTTTTTTTTTTTTTTTTCCCCCACGATGACGTGCATAGGTTCTCAGATGAAAATGGATCACAAAGCAAATGATTTTTCATTTACAAAGAGCACTGGGGGAAAAAACAGAGCTGCAGAATGCCAAAACATGTTTCCACAGAACAAATGGAAGAAAGTATATTAGAGCGGTCTTTGGCAGAAGGTTCCTTACTGTGCTGTGACATCTTCTGCTGAGGTCTCATCTAAGCAGACGTGAGCCATCAATTCCATGAGTTTGTTATGCCTGTAATAAGCTGTGGAGTGGAGAGTAAGAGCTGATGTTTACGTGGATTCTGGTTATGCAAAACAAACTTTTTTTGCCTGTGACGTACCCCATGAACATACAGTAAAAAACCTAAGCTGCTAGAAAATTACTGTAATCAGCTTATTTTGGTAATACTGTGAGCAATAGCTCCTTCTCAAGTCAGTCGTATCCTCAATGCAGCTCTAGAATGAAGTATATTGAAGTAATGCATAAAAAAGAATTTTTTTTTTTTTTTTTTTTGCTGAAGTAAAAGGGAATTAGTCAAATGCCACAGAGCATCTTGAGTATCTGAGGCATAGCTATAATTTAAAATATGGTCACGGATTCACTTTGTATTTAAGCATTGAAAATTCAGGTATTGTGTATTCTGCAGGTAACAAAGATTAATTTTGGATTCAGACAAACACTATTCCTGTCTAAAATTTACTCAGAGGAATGTCCATCTCTAATTTAATCAAGTATACAAAACTTTTCATGTATGTATCTTTCTTGGGGTACTTTTCATTTCATAAGGTTGCTGGTGTTTTATTTCAGTACTGTCCTTTTCATTTTTTCCTTATTTGTTATTCTCTTCCTTCAGCGCACCCTAACCTGCCCCTTCATCTGTCTGCTTCACTGCAAACTTCCCCCTCAGAACTGAACAGCCTATAACAGACTGACATTCCCCTGGAAGCAGCATCACTTCTGTGTCTGTCAGACAGGCACTTTCTTGGCCCCATCCTCACTGACCAGTGTGCTAATGCAGGAGGGAAAGCAAAAGAAACACTGAGTTGCAGCTCTAGGCAGGAAAGCAATACTTGGCTCTTTTCCACATTCTCTTTCTAAACTAAGTTTTACGCTCTTGTTTCTAGCAGCCATGGAAACCTTTCAGAAAGGTGAGATATGAAGTCCAGGTGGAATATTCCTGAGATTTCTCATGTCTTCCTTAAGGATGGTTGTCAGGAATTGAGCTCGTGAATGACAATACAGAACCATTTCATGTCAGCTTCCTAGAGAGCTGCTCCTGCATGTACGAATGCACTACACAAAAATACTCTGAGATCCAAAAATATAACAAATATACCACAGTATTATCTAGATACACTGCTGAGAACATAGACTCTCTCAAAAGTGTGAGGGCAGTCCAGTAGTTATGGTCGCAGTGTGTTATGCTATGGAAGCACAGCCTTACTTGTGAGTTGGGCTGCTTCAGTCACAAGCTTTAGTCTCAACTTCATAGGTTTTGTTCATGAAAAAAAACATCTACAGTCTTTCACATAAGGAAAAAAAAAACAACACAACTCCAGAGGGTGATTTACTCATCTATTGTGAAATTTTCCATAGAATTCCAGATTATTCTCATGGCCAGAAGATTACAGCAATGAGGGCAATTATCTCCCTTGCCCCATGGTATTTATTGTATTTGAACAATATCAGATACAATGGCTTCCTGAAGTAGCTTTTTGTTGTTGTTAGCTACAATAGAAGAATCATTTTGCCATTTTCCTTGTGGTCAATCCATGTAAGCCTTGTTACAGCACATGATTTAATAATTAAAATGGTTCTCTTTCTAAAGTTTCCTTTCCTCATTTAATTTTAAAAGAAAATTGGTGGTGATCAAATATATAGAGCATTAAGAAACTGTGAGAAATGCATTTTCTGTTGGTCTACCTTGCATACAGTCTTATACTTTTTTAAACAAATACACTCAGATTCATAATCTGATGTTTTCCTGAATTGAATTTGTTTTTGATTTATTCAGAAGCAGATTGCGTAACTTCATTAAAAATAACTTCATTAAAACTTTCTTTTCACTAAGATTGTTTTCCATTGTAACACATATGGAAGTGGCTTTGTGGCTATGGATTTGGTATGGGTTGTTTTTTTTTTTTTGTTGCTGCTGTGCCTGCATTGCAAGACATCCTCATGATTTAAATGTATGCTTTCATTTCACACTGTCTTGAGTGACAAGAAAATAGACAGGATTTCTTCTCATGTTTATATATCAGGTTTTGTTACTAAAATCCTGTGGCTTTCAAATGCAAAATAAAGTCTTGTCCTGTAAAATTCTTTTCCAGTGAGAAGTCACTTCAGAAATGTTAGTATACTGCATAGCAAGGAGATTTCAATATCCAGTGAGTGTTATATAACTTATTTAAAGATATTATTTCAGATGCCCGGTGAAGTTGTGTTCAGACAGTGAAGATTGATTCAGATTTTATTTTTACCTTCAGCTGCCAAGTGTCTTGCTGATTCACTTCTGTTAAAACTTGGTCTGCTCAACATGAACTTGAAAAGAGTAATCAGTTTTGCAATTGTTGATTGTGCATCTACTCAATTCCTCTATTTAAGAGTGCTGTGAAAGCTGTGTAAGTGAAATAAACTCTGTTTCCATAGCAACACATACAGACAATTTCCAGATTATGTAGAATCCTTAAATGCAACATATTAAAAACAAGAAGTAAGGTAGCTTTTCAGTATTGAATGTGAAGACCAAGACAGTCCATATATAAATGCTGCTGCTTCCATTTGATCTTTGTCCTTGCGTGATTTTCTTGGCAAAAGTCTGGAATCACAAAACTTGTCTGATCTCACTGCTGAGTTTGCCAAGCAGCTGAGGTTAAGACAGTGGCAGTGCATGTGACTCAGTGAGGCCACTGTATGCACCATATATTTTAATATTGAGATCCTGGCAAGAGGATTTCTATGGGGAATTAGAAGAAGTCTGTTCTCTTTCCCAACAAGATGTGTTTAGCATTCCGTGTATCTGTCAGAGGCCATGCCTTGAAATTCAAGGGAGGAGTGAAGTGGTCACTTCTTGCTTTTATATTCATGCTTTTTGAATGACTGAGTAAACAAGTCCTTGTTGAAAGGTGATCTCAAAGTGCTTATGAGTAGTAGACTTTGCTGGTAAACAGAAGAGAGTTGCACATCTGCCAGTCTTGTGCAGCAAAACAAGAAAGGTAGCTCTTTGTTCTTCCTCATGTGCGACTTGATAGAATGGCATCAGCTGTGAGTGAACCTTGATGGAGCCAGAAGGCAAAGGGCTCTTATTTGAAAGGAACATGAAGCCGGATCTTCAAGTAAGAGAAGTAGAAAAGCAGGCGTCTCAAACAAATGAAAAATGATACAATTTAGAAACAGTATAAAACTAAATAATAAATGCCATAGTACAGTTCACTGATATTGGAATGAGCTTATGTTGAAAGTCTGTATTAAGAATTACAGAAGTACAATATATTTAAGATGAGAAACAATATATGACCAACTCTCCAGTAACTGAGAGCAGACAAGGCTTTTAGGATTTGTCTTTTTTTTTTTTTTTAAATTTCCAGTTTGGTATGTAGAATATAAGAGGATACAAATTCTATCAGTTTGTAAGTGGAAAAAGTAGAACTTCAATATTAACCAAAGCTGAAAGTTCATGGAGTTGCACTGGATTAACAGTTCCTTGATACTGAAGGAGAAAGATCTTGCACTTATTCCCATTCGTTCCTCCCTGTGATCTCACACCTTGGCTCCTGCTCTCTGGCAGTTGCCTGAAAGCGTGGTAGGCTGATTCAACTCAATCACCAGGAAGGCGCTGTGCTCCAGAATCAGATGCCACTGTTCCCATCAACAGACAGGCACCTCAAATAAGCAATAGTTGTCTGCATTTGGTGATAGAGCTGGGTGAGAAAAACAAGGTCTTTCAGAGCAGCACAGTTTTTTGGCTTGCTCTGGGAGATGAAAATTTCAGCTTGGTCTAGGATTCATTTATATCTGCGAAAGTCTCAGTCTCATTAAGAGGCTGATATGTGGCTTATAAGTAAGTGTCTAGATAGTGTAGATTATGTTTACACTATGCTAGGATTTCATCTGGTTTTTTTGAGCTCATGGATAGCTGTGTCATTCTTAGCTCTTGAACTGGTCATGCAGAGAAATTACTCAAAATTTCTGATATTCCTGACTGCTTTTGACATGGTCTTGATGGTTAAAATCTATGCTAGTGTATATGCCATTTATAACACATTTACAACTTCCTACAGTAGTGGAATAACACATTAATGCTAAAATTGATTGATTTCGATTCTCTAGATCATTTATGAGTGTTGAGGGCAAAGTACTTTGGATAATAGGAATGCAAAATCCTATTTGTTAGAGGACCACTTTTACTGTCTCCGTTTTTCTTTCATTACTCTTTACATCTTGTTTTCCCCAGCTGGACAACCATCCATATTTCAGTGTTTCTGCAGGTTCTTTTACTTCATAATAATTCAGTACTTAGAATAAAATTTGCTCTCTGTCTTAAACTTCATTTAAAAATACAATTTAGAAAATCACTTTTGCTAGGAAACTTAGAATTTACTATGCATTTTAATTAGCTATTTTGCTGAATAATTTATAGAAAATATTAATGTAAGTTATTAGCATTTAAACCTCTTCCTAATAGGACAAATGTCACTACATCCTGAAAATAAAAAATTTGCTTTATCCTTGAATTCACATATAAGGTTCAGACTAATAAATACTGTACTAACACACAGATTCTTGGCCTAGTAAGTTCATGCAAGTAGCAATAAGCATGAAAACCCGCAACCACATCCTTCTAACTCCCATCCTTTTTTTCTGCCTCCTTTTCTATTTGTCAGCTGTGCTTTTTACTGTTGTTGCATGGCATGCATTTATTTCATTTGATGTGTCAGATGATAAACATTAAAAATATTTTGCATACTAGGGTTAATACACTTTCTATCATGCACTGCATTCATTATTTTTCAAGGTATACTGTGAACAGGCGAGTACTGTGAGGCAAAACAGAAGAGTGATCTTGAAATGTTTCAAGTAACTTGCACTCCTGTGATCTGCAGGAATTTTGTTTTGTGTGTTCCCATCCAGGTTTGCAAACCCTGTATCCCAGACTACGCAAATCAATAGGAAATAATAAATATTTTGGTATCCAGGTGATATTCAACTGCTTGTAACTTGTTTGAAGTGAATGTCGACAGCAGAACTCTGCCTGCTCTGCAGAACCCAAGGAAAAGTCCATAAAGACACTGTGCAGTGAATTTCAATTATAAAGTGTTCAAACAAAGTCTAGAGATGTTTATATTATAATGAAAGAGAGATGAATGTAAAAATGTTGGAAGAAGCTCATTAAGTTTCCTTTTTCTTCAAGCAGGAAAATTAACAAAAATGATTTATTTTGCACAGGTGGTATAAATTTTAGATAAATACTATAGTTTCTTCTCAGAAGAGCAGAATATACTAAAGAAAATGAAGGTCCATTTGCTGAGCCGATATAAAATTGGTATCTGTCAAATCAAACCAGCAAATGTGGTTATAATTTCTATGTGGAAAGAAACTTGAGTTAGATCCAAAGATTCTCAGGCATTATGATTTAAGATAATTTGTTAGTATAATATGACTAGTTGTGTTCTGGTGTGTTCAGGAATATCTTTAATTCTTATTTAACACTGTCTATTGCCTTCAGGGTTCTCACTTTCTCATGTACGGATATGAGCTAACAAAACTCTTGCATCTATGTAATCACAAAGTTGACATATCAGAAGTGGGTCACAAAAACACTCTTATTCTATAAAATTTCGGGGGAAAAAAAAAAATCAGATTGTCTGGATGACAGTAAGATTTTAAAACACTGATGAGAAGAGCAAGAAAATATCAGTCCAGTAAATAATCTACAGTATCGAGACCTACATTTTCTCCAGAATGTGCTCTGCCTGTCCTAAATGGCTGCCTGTAGGAACTTTTCTGGTTTTGAGATGAGATTACCATAAAGCTCTCCTTTCTAGAAATTGTGTAGTTACATATAAATATTGCCAAGATTCCGAGTACTTGAACCCCATGCTTAGAAAGTCTTGCTCTGAATCATGGATGTGAGCTGACACAGAAGCTGTGTTTTGGGGAGGAGCTGGCCATGGAGCAGGCCCAGACCATTGGCTAGTTCTCGATCCTGGGTTATGGGAAAGTGACTGGAAAAAAAAACTAAAACCAGACTTCTTCATGTTCTAATCAATTGTCATGGCCAGCAGACTGAGTTCATTTTGGTAAATTCCTGAACGTGTCTAATGAAAACTTTCCCTAAACAATCCTCAAATTGTCTTCTATGGCTTTTCTTTGAGTGTCACTGTCAAGGCAAATCAGGTAGCCTAGGATGTTTTAGTTGTATGCGTTTCCAGGTGACTGCCCTCTTCTTGTTTTGGGTCACAAGTGCAGAGTCTGCAGGGCCACTGGCAGGCAAGGCACCACATTTGGTGAAGGCACCAAATTCTCTTCTCAAACAGGCTCTTCTGAATTCTTGCATGTTCTTGAGCAAGCTGCCTGCTGCCATTTTACTGCCCTGCAGTCTAGGTCTCACTCACATGTACTTCTTACATATACTTTCCAGTAACAGTAAACGTAGATATGCAAAGCTGTTGAATATTTTTCTCTATGTGAAATAGATGGAACTTCTTAATGTGCAAAGTATTTTGTTCTTTACTGCTTGTATGTGCGTTTTGCTGTTGAAGAATTAAGGTGTACTGTGGAGTTCTTGAGGAATGCTTGTAATTAACAGTTTGACTTTAAATCACAGCATGCTGGGCATAATTAGCATTCAATATTTCCGTATGATTAAAAATAGAAGACAAAACTAAATATTTTGAATGCTTTTAGCATTAAATCCCCCAATTTAGAGAACTGAAATATTGTCTTTTGCCTGGATAACTGATCTGTGCTAGAGATGTGGTTGTAAGCGTCTGTGGTTCTGTAGCAGTGTGTCCTGTAGAAACACACTGTATGCTGCAGAACAGTCAAGTTAGTGCTTTCTTGATAGCTTTTCATTAAAGGGGAGTCTAAAGAAATCAGTATATTTTTCTGCTCAAGTGGTGGATATAATCAGGTCAAAATGTAGAGGAAATGAAAATCATCTTGATTGTGAATAGTTAATCTCTTTTACCATGTTTTTCAAAGAAAATGAGAGCAATAATATTAAGCGTTATTTCTTTGAGGCACAAGAAGTAGTACTAAATAGCAAAAAGAAATCTTGGTCTGGATATTTAAGATCAATTTATCAGGAAAAAAAACTGGTGAGGGCTGGGTAGACTGCCTATCCTTGCTTGACCTGCATGTGCTGTAGGTTAGTACCCCAAGCTCAGCACTTCTATTAACATGTTCCTTTTTCATCAAAAAACAACAGACAGGAGCTTGGTTTGCTTTTACTGAATCTCTTCCTGTTCAAATCTCTTTTGCTTGCTTACTGGGCTGTCCAGAGGCACTGTGAAAATGAAGCCAGTGAGATACATTTGAATCAGTAGATATGACTCAAGTATTCCAGTATTTTCAGAGATATTCTTAATACCTGGCTGCATGCTACTGCTTTTTGCTTTGAGGCATAAATTGATTACTGCAGAAATCAGAAAAGTGTTCTCTTCAGAATCTCTGCCCACTGCTGTAGGGAAATGAACGGGACAGACATAATATGGCAGATAATTTTTTTATTCTAATTTTTCTGTTAATATAAAGTTTATTCTGAATGCAATTACAAATTAGCAAGTACACGTAATTCTAATTGCATTTCATGGGACTATTTAATCTTCATAAAGACATCAAGTCTGCACAATGTCTGTGTCGTAAGCAGTGACTCATCAAGAGGAGGAAAAGACAGATCTTCCTGGTGCTCTGCAAGAGAGTAAATGGGTCTAATGAGGTAGTGGATCTTTAATTTTAAAATTAGTCTCCTTTTCCAAGTACCTTAAAAACTGCTGCTTCATTCTGACATTAGATTGGAAATAATATCAAATATTTTGATAATAAATTATTAGGAAAAGTTCTGTTTGTCATACAGCTGAACTTCAGGGCTCTTTCAAGCAGTCTTACGGTACTTGTTTTTCCTATAACTAAATATATTTTGAGAGAAGAGGATGTGTGTGTAAAGGAGAAGAATAAACATCTTGCTGCAGCTAATACAGCAGGATGTATAATAAATTGTTTTTACAATTTCATGTTATTATTTATAAAGAGATCTCTTATCACTAAGATGTACAACAAAGAAACTTCATACTGATCATGAATCTTCCTTGATTCATGATGAGAAAACTGCAAGAATGCTTCCAAACAAGCATTCCAAAGAAGCTGATTCTGTTGGGTCTTGATTATTTCTTCTGTCAACTGATTGCTAGCCTTTTTGTTCTTCTGGATCTAATATTTAAGGATGTGCTTGTACACTGCTAGCACCTTGAGCAGGAACCATGCAGGTGATGCTAAGATACTATATCAAGAGGCAATCCACTTTTTAGCAAGAGTAAAAAGTGGTATGGGCCCTTCAGATGAAGAACAGGTAGATCTGCTCTGTGATTAATTCAGTGCTTGTCTATATATCTGAGTATACAAAATGAAATTTTCCTGCCATGAATGAGGAAAACATGCACGCTTTACAGGAGGGACGCTTTTACAAAGGCTATTCATGGAGGGTTCATCCCTGCTCAGGGATGTGCCTTAGACTGACTGAAGTACACTGCTGCCTGGATAAAGTGTTAAATAGAGGGTTTAAATATTTTTTTCATTGAGCCAAAGCACACTGGCACATCTTACCACAAAGTTTAAGAGATACTGCCCCAGTAGCTGTGGTATTGCTTCTGGGTTGGTAGAAGACAAGACAATTATTCACCTCCCTTTGGAGAAGCTTGTTATCTTGGGCTTGGCATGATGCAGTCTGCCTCTTCACAGCTCCTGCCATCTTGAGACCAGCACTTAGCCACAGTGCTAAGGTATTCAGGCAAAAGGTTAAACTGGAGTCAGAAATACTCCACAGTTCCCATGAGTAGCACAGAAATAACAAAGCGGCGTGTTAACTTTAAGCATGTCTTCAAATCTGTAAGAATGAAGAAATCTGAAGTGTACCCATAGTGTTTTTGAAAATGCTGGATAAATACAGAGAATCACAGGGCTGTGTGATCTCTTCCAGAAATTCACATCACAGCAGTTAAAATGTTTATCTTCTCTGGTTATCTGTTTAGTTGCTTGTGGGCAATAGTGGTGATAGGTGGAAGTTGGGCTGGGTGTTCTTAGAAGTCTTTTCCAACCTAAATGATTCTATGATTTTAAAAATTAGTTTTAAACATCAAAATTCTATAATTGAGTGTTGCTGGGATTTTTTTTTTGTGGCTCAAAGTTTTGCAAACTCCAGTAAAACAAAATAAGCTGAGCTTTGTAAACTGCAGTCCTACTTAATGATTTTTGTTCTGAAATTAGGAAAGTTGTTACTTGAAACCTGGATCACAAGTCTAACTTCACCAAGGTAATGACTTGTCTGAAATATTTTTTCCATAGTATATACGCAGTACTCATCTATTCTGTGATCTGAATAATCTTCTATCCACCACTCATCTGCAGTTCTGCAGTAGCTTAGCTCCCATTTACAGACACAAAAAGTAAATCTAGAATCTTTTTTCCCAAACTGCTCTACTGGGGTATGTAATGGAAAGCTTAATAGCAGCCTTTTGCCTTGGACTGGATGAAATAGGATAGAAACAACATTCTTAGTTTTATCTGACAAGTTGTGTGATTGGCAGTTGAAAAACTTGATTCTGAAGACTGAGTCAGTACTACACGTAAGGCTGAGATGTTTCTACAAGTTTTGCAGAATTTTTCACAACTGTTGTCTTAAAAGACAAATCCCTGATGTTTTTTATCTGGGGGAACCACACACAGTTTTGAAAGAAAGCATTACAAACTTACTTTTGTGAAGGTTTTAGGTGTACAGAGAAAGCATGTATTTGGATTTAAGGATATTTAGAACACTAGAATACATCATACAATTAAATCTTAATTAAAACTACAATTTAAATTACATAGGTACAAAATCAAATTATGTCAAAATTTAAAGCAAAGCAAACTACCATGATGTGAGTAGCAATAATTTTGTATGCCGAACTCTTGCATCCCTGCTATCAGTACAAGCTGAGGGAAGAAAGGGTTGAAAACAGCCCTGCCAAAAAAGACTAGAGGGTGCTGGTGAGTGGTAAGCTGGACATGAGCCAGCAATGTGCTCTCACAGCCCAGAAAGCCAACTGTACCCTGGGCTGTATCAAAAGGTCAGCAGGTCAGGGAGGTGATCCTCCCCCTCTGACTCTGCTCTGTCAGACCTCACCTGGAGTACTGCATCCAGATGTGGAATCCTCAGAACAGGAGAGACATGGACCTGTTGGAGTGCATCCAGAGGAAGGCCACAAAAATGATCCAAGTGATGGAACGCCTCTCCAATGAGGATAGGCTGAGAGAGCTGGGGCTGTTCAGCCTGGAGAAGTTGAAGGCTCTGGTTAGACCTGGGAGCAGCAATTCAGTATCTAAAGGGAGACTGTAAGAAAGAAAGGGACAGACTTTTTAGCAGGGTCTGTTGTGATAGGATAAGGGGAAATAGTTTCCAACTAAGTGAGGGAAGATTTAGACGGGATATAAAGAAAAAGTTTTTTGGTGGATGCCCCATCCTCAGAGATTGTCCCTGTTCGTTGCAGAGGAGTTGGACCAGATGACCTTTAAATGTCCCTTTCAATTCAAATGATTCTATGATTTTGATTCTATGTTTCTGTATTCTGAAGTGTGCTTGGAGACAGGCCTACGTGAAGATGCGAATGAGTATTTTGCTTCCGAAGTGCTACTTTTCTTTCTTTTGTGTATGTCCTTCATGAAGTACCGATGAGAATGTCAGCACATGGTTCTGCTCTTTGAACACGGAAAACGTAGCGCTTAACACTGGGGATTTAAGATCTCAGTTCAGCTCCCTGTTGTGTATACTTTAGAATGTTGTCTGTAGTGACATGATCATGTTTGCTTTCTTCTGTATTCTCTCTCTTCTCCTTTCCACCGCCTTCCTGCTTTTCTCCGGAATGCCTCCACCCTGTTGATAGCATAGATAGTTTGGACAGAATGAGTCAGAGCTGTTCAGTAAATAAACAGACTATTAAATTTCCTCTTCCTATGCTTTAAAAAAAAAAAATTAAAAAAAAAAAAAAATGATGGCAGCTATGTCTAAACAGACATCTTATATTTGTAGAAATGGTTTTTGAAAGGATCTTAAGCCAGATGAGTTAGTGAAAAATACTGAAACTTTAAAAAATGACTGTCCAGAGAGACTGATTAAAATCATTAGCCATTAATTTAAAAAATATTTCTGAGACACAATTGCCTCTGGATAGAGGAAAAAGCTAAAATTATCTTTTAAATGTTGAAGTAAATATTGGTAAAAAGTGACAGGAGAAAAACACTTCTTATGATTATAGGTGTTGTGATGTAAAACAGGATGAAAATATTTGTTTAATCTAAACACATATATGTCACGTTATCTTTAAAAATGCTTGAGTCTTTTTGGCGTGCTTTTACAGCAGCATATGGAGTGATAAATGTGCCACAGTTTCTCAATTCTGCCCTTTACATTCTAATTAAAGGAGAAACAACCCACTTATCTGACTATTTTCCAGAAGGAGAGATGGTGAAATTTATGGTGGCTTGTGAGTTGGAACCTTCTCTCACTTCCCCAGCACAAGACCTTAGAGAACAGAATCTATTTCATAACTATCTGGTATGGGTAGGAATTTTTTAATGAGAAAAATCTTGACAGAAAAATATCACAGTTTACTTCTTATCCTGAGACAGGGCAAACAATGAAAGATTTCTTATGTTCTCTAGTAATGGTGGTGTGTTAAATGAGCAAAAATCTGAATTTTTCTCTCAAAGGGCTAATTTGGATAATAATTCTAATTGAAAATAAACTAACTTTTCACTTTTGTTCAAGGCTTCTGCATGTAAATAAAATATTTTAACAAGAAAATATTCTCAAAAGTAGTTCTATCCATATGATTGGAGTTTATTATTCAGTCTCAAAAACACAAAGTGGAAGGGAGCTCTTGGTGTTCCTATTACTATGCTTTTGCTACCTGGTAGCTGTAATTCATGAAGCTAGATGTCTCATTCCAGGAGCTGGATTTCTGTATGGATTTCAGGAACATACAAAGAAAAATGAAGTGTGGCAGAGCATATAGATTGCTAAACCAGTGATAAATAAAACATTGCCAGAACTAAAAGCAGTGTTGCAGTTCTCAGCCTTCTCCCTAAAGAAAGGGAATTGTAGAAGAAATGGATCTGGGGGTATTGGTTGATGCTTGGCTGAACACAGATCAGCAGTGCGTCCAAGAAGGCCAGTGGCATCCTGGCTTGTATCAGAAATAGCGTTGCCATCAGGAGCAGGGAGGTGATCATCCCTCTGTATTCAGCTCTGACGAGGCCGCAGCTCCAGTACTGTGTTCAGTTTTGGGCCCCTCACTACAAGACATTGAGGCCATGGAGCATCTTCAGAGAAGGGCAGTGAAGCTGGCCAGGGGCCTGGAGGATAAGTATTATGAGGAGTGGCTGAGGGAGCTGGGATTATTTAATCTGGATTGGAGAGAATTTATTACTCTCTACAACTACCTGAAAGGAGTTTGTGGCAAGGTGGGGGTCAGCCTCTTCTCCCATGTAACCAGCAGCAGGATTAGAGGGATTGGCTTCAAGTTGTGCCGGGGGAGGTTCAGGTATGATGAAAGGAAAAACTTCTCTGAGAGAGTGGTCAGGTGCTGGAACAAGCTGCCCAGGGAGGTGGTGCAGTTGCCATCCCTGGAGGTGTTCAAGAAACATTTTCATGTTGTACTGAGGGACATGGTTTAGTGGGAAATATTGGTGGAAGGTCAGCAGCTGGACTGGATGATCGTGGAGGCCTTTCCCAACCTTGGTGATTCTATGCAGGTCCCAAGCTTGAAGATGTCACTGTTGCCCCTTTTTTAATTGCCTTTCAAATTTTGGCCAGCAGTGTTTTACAGTTGCTCAACCATAAGCTTTTATCAGATGTCACCTCAGCCTCCCATTTGCCAGAGAGATCTCTGTGTTCCAAAACCAACTGGATTAACTTCTATTAAGTCATCTAATTTTAAAAGAAAAAACACTTACACTTTGTCTTCCACAACAAGTACTTTTTATTTAATAACTGCTTCTTTCTCGCTTTATAGAACATTCTCAAGCTTCCCACCTCTCAGAATTGGCATTCCTGATCGAAGAATCCCCATTTACCAGTCTGCTTTTTCCATATTCTTTACTGCTGTTTTTTTCCCTTCTATTTATTGTTTCCAGTTTATCTAATTGTTGGAGGTGGGGAAGTGGGAAGCTACAGTTACTCAAAGTATTCTTGGTAAATGCTAAGTACTATAACATCTAGATTCTTCTCCATTCTTTCTGTAATGCTTCCTTATGTTTTGATTGCTTTCTCATGTTGATTTTGTTTTTCAAGGACCATCAGAATATTTTTCATATGTTGCCTGAGGGACACCTAATTTTAAATGTGTAATTGGATAAAGCCTTTTTTTCTTGAGCATGAGTTGCTCTGTACTTGCTGAAACTGTATTCCATTTTGTCCACCAGTCACCTAGAGATCCTTGAATTCTGCTTTAGATTTTTGTACACTGAAAAACTTGTGGTTTTTATTGTATTACTGAATATTTCTGCAAGCACTGAACAGTGCCAGTTCCACAAAGCATGCTTGGTGACTTCATGATTAATATTTCTTCTTTGTGAAAACTGTCCACTTACTGCTAATGTTTTTTTGTTAATTTGTAAGAAGACTTCTTTTGTTCTAGATTTTTTTTTTCTTGAAGAGCCTTTGGTGAGGTACGAGAGGTTTGAAAGCTCCCACTGACTCCCACTGATATAGTATACATAAATAACTTTAACAAAAACACTGGTTGAATTCTTTAAAGAGTTTTGAAACATTGTACTTAGCTTTTGCCTGTTGGCTGTATTTTTTCATGAGTACAGGGAATGTGAGCGTGTTTAAAATTACAAATTGCATTAATACTTGTGTAAGTATCCACTGATTTTTGCATCCTGAACAAAGGGATTAGTCAGGAGCTTTCTGTTTAACTTAGTGTGTTGCAAGGGAGTTTCGTGCTCTCCTTAAGTATGTGTCCTCATCTGTTTTTTGTCTGCTTTGGGTCTTGCGTGCCTTGTGATGTGGCTTAGATTATTTTAAGAAAATAAGAAATGCACAGGATGAGCTAAATAGTTGAAATAAAAGATCTGTAACTGTGGTATTTGAGGAGAAGTCAATTAAAAAAATACAGCTCCTGAAACAAAATCCTAATGCAGGTTTTATCTGACATTGAATAGAAGAAATAAGTTCTCTTAACGTGTATACACACCGTAAATATGTAATTTTACAGATGAGGTGGTGATTTTTCATAATTACATCTATTCTTTTGTAGCTGGTTGCTAATATTTAGATTGAGCTTTTACTAATGGAAAACCTGTATTGTTACATAATCCATTCTGTCATGGTAAGGATGGGATTTCTGAGCAAGAGCAATGAAAAGGCCTGTCAGAGTTTTCTTATTTTCCTTTGAGTTAAGGGAGCAGGAGCTACAAAATGGGAGATGTTATTTCTAATTTTAGCCTTCTTTTTTTTTTTCTTCAGCAATGTGAGAGGTGAGAAGCACCAGGCTTCTCATGGAAAACACAGCATTTGCTCAATCACTTCAAATCACTGCAGACCTGAGGGTAGGGCTTCTTCTGCAAAGCATTTACCTCTATTTATCATCAATTACAATTGTCAAATTGAATACTTCGCAGGGGAAGTATGTGTTACAACAATGGGAATGTGGAAAAACCTAATAGACAGGAGGCGTGAAGGGCAAGAAAGATCACACGCGCTGGTAACCTATGCTTGGAGGGAGGCAAGCTGTTCTGTGCAGCAGATGTTTACCTCTGGCAGCTGTAAAATAGATCTGCACATCCCAATCAGTTTAGTTGTCACTTGTTTTTTTGATGAAAAAAAAACTACTACTCTGAGCATAGTTATGTCCAATCAGAAATACAGGATGTCACTAATTTTAATTTCAAGTGCATATTTTAAAATAAATGACAGAGTTGGATAAATAGCCTCTTAGCAATCTCTGATCAATTCATCACCTGGAGACAGCAATAATTTGACTCATAGGTAGGTACTGCTTTAATGCAATAATCTCTCTAATAGAAGGCTCCTAACTGTGTTTTTAACTAGGCTTTGTTCTTACAGAACACTTTCCAAGTGGCATTCAGTGGGAGGGAAACTAGCAAAGTAACGTGGATCAGAATATGACTGGCAAAATATTCAAAAAAAAACAAAACAATATATGTCAGTGAAGTTCTATAGATTTAGTTTAGTACTCATATTTGTCAAGGAAAGCATACAGATGAATATACTGTTAACTAAGTCTGTCTTCATGGCAACAGCCTACTTTTGAAAAATAGGCTGGAGGTATAAAGTAATGAGTTATATTGGGACATACATGAGCTTTTAATCTTAATGTATCAAAACCTCTAGCTAACCTGCTTTTTCCACAAGTTCAAGCAAACACCCCTTTTATCCTACGTGCCAATCCTCTCTCTCCAGGTATTTCTGCTTTAGTAGAATCCTACTTCATTGCTAGGACAAGAGGCAGTGGGCACAAACTGGAAGTCCAGTATGGAGGAGACACAAGCAGACAATAGTCAGCACAACTAGCTCTTGTCACAAAATGAGCTGCAGTTTCATTTTTTGTGACATGTCAGATTTATTGTTGGTGTAATGTATTGGGTCTGCATATACATGTATGTTTCCAGTCAGCAAGTCACAGAAATCGATGACAGCCCTTGTCAGGTGAATAAGCCTGTGTCGTGGATTCTTAACCTTATAAATATTATCTTTCAGAACTTGTTGTGAAGGTTTTTTTTTTCTGAGGAATTGAACACTGAGAGCCTAACAAAAGCACAGTCTGCTGCTTTCTGCTATCTAACAATCTACTCAAGAGGCCAATGATTAGAAGGCAGTTAAAAACATTTTTTTTTCTAATTAAAGATTTAGACCAAATTCCAAAACAGCTCAGATGTTTTTGTTGCTGTACTTTGTGTGTATTGCAGAGGAAAGCAGGACTTGAAGGACAACAAATCTCAGCAGTCTAAAATTACCAGCACAGGCTGCTTGTGTAATCTGGCTTCTGTATATCAGGATGCAGACAAAACACAGGGCAACTGAAACACCTGCTGATGTCTTCTGTGTTTACATCTCTGAAATAAGTCTGATTGCAGAATAAGTGTGTTTCCATAGTACTTAGCTGAATACTGGGTTTCTCTTGCCTAGTATTTGTGCGTGTGATACTAAAATAGCTCTAATTTTGTAAAATTAGTGGTGGTTCCGTGATGCTTTAATAAGAACTGAGTCTGTCTCCAAGCTTTGTTGCATCTTACTGTTGGGAAGAAAGAATATATTTATTCTTGGGGATAAAAAAAAAAAAAAAATAGAAACAATCTTCTTTTTTAATATAATCCATCTCCTTTTACTTGAAAAGTCAAGTACTGTTCAAAACTGTTGTTTGAAAAGGCATTAGCTACTAAGATCTTTTTCTATATGTTCTTATGTGATTTTTCTAACAAGCTATGTGTTATGTCTTTTAGCTAAGAAAATTTAAAGTGTCATAGCTTGTCTTTTAGGATGACTTGTGTATACTTAAATTATGATTTTTTTTTTTTGAAAACCAGTGATTTCCCTCTCTAACAGGAAAATTGGGCAGGGAGAAGGAATTTGGAAAGGATATTGATTTCATTAAGTACGAATGGAGTGAAACTGAAGAAATACTGTCCAACGCAGGTGATCGAGTGCATTTAAATATATTTTACTGCTACCCTCAGCTGAACTCTTGAAAACAGAGCAAAACAATGAGAAATATACTTGTTTTGAGGCTGAGCAGATCTTATTGGTAACACATAAACTGCATCTATCTTCTAGTTCTGTAGCACTGACAGCAGTTATTCTGTTTCTTGCTCAAAAGTGCCTACTCTTATCATTGTTTAGAGTTTATGTTGATAAAGTGCTTTTGCTCAGCCAGCACTAACATACCCGGATAACCTTAATCTTCTTAAAGACTTATGTTGCAATATAATGCGACTCAAGTAAGAACCCTGGGATGATGGAATAATAAGCACTGAGGGGAAATAAAGGTGGTAGCTCTCAGCAGAAGTAGTTTCATGACTATTGTAATATATGAATAGCTTTTGGACACGTCTTATTTTATTGTTCCACTTTACAAATTGCTGGCTACCAAGGTACAAGCATTGTTAATATTTTATTTGTAATTTCACTGGCTGAGCACCAGATATTCTGGAGCTTTTCACTGCTGTGAGTAAAGAAACGTACCTGCACAGCACTCTCTGTACTACTGTCTAATGACCGTTATATCCACCAGAGCCGCCTCGTCTCTGTAAAGACTGTCATTGGACTTGGTCCAATTTCATACAAAACAATATTCTGCTAGATCACCTTTTACTAAAGGATGTGAGAGATATTCAAAATAATAAATGAAATCTGTGATAGTTAAAGTGAAAATTTAGTTTAGTAAATACTAAACTGAATGAGACAGTGAATGGTAATGAGCGGTGGGAACCAATCTTGCCTGCAAAGAGAAAATGGCAATAGTGAGCTTTTTGCTTAGTGCAAGATGTGCTCAGGTCAAATTGGCTCTCATTTAGAGAAAATGAAAGTACAGCTATTAGCCTACCACAGAATGCTAGGACACTGTGCTGCTCCTTTTGAGAATGTCTGCCTCCTTTCTGACATGCATATTAAGAACTAAGAGTAAATATTCAGATAATCATCTTGCCATTTTGGATTAGGCTTCTCAACTATACTGCACTTGTTTTTTATCCTGGGAAACAGATGTGAAAGGCTCACAAGAGTCATCAGTCAGACGGAACACCTTTTTTCTTCCTAGAAACTAAATAGCATTCATTTCTGAGAATGCAGAATGGCCAGAAGTGTGATTCTTGCGTGGTTAGCTTTTGGTAATACTGGTATTGTGCAGCATAAATGTGTAGTACTTGCAGCATTCATTTATAGCTAGGTAAACATGCACCTCTTTAACAGGTTCATCTAACCTTTAAAAATAGGTTAAATTTAGAAGTCACACATAGAGAGCTCATCTGTTAAAAACAAAATCTGCTTTTGCATTTCTACCCCTTCAGCACTAAGATTCCAGTTTAACACTTTGTTTTTCTATCAGCACAAATGCCTTTTGTATGAATGATGACATATTCAATGTAGTAATGTTTAAATAAGGCTAAAGCTCCTTCAATAAACGTAAAGCAGATAATGAAAAAAATTAAAAAGGAAATCTGGAAAACAAGGTGCACAGATAATGCACAGTTAGAGAATTTCATTTCTGATAATTTGACATATTTTGAGTGAGATCTTGTGCAAAATAGTAGGCAAAACTATTTCATCATATGTATGACACATCTTTCCTTAGATGTCCTATATAAGTAAAACATAAAAGAGCATTTTGTAATAAAGATGTACACAGTCTTTCTGTAGTGATTCTGTTATGATTTCTCTCACTCCGAGCCTTCCTTATCCCACTATATCTGAACTTTCATTTTATCTGCTGTCCTTATGGCTGTTTACAAGGGTAGAGAGTGATAGGATAAGAGGGAATGGTTTTAAACTGAGACAGGGGGGTTTAGGTTAGGTGTTAGGAAGTTTTTCACACAGAGGTTGGTGATGCACTGGAACAGGTTGCCCAAGGAGGCTGTGGATGCCCCATCCCTGGGGGCATTCAAAGCCAAGCTGGATGTGGCTCTGGGCAGCCTGGTCTGGTGGTTGGTGACCCTGCACGTAGCAGGGGGATTGAAACAAGATGATCATTGTGGTCCTTTTCAACCCAGGCCATTCTATGATTCTATAATTCATTCTATGTAGCCTTTCAAGACAAAAAGAAAACAAAATAAAAATCTATAGTGAGTGAGTCTATGTTATGACTTGCTTGCATGGTATTTCATAAAGTACTAATTTCTGAAGATTTCAATAATGATCTGAAGTTAAGCCAATTTAAGATGAGAAATATAATGCTATAAAGATGTGGTGGTTGTGTTTGACGAGTTTCATTTGCTACAATTCCTTAAATTACTAAGATTTTTTAACTTTATATTGATTTAACTTTATTTTACTAGTAGCAAAATATGGTCAAATTTGCTTTATGTAGGAAACAACTTTTTAGAGTTGAGAAGAAAACCATCAATTGAAATATGATACCCTCTTTAATATTATGCCACTAATCATGCTGAACGTATACTGAACTTTGTGCATATATCCAAAATTAGGACTGTAATGCATTTCAAGAGGTCACGTGGACAAGTAGAATCCCCTTCACGTCATGATATTAAAAGCCAAAAATTCAACATGAATGAAAAATAGTTCATGTATTTCTGTTATTACATCATGACTATATCAGATATACCAGAGCAACATTCTTTGGTACTCTCTATCCCTTTTGTTTCTTCTTTGAAGTCAGGAATTTTATAGAAATGATGCTAAAGGTAAAAGGAGAAGCGAAACAGATGGCATAAAGATAGCGTTCCAAACAGTCTTTCTGTTGGACTGGAATTATACTGAAATTTGATAAGAATATCAAATATCTAAATGAGTTTATTGGTCCTTGCTATTCCCTTTCCACAAAACTCATGTGATTCTGTGCATTTGGTGATATAAGACAGTTGTCTGTTTGGGGTACTGAACATCTAAATTTATAATTACATAACCATTTAGCTTTCAGTATGATAGGTTTGCTTTACCAGAAAAGACAGACTTGCTTTATTGATGACAGATATCTTTGTTTGTCATCTTAGTAGTCAACAGTGGGACTGAAAGAAGACTGCTCCTGGTTCATCTGGGGTCAGATACACCTAAATCACTGCGCTTTAATTCATTTTTGTTTGCAGAAGGAGGAAGAATTTTCTGAGCTTTCATAGTCTTCTATTGCTAGCATGTTTTGCTGTAGCATTTACATCTAGAGCATTTTCAGACCATCTGCAGCAAAGCTGTGTGCAAAAGAAAGAAGTCATTATAAACTACATGTTCTTTATATAAATCTGAGAGCCCCTCCTATTATCAAGGCAGGTTTTTATCTTGTTTTTTTTTTTTCTTACATGATGGATGTAATACTGCTGCTTATGTAACAATGCAATGAGTTTTTTTTCTGTTGGAGGGAAAAACAAGGTAACCAAGCAACAAAAATCCTTTTTTGCTTTTAATGAAATTGCTTTTCTACAGTTAGGATACTAACAACAATGCTTTTAGTAGCTGAATAGTGAAAGCTTCAGTGATAGCCTTCCCATTCTCCTGAAACTTTTTTTTTAGTAATGATCAAACCTTCCATTTGTAGAGAGAAGCCATGGTGAAGCACTGTACTCAGATATACCCTCCTTCCAAAAAAATGCACTCATTTTCACAAGGATCCTGTCTTAGAATGCTTACCTGCATGTGCAGATTACACTATGGGATCAGGACACTTTCTTTTGTTTCAGTAATGTTTTTCCTATTAACACAGATTTTGCTATAGGTGTTTAAGAACTTCACATTAGCACATGATGCCTCACCTAAATTATAAGATGCTTACGCTAATGATTACTTTTGTCCTCTATTTCTTTGTATGCATTGTTGTATTTAACACAATGTGACCCTTGCTTTTGCTTGAGGTAACTAGGTCCTCACGCAATAGAAATGATTGTGAATCATAATTTATAAGCAGTCAAATATTAGAAACAAAAACAGATCATAGAAATGTGGTGAAATATCTTTGCAGGCAAGAATACTCACATCTAAATTCCAAGTCTGATGTTATCAAGTAACTGTTTTGGTACTATTTATTATAAATACAAATACTATACTTTGTTCAGAGAATTCAGTAAGTATATTCTTGGTGAATGGTTTTTTTTAGCAACATTTTATATAAATATGTCTTAGTTGATATATCAAACATAACAGAGCCTCCTGGGCATTGATGTTGTTTTTTTCCTAATGATCCATGTACAAACTGAGAATCTGCTGAATGAATTAAGAAGCACATAGGCTCTATAGCCATGGTCAAATCAGTGCTTGCTGGGTAAGGCAGTACTTTATTCTGCATGGTCAAGGGGCCACGTAAAATGACTGAGATTCAATTACCTCAGTCTGCTGTTGATTTTCTTTTTTTTTTTCTTTGCAACAGCAGGAAGCAAAGTCTGGAATACAGCTCCTTAAAAATAGGCACCTTTATCTGGATAGGTGCATCACAAACTGATCACAAAACTGAAATAACAGTAAGAACTATGTGAAGAGAAGCTTTTATACCCATGTTAATGAAATTAACAGGAAAGGTTGGTGCTGCCAAGGGAGAGGGGCAGGTTCTGTGTCTTGGGGCTTAGGGGCTTGTGCTGCAAACTCACCCTTGTCTGTCTTCTCCCTTCTGGTCAGCAGATGTGTGAGGAGGACAAACCTTGGCACTGCCAGTTCTCAGATATCCAGGTGCCCAGTATGTGTGTCTATCATTTCTGCATTGATGTGGAAAGATCCTGACTTGAGGGAGCAGGATAAGAACAAAGTATTTCTTTTCATAGCTCTCTGAGGCTGGACAAGGAAAGTGCCAAGGTGAAATGTAGGCAGCAAAGATAGGAGGCAGGAGGACCCCAAATGTCCTGGGGCATGTGCTTAATGAGGGGGATGCAGGTTGGGCTGTGGGCACCTGCTGAGACACCTGTACCTGCAATGTTCCCTCCTTCTCCAAAGACAAAAAGTGCCATTGTAGCACCTCCAGAGATGAAACTCCCAACAAGGCAAGGGCCAGTCTTCCTAAGATATTTCTCCCAGCCTTGCAGAGATATTCAGTTAGTAGTATTTGCGCTCTCCTCTCTAGAATGCTACCTCAGTAGGTGAGGGATGATCTGGATACGTTGAGATGGAAATACCAGGAAACGGGTCTCTTCTCTGTGCCCATGCGTTTCATCTGATGAGTTCTCCTGGGGCTCCCTACAGCTTTTTGCCTGTGGTGGGTCCTTCTTGGATCTAATGAGCTCCAGGTCTTCCCCGTTCTGTGGCTTCTTGCCAACAGCCTTTTTCAGAAAGGCAGCAGGGAGGAGAGAATCTTGGGATTTCTCCTTGAGGACCTCAAACACATAATCAAGCTGGTAGCTCAAAAGGTGAGGACCTGGCTTGGATGGGGAGACTTGTGCCAGTAGAGTCTTGAGGGAGCTTAGCTTGGAAGCTGAAAAAGCAATCTCAGCACTTCCAGCCAGCTGGGCCAAACTTTTGCTCTCTCAGCCACACAGACTCATCTGCCAATAGAGTCTGAGTTGTGCCTGCACCCTGTGCTGGGCCCAGATGTGTGGGATTAGCTGCCGAGGCACAGAAGCTGCTTCTGATGGGGGCTGTTATGCTCCTTCCAGCTTTGCTGTGTTTGTGGCAAGACTGAGGTTGCCATTAGCTATGTAGAGCCAGGGCATGGACAAATTTTCCACCTACCACGTGCCTCAGAGGATGGTTGAGTCACCCAGTTCTTTAGGCTGTACAGGTAAGGGCTGCCAGCATTGGCAGCAAGGGCTTCCTCACCCCTAGCCTCTACCTGCCAGCATTGGCCATCCTAGCAAGTAACCTGCAGTGCTGCTTCCCATCAATCTGTGAGAGCCTGGATTGGGTTGGAGGCTCCTTTATGTTGCCTCTGCCCTCATCACCTCAACTGAGGAAGGACTCACCTATTCATCACTTTGTTCATGCGTCTCATTTTCCCATCACGTTCTTCTGCTGATTTTCTGGCTTCCCCTTATAGCCTCCAGTGCCAACTCTGTGTTTGCTGACCCTGGCACTGAAAGTCAAACACAGAGGCTGTCTACAGCTTCCCAACATCCAAGAGCGTTAGCCTTACCACCACAGCCTAAGCAGCAGCAGGGCCATCTTGCAGCTTGTGGGCTTGGCTGTGCAAAGGCCAGTGAGGCCAGATTAGGTTGCATCAAAGACCTGGCCACACACAGGCTAGATGCCAGTGGCATCATCTTTGGCCCTTAAGATCCAGACTTGTCCCACATAGCTGTCGGAGTAATAACAGAAAAGTCATCTGACTTCAAAGATTGTGGAGGTGGTTCCCAGTTTTCCTGTTAGAACTCAGTCTCTACCTTTTCCCCCCTCTGCCCAATCCCCCAGTGACCACAGCAGACTGGAGGGAGCAAAGAGTTGGATTTCTACTGCTGCTGCAGTGATGTATTTCCTTCACTGCCCCTAGAGAAACAAGGTACAAGTGTGAACTGAGACTGGAAGCACTGACAAATCAACACAGTCCTTATTCTAAAGGTGTTTCCAGTCTTCCCCAGGCCACGTGTTTGCGTGTGACTTCCCCTTGTGAGCTGCTCCCTGGCTCTTCAATCAGTTACAGTTCTTTGCTGCACCTTTCCCTCAGTTGTACCACGCTGGGAACTATTTTTAGAGATTTTTTCTCATTAACTTTTTATTAAAAATCACAAAAAAAGCTTTAAAAGTTAAACACTTATTGAGTAGAAAACTGTTATAAAATAGATGAGGAGCGAAACTGGTAGGTATTGAATAGGATCTAATGGAAATTAAATATTTACAGAACTGTGACTCAAGAGCTGTACAAATTTTTAGGTGGGCAGAAATGATCTCCTGGGTGGCTTTGATCCAGCAAAGCACTTAAGGCACAGGATGGTTTCATGGAGATAATTGAGAAAGTGTGTGTGTAAGTACTTTGCTGGACCTCAGCCTTGAAAACACTATGCCTTCATCTGAGTTCCATTTTTAATTTTTATTTTTATGTAAGGACACACACCTTAACTGCTTCATGCCTTTATATTCTGACACCAGCAAGAGATTATATCAATCTGTAGGTGTCAATCAATACCTACAAATTGAAGTCAAGGATGATTTAAAAAAAATAATAATTATCCTTAAGAGGCACTAAGTCTGTCCCATTTGTAATAAATGACTTACAGAAACAAATCTACTTTTGAACTGACGTGTACTAGTATGTTCTGTTCTGTGATGACCATCTTGAGAAAACCCACAAGTTTTAAAAGCTTTCTTGAGTCCCTTTCAACTATGTGAGTTCATGGATCTGTTTCAAGGGGAATTATTTCTGAGACGTGCACTTTTACTTAAATTATTCTACTTAGAAGAGAAAAGGTGCGGGATATGAATTGAAGAAGTATGTATTGTTCACTGCTCTTCCATCCACACTTGGATGTGACTTCAAGAACAGGTTTTTTGTTTAGTTCCTTTGATGAAGATAATAGGTGCTGGAACAGGCTGCCCAGAGAGGTTATGTATGCCCCATCCTTGAGGGCATTCAAGGCCAGGTTGGATGGAGCCCTGGGCAGCCTTAGCTAGGGGTTGTGACCTTGCCCATGGCAGGGGTTTGGACTTGGATAATCTTTTAGGACCCTTCCAACCCAAGCCATTCTAAGATCCTGCAATCATCCAGTATTTCAAAACACTGGTTATTACTGAGTCATTCTCTGTTCGAGTCTAACTGGATCAAAATAATTATCCTTAGTGAAATTATCATTAAATTAATTTTTCATATCAGCCAAATGACCAAAATGTGAATGATTAATTTTTGCAATTAAAATCTTGAAAAACTTCATTTGATATAAAAAGCAGAGCACAGGATTATGAAAATTGATATATTACAAAAAAATTCAGATAGCATAGGAACATGAGACAGTTCACAGAAGGATAAGATTTACAGTCATAAAATCCTGATGATGATGACTTATAACAAATACAAAATCCATTTAGTGACACTTAACACATGCATGTCAATAAGCAGCTGTTTCTAGCTTCCTGAGCTAAACTTACGCAGAGCTTTCCTATATAGGAAAGGGGAAAATACAATGGAATCAATCCAGGATGGCATTTGGTATCTCATGACTGCTATTCTGTCAAGAATGAGATGCCTGTTACAATTGTTCAGCCTTAATATTTTACTTATACAACATGATTATTATGAGGAGTAGTGTACAATAATCTAGTACTGAACCCCTAGTGCTGACTTGAGATTTCTATGAGCTGCTTATGGCTGAATACAGAACTTTTCAAATTTCAGTAGTTTTAAAAAAAAAACATAATTTGTCTTTCACAATATATTTTCTGGTCCGTGTCCCTGGTACATTATGTATTTCATCTGCAAACTCTCATAAGGACACTTTCTTTGTTGTGGGTTGTTGGTTGGCTGATTTCTTTTTTTTTTTTTTCCTATGGGGTAGGGTAGAGTTCTGCTTTATACGAGAAGATTTATTGGATCATCATCACATTTTTAAACAACTTGCCCAAAATATATTCCGATTATGAAATATGAGCTGTTGACTTCTCTTCAGAGGAGGTATTGTGCCTGGAGGAAGAGCAAACTTGAAGTTACTCTGTATATTCTCACAGTCCCTGAAGATCTTTAAGAAAAGGGTGGATGTGATAGTTAGGGACCTGGTTTTGTCAGCAACAGTGGTGGACAGTTGGACTAGATGACCTTAAAGGTCTTTTTCATGATTATGATTCTGTGAAAATGTCATCATTGCTTAAAACCTGGATAAATCTTTTTTCCCCTGCTTTACACCACCTGTATCAGAGTAAGTATGTTTAATGAAGCAACCACATTAGATTTCTAACAGGAGAGTCATAAAAAGAAAGTGAAATAATGTAATTGGGCTCAAATTTCCCTTAGGAGAGTTATAAGATGTTGTGAAAATACAGAATTAGTCCCTTTTGGGGGATGAATTGAGTGGGGAGGAAAAAGTGTGACTACTGAGGTCACAATTTTCTTTTATGCTTTAATGAATAGCATGATGGTATGTCCCAAGTTTATGAAAAATTGTACAATCTGCTGAACCAGTAAATACAAAGACCTAGCACTGAGTGGTATCCATAGGATATCAAGGTTTAATAATGTCTGTCTTCTTCTTTGACTGGAAATAAATTAGGGTTTGGAGATTATTATTTTTTTTTCAGAAGCCTTTCTTTGTTTGTTGCATGGCTGTTTGAGGGCAGATTTTACCTCCTTGTTTTTCATAAATATTAGCATTCAATTTGCATTAAAAAGATGAGATTATGACCGTATTCATCTGAATCTATTAATCTTAGTGGTAGGAAGTCTGCCAGACTGTCTTGCTTGGGTGTTTTAAAGTGATTGAGAATATAGTAAGGTTATCTGCTTTTTTTTTTAATATTTCTTTTACTAGCAATACCTGTGCAGGAGGACGTGCAGTATGAACAGCTCTGTTTCAGAATTACTTCTTCACTGTGTCATGTATTGCATTCTTTTTCACTGAGCTCAGTAACCTAAAATTTCCTCACTGTCTGGTTTTATTTGTATATAAATATCAAACATACAGAATTTCACATTTCATCATCGTGACAATACGTGAGATGTGAGTACTCAGTGCTTTATTGATTGTAGTTGAGCTTAAGTAGCATCTGTAGGTCATTATTACGTTATGTGGCACGCAGCTCTCTGAGTTCTGGCTTGTTTTTAGCAAGCTGTTTTGACTTGCAAACAAATCAGCCAGTGCCATGTAAACTGTGCAAATCCTGCCCAATGAGCTAAAGCTTCCTGACATATTTGTCAACAGTCCTGAATGAATAATGTTAAGTGTACTGCTGCACAGATTTTCAGCAAAAGACAGGGGTTGCTGGGGTGGTGGTTGTTTTTGTTTGTTTGGTTTTGCTACATTTACAGATTATGATTCTTAACGCATAAAAATAGTTTGAGATTATGCTGGTTCTTAATCCACTGTTACTTATCAGGACTCCTTGAAAACAGTCAATATACAGAATTTTTGGCATGCTCTTTACTTTTGATTTCTGCAGTCTTTGGAACAATGACCCAGTGCAATCAGCTGACAATTAGGAGCCTGCAGCTGTGCTCTTAGAAATATGTCATTCATAATCATGACAGAACTGTTAAATTACACATTTCTGATAAATTTTGTAGCAGCTATGAAGAAGATTACTAAAGATGACAAAGCAATTGAGTTTTGAAAAGTCCTCTAGCATACTGTATGATTCTATACGTGGTAAACATCTTGCTATTTTCTGACTTATGGCTTTGTTTAGAATGACTCAAGAGTATAGACTAAATAGTCAAATACAAATGAAATTGTTTGGGAAGACAGGTGTAATTCCACTGACCTTATGAAAGCATTATTTCATTAAATCTCATCCTCAGAAGTATACCAGTTCCATTCAATTAAATGAATATTTTGTGATGGCAAGCATTGGGAATACCCAGAGCACATACGCAGGCTCTCTTAACCTGCTGAGTACCAGAGAATAGGAATAGGCTTTTAGAACTCATTGGCTGAGGAGTAACTGAAATGTATAAGGAGCCCTTTATACACAGTTACTACTGCGAATGCCTATATGAACTATTGATCTGTTCGCCTTTTTATGTTTCTCTCACTGATAATTTTCCTGTGCTGTGGATAGCATGGTAGGGCAAACAGGCCAAGCAGATATATATCTCTCATTTATCTGTATTTCAACACTGAAGGATTGCTCGAAATAATTTATTTGGAAAAGGTACAGATCTCAGTACAAGCAAGAACTTCTTTCACATAAAGTTGAGATTTCCTTTTTTACTCCTATGTTTATGTGATTAAAGGGCATTGGAAAGCAAGTAGATATTTGTTTGCCTGTGTACTATTTAAAATAGTAATATTTTGACAAAGTTAACAGCCTACCGCGAAAGCAAATGACTAAGTAGGGATCCCAAAAGCTTAGCTGAAACTCTTTTCCATCTGCGTTGCTACATGGATCTTGTAAAGGACAAATATTTTGGTTTGGGAGCTCTCTGATGGCTGAAAAGCACAAGTGTGAGTGAGGCTGCCTTGCTCACTAAATGCTGTTGTGGTTGCAGTGATCTTTACTTTGAACATGTGTTAGTGCAGTGCTGAGATTTTAAACATTATTTTTAAATACCTTTTACTGAGGTAGACATTCTTAAACAGGTTGTTTTTATTAGGAGGGAGAAGAGTGAAAGAGCTATGGCAAAGCTCCCTGTCCTTTATGACTTATCACACATCCCTCTGCATCTTTTGAGTCTGCAGTAACTGATATCTGCTATAAAGCATGCAAGAATAAGAGGGGGGGGGGGAAAAGGGAGCTTTCTTTCTTTCAATCTTTAATTGCATTCAGCTTCTGAGAAAATAGGATTCCTGATGCTTTCTATAACACTAATGAGGGCTAAATACTTATTCAGTGTTTTTTCTTATCATGAACGCATACAGTGAAATTGATCTGGATTGCCACTTCATAGCATCATTTTCACCTGTTTCCAGCTTAAAAAAAAAAAAAAAAAAGATTTCAGAGGAAATTATTTGGGACATGCTGCAGTCTTACTCTTAACTGCTAACACATACTGTGATGCTTGCAATTAGATAGCTGGGTTGTGTGAAATTAAAATAAAAATTGTTTGCCCATGTTAGTGGTATCTAATTAGGCAATGCCAGAAACAAACTGTTTTTACACATAGACAAAAGCCAGTGGAGATTCCTGATTTGGGACTGTCTGTGTATTTTGCAAAACTTTTACTGTGTTGTAAACGTGGATTTTTTTAGTCATGTAAATATGATTAATCACATTAGAAAGAGTTTGAGTGATTACTGAGTTGAAGAAATATTGGAATACCTCATACTACTATGCATGCTTTGGGAATATTTAGCCAGAATGTAGAATGTTTCCATGCTGATCTCAAGATCACGTTTACATTCAAGACTTAAAGGAAAAGAAGTACTAAGAGTAAGCATAAATACAGACACTACTGAAAAATTCTATTTTTCATGCAGCAGTTTGTTTAAAGAGAGATTAATTCATCTTCATAGCAATCATTAGCAGAGACTGTTATGCAAGAGATTCTTAGAAAAGAGGGTACTCAAGCTCATTTTGAAGCAAAGCTGACTGTAAGAACGTAAGAACTGATTGTCAGTCTGAATGATTTATTGTGTCTTAAATGAAGCCACTGCCTGATGGCTTTTTAATTCAGCATTCTGCATTCTGCACTGTTTCCTCTCATAGCAGAGTTAATTTTACCTCACTTGTCTTCATGGCAGGGAAAATGGGCACGACTGTAAACAGCAAGCAGGTTTGCCCAATTGCTATTGCAAAACTTTCAGTTTGTCGCTAAAGTTTGAAACCACCATCCTCAGCTGAGTGACTGGAGAAATATCTATAGTATATAGCTGAGCTTCTGCTTAAACATAATTTTTTTTATGCTGTAATTGCGATTAGAACCGACAGCTCTTTTTTCACTGGTGAATATAATTTCTATAGCCATAAAATATAGCCATAAAATATCCCATAAGATGGGATACAGATGAACACGATGGATATTGCAATGTTCACTGATAACATTTCAGAACTCTCCTTATTTGTGCTGGGACAGGATTATAAAAATAAAAATCAGAAGGATATACTCAAGACTCAAGTTAATTTACTTAGCATGGAAGAACACAGACGTGCAATAATTAAAACTTTCTGAAAGATGAAATGGAAAAAGTGTTTTGTATTAGAAACTTCTGTTTACTTGGCAACAATTTCCATGCATTTTATTCACAAAGATTGCAAAAGTGAATGTTAAATTACAGGACTTCTCCTTTCTTGATTGTTTCATTTCTTTCAGAGAGTTTTGTTTTAGAATAAGATCCGTTCATCAAAAATAAAATGACCATTTAGGTGTTTTGTTCCTGCTGTAATCCAGCAAAACACTGAAAAAGATTCTGCTTTAAGTATACAGTTAAGGGTCTTACTGTCTCAGGCACCTACATCCTGAAAAGTCACTATGTCTTAGGAATTGTCAGAAATTGGTTTGCAATTCACTTCTTTTTTGGCACTGCAAAGGTGTTAAGAATGATAAACCTCTTCTATCTATAAGAAATGCTGTGTTATGCACATACCCTCAGGCAGGATTTGAAGTAATTGGACAAGGAGAAGGTCCCACCATCCTGTGACCTGCTATGAAGATTGGTGGGGAGCATCACCTTGAGATGCCTGAGATGTATGCTACATGCACAGCTTAAAATTAAATGGATGAGGTTTTAGCACAGTCTCTGACACAAACAGATCTCTCCACTGTGTTAATTTTTACCTACTGTGTGATGCAAATTAAGTCTCTCACCTATCTCATTGTCTAGTAAATAATGCATAGGCTTAACGATGTGTCTATATAAAACCATTGTCTTCTAAAAGTTTCCCTGCCTAACAGCTGATATGCATTTCCATAAATACTTCTGAAAATGACAGCGTGTAGTTTTTACAGTAGTTTTACTGTGGAGCTCCGTCTGCCTTTCAGAGACTTAACAGACATTGTCAACGCAGCTGAAAATTCGGCTGAGGAAGAAAGTATCACTCTCATTTTGTGTCACTGGAGCAGGCGTATTTCAAGTATGTTGCAGCTTTTAGCAGTGTTGCTGGGATTCTGTTCCTTTATTTCAGCTAGTGACTCATACTGCAGTGCAACTGGAGGCATCGCATTCACATCACCTATCAGCTTATTATTCAGGGCAAAGCGATTGTTAGCATGGTAAAATATTCCACTGAATACTTCATGCTTCACTTATGAAATATTTTTTAAGGTTTAAAGGAAAATTCTAATCTCTTCAGCCTAAATCATCTTAGTATGTCTCTGATATCCCCCAGACCTCTTACTAATATGTTATTTCCAATAATAACTTCTTGTTCTGTTTCTGTAGCAGCTAGCAGTGTGCTTGCAATCACAAATCTTAGCTGCGGCCCTGCTTCTGTAACAGCACAAGTTAAACACCAATGGAACTTTGCAGAACTTCTCACTCTGCCTTCAAACTGAGATTTGCTAATGGGATATATTGCCAGAAGAAGAAAAAAGCGTTCAGCAAGGCTGATAGGTTCAGAACAGAAGCTGAGATATTTGGACCAAGTGTAATAGTGAGTTCCATAGCTAAATTAGAAAATGATGTTTTTTTCCTTCTTTATTGGATTTTCTCTGCAAAGTTCATTCTTTATATTTAAACTTTTTAACTTCTGTTTTCAATTGGGAACCAGGATTCCACAAGTATTATATAATTTTCTTACATCTATTTAAAAAAAAATCTTATCCGTGTTTTTGACGAGGTTATTCTAGCTGGTCCTACAACAGACCACTTGATGATTTTTATTCTCCTAGCATCTGCAGGCTTTAAAGGGATTTCAAAACTAATCATTTCCTAAATATTTCCCTTTCTTAAAGGAAGCCCATAACAGTAGGAAAAGACCAGAAAATTGGAGCAAGTATGATGCAGGGTGGACAATGTAGCTAATCTTATGATGTGTTCTCACCAATAATAACTCTCAGTGTGTTTGCACAACATTTCAGAAATATTCTGCTTTCAAATACATTATTTCATCAACAATTAAGTTAAATCCATTTCTTAGGACATGCTGCTGTTTTGCAGGTATTCATTTTCATAATATACAGCTTAATTACAGTAAGATTAAGCTGAGGTATCTTTATTTTTTCATTAACTGCCACTAAACCACTGTGGCTGGCCTAATAATATTCTGTCAGTCTGCATTTTTCTACCAAGTATGTTTTATTTCATTATCTCTTAAATCCTTTTTAATTCTTCTGGAACCATTGCCATAGGATCCACTTATGCTTTCATTTTAATGAAGCAAATTGGGGCAGGTTTTTAATGTGTTTCTGCCATAAATTAAGCTCTGTGACCGGAGAGACCTGTGAAGATTTCAGTTCAAATCCAGTAAATTAGCCTCTTTAACAAATTAGTAGCAATGAAATGACCAGGAAAAAAAAAAAGAGACTTTTTAATTTTGTGCTTTTCTTTGGAAGTGTCACCTTGCACAAGATGTGCAGGTGACAAGATTGGTTTAACTGTGAATGCAGGACTGCAGGTTCTTCTGTGAATCACCTCCCCATATCCATTAAATGACCCTGGAACAAGGTAGAATGATGGGCTAAATGAAAGCTTCCATTAACACTTATTGTTTCTTGTTTTAGGCTTCAAACAGCTGTGAAAGTATACTAAAGCTCAGGGAGTTTTATTTTTAGTCCAAGCAAAGAGAGGACAAGTCTAGAGAGTATGGAGTAAGTAGGATTTGTGAATCCTTTGCCTTCAGAAAAGGCTGAAAAAAATATTGACTTTTTCTTTGTTTATCTCATTTTGTCTCTTTTAATTCAGCAACACTTGATTTATTCCAATTCTATTCTTCTAGGTTTTTTAATGCTTATTTCTTTAAAGGAACTTAATAAACAGTATCCTTATGTGTGTTGCAGAGTATCTCTGCAGTTGTTCAGAGATTGTCATTGTAGAAGTAAACTGGAAATTTGGATGGAAAGAAGGCTCTCTTGGCTACGTATTTCAGCTCAGCTAATGACAAGTCCAATTTTGTCAGCGTGAATATTTGAGCTACAAATTTAGAAATGAAATACAACTTTTTAAATTCCAACTGCAAAGTTTTTCTTCTGGGTCACACGCAGTCCCCAAGAAGTGGGCTGAGGCAGAGTATTTCTGGACAGAGCGGTGTCATTTTGCTTTGTTGTTGTTGTTTTATTAGGACTTTACTTTTTTTTTGAACAAAACTGAGATGCCTGAAAATACTCTTTCTTCAAATTGTACAGATCACACTTTATGGGTCTGTTCAGAAACCAGTAGAGGAGAATATTCATGCACACATGTGTGAATGCAGTACTTCCCAAACCTTTGAATTAGCTGCACAGTGTACACCGCCATCACTGCTCAGTCACGTTCTTCCATCTACCCTGGTCCTCCTCCCTCCAGCGCTACCTCTTCAATTCTTTCTCTCTTTTGCCTGTGTCTGGATTTCTGCAGTTCTATTCTTTTATCCCCTTTCCCTTACAGATCACTGATTCTCTTTACCTACTGCCCACACTGTGGACCTAAACTGAATGTTAACATACCTCACCAACTGGAAAATGCAACATCAAAATAAAGACTTTTAAATGTTGTCTTCTTGTTTCTAGCCTGTCACTGATTCTCTAATCTTGAGTATTCCTTCCCAATAAATATGCATTTTAGATACACAAATTTAGTCATCTGCTTAAAGCAGGCAGGAAGAAAGTGAGGTGGGGGGGAAGGTAGTTTTGTGTAAATTGGTTTTGCCCTAACTATCGCTAAGTTTCTGAATGAACATCTATTTTCTCCAAAGCCCCTGTCCCACTGCCACTATTACCTTGTGAACAGAATACAGCCTTGTTTCCCTTGGGGGAACTGTTTGGAGTGTTTTAAAACTGTAAAATCTTTTAGATAGTATAGGACACCTCAGCTGGAAGAGACTTTCAAAAATCATCAAGTCCAACTGCTTGACCACTGCAGTGCTAACAAAAAACTTAAGCATATTATTGTGGACATTATCCAAATGCCTCCTCAATACTGACAGGGGAAGAGGCATTTGGGAAATCAATTATCAGTAATTACTGATGACGTTAATTATTTGTAGTTCATGTCAGATGTAGTTATTTGTAATAACCTTTATTTCTTGTTAATATATTTACTTAAGTTTACTTTTTTTTTTTTTTGCAATTGAGATTTTGGAGTATCAATTTGATAATGAAATATTTCAATTTTCAGTTTATTATCAAAACTCATACTGTATGAACCAACAGTTTTGCTTGTTAGAATTTTGTCTTTGCTTTCTTCACTACTCACTTTGTCCCAGAAATACAGTAGCTATGGATCAGAAAATGAAGATAGTGGAAAGTGAATGGCACCTGGTGAAAGTTGGCTGGAAAGCAGTAGTGTGGAATAATCCACAATTAGAGCTGAGCGCTGTACTGACTGCTAATTTGTCTCTTCATTTGTGAATTGTAATAAGACTGATGTTTGCTTTGCTGTTTACTTTCTATCACTGTTTCAACAACCAATGCAAAAATTCAGTATGATCCTCCTGTTTCATGTTCGAACAAAACCAACTATTCTCAGAACATGGGTGTGAACAAAATTATCTTTTAAATAAGCTGAGCCATCAGGTTGTTTGGAATTTCAGTGGACATTTCTGATATTTCTGGGTATTCTACTAAGTTTTTGTAGATATACTGGATATACTATCCTTTCTGCTAGAATAGGTTAGTTGCTGGGTTAAATAGTACTTGTGTCTTGAGAAACATGCAAAATAGGTGACTGAAAACCTAAGCATTAATGCAGTTATGATGGACACAGCATTTATCAGCCATAAAAAGCTCAAGCCAACTAACTGCAGTAATCTGAGTAAAAACCTGTTCCACACACACGCTATCAAAATTAAAACAAATTATTGATGTTAACAAGGAAAGTACCAGAGCTTATCTCTGAGTAATGTCTATGGAAGTATTCTTAGAACTATTTGATTCTGTTTTTCTAAAAACTAAAGCACAGCTAACAGCATCTTTTTTATAATTACATTAATGTCTTGCAGAATTCTCCATCATCTTGTCATGTTGCGGGACTTGCTGTGAATGAAGGAAAGCCTGAACTCCAGCGGATTAGTAAGGTATGCCTGCATTCTATCTCACAACTAATGTTTTTCACTCGTATCTCAAAATAACACAGAATCCAACCTGTACCATCAGTGTTGTTACAAAAGGAATGCTATCACATTTTGTTTCAGACCTTAAAATCACTAACTTAATTTTCCCACGTGGATGCAAATGATGATGAACAAAAGAGAAGTGAAAGAGCGAGCAAGAGAACCAAGCTCCTCTCTGATTCCTCCATTACACTGAATTTCCTTTAAGAGTGACAGTAACATTGAAATGACCTTTTTTCTTGTGATTGTCATCCTCCCTCAAATATGCAAAAAATATTTGCAAAGGTTTGATTACAGTACAAGTAGGAGTGTATTTGCTCATTTGTTGAGCACATGCAGTAAGATACCAATGTGCTGCTGATCCAGAATGGTGCACATGCTTGGTGCCTGTCTGTGAATATATCAGTCATCAAAGAAAACAAAAATAATAATAAATATAATAGTAATTATTATACTTTGATATATTTCTCCCCAAGGGCCCTACACAGCTTAACCTTTGTAACAATTAGCGGTGGTTGACTTGGATTTTTATTCCCTCCACTGCTGTTTGAAGTGTATACCTGAAAAGATTTTGGAACTCAAGGGAATCCAGTTTTCAGTGGTATGAGTGAAGAAAAAACATTCACTCTAGGATGACTCAGGACATGAGATCTGTTTCTCCTCCTAATTTACCGCAGGAAAATTTGCTAGAATTCTGGAAATGTGAACACTGTTTAAGAGGCCCTTTTGTGCATTTGTCATCCATTTACCATAATAGAGAGCTACTTGACTGGGAGATATTGCAGGTGTTGTGTATTATAGAGCATTCAAAGCACTCCCTACGTGTTACAGCTGATACACAAAAGATCATTTCAAATGCTTAAAAATGAAGCAGTTCTATAGTAATGTGACCATATAAATGCATGTGAAAAGACAGTACGTTGTCAGAGATCCAATTCTCTGTTTAAAAAATGTGAAGAAACCATAGGCAACAGCTGCTCAAGAAAAAAAATACTGTTTAATACTACAGATGAATAGTAGTTGTATATGAAACCTTAGAATCACTGCATCTTGCAAGATGCTGTCACTCCAAACAGACAACTCAAGACCAAATTCATCATCCTATTTTCATTCCTATTTTTTTTCTCTAAGGACTGAGAATTATTTGTGAGCTGTCAGACTCAGTACTGGATAAAAGACAGCGCTACGCTGTTTCATTAAAGAACTGAGCACTGTAAAGACTATGCTAGTAAAGGATTCCTGGACAGTTAGGGCCAATGGTTTTAAGGGTTAATTTCTGTATAAATACAGCACTGACAGAATCTCTTACACTGTGCACCGTTCGGCCTTTTTTTGACTTAACCTTTACTGATCCATACCTACTTATCAACTCTATGCAGTTTCTATTTACATTTAGAATGATATAAAGAATGTCCTTGGTACTAATGATGCAATGCTTTCTGGATTCTGTTTAATCATATCCCTTATTGGTGATGTCTATATCTCTTGGACGAGGCTAGCTAATTTATTTGCTTCCTCCTAAGGGCTGCTGCAGCAATACAGTGACTCAGCTAATCTAAATTGTTATCTGTTCTGGCTGAATTGAAATATTTTTCCTGTATATGGAACCAAGAAGATTCTCAGTTTCAAAAGAAAATTTATATTAATTACATATAAGACTGGGTAACTGATTTCAATTATTTGTCAAATTCTGTGATAAAGTTAAATTTCTTGCAAAATATATGCATCTGTTACTGTACGCTGCGTTATTTTTAACATTAATGTTTGTGCTTGGATTTTGGTATGGGAAAAAGAAGCTTAACTGACAGCACAATGAACCTTTGACAGACAGTGAACATTGCTGTGCCAATAAGACAAATATTAAATATTTTTCTATAAATAAAATGGGAGGCATCGAAATAAAAATCTCCCCTATAGGTCTTATAGCTGGCAAAAGTGATCCTGATTTCCCCTTTATGCTGCCTTGCAAAACATCTGGTGTGGGTAGAGGCATTGCCCATACTGTGATGTTCTCAAACTGTGATATAGCAATTGCTCTGCTAAGGGGTTGGAGATAAGGCTTTTCATACCATACCATTGCTAAATACTAATTATTCATATCTAAATGTAAGGCCTTCAAGTCTTATAGAGCCGAGCAGAGGTCAAAGGGGCTGACTCTGTAATTACATGCTATATAATACTTATGGAATTCCATAATCTATTACATGACTAAGAAAAACTTTCCAATATTATCCCATATAAGGGGAAAAGTATTGTGTAAGCAAGAACAATATAACCTAGTTTGCATGCTGATTGATTTGATTTCACACTGAAAAATACAGAAATAAGATTATTGTAGCATAGCACTTTCATGAGGAATGGGGAAGAAGATTATTACATACCTTTTAGTTGCTGTTAAGTCTTGTAGCATCTCTGAGTGTCAAATGTCAGAGATTACGGATCTGAAATAGAGAAAGCGATAAATGAGAAAAAATCTCTCTCAACCTGGGAGTGATTTTAAGAATGATTTCTTAATTGTAACTAAAGCACAATTACCTTCAGAGTGATTAAAACATACTATTAGTGTAATGCAACTGACTCACAGAAGAGCTGTTAAGTATCAGAAGTTAAAAAGTCATTCTTTGTTAAGACTTTCAAATCCTACTCAAGACTAAATCTGTTGTTCTGTCTTGCACCAGCCTCTCTTCTATTCATTTCAAAGAAAGGAAAGGAGTTTTGTTTTTTTACTCATTTGTGGTCTCTGTAAGGAGTATAACTCTTAACAGATAAAAATAAAAATTGATATGACAGTTTTAAGAGCAGTTAGAGCATATCAACAACCATTACTTCAAGAGTTCAGTTCACAGTATCACATAAACACTGTCACTGTGACGCACTATTCTTCTTGACAGTACAAAATACAGAGGTAGGTTGGTACTTGCATTTTGTACTGCTGTGAATGTCATAAAGGTTTGCTTTTAGAAAGCACTCAGACATCCATTTTAAGTCCAATTGATTATTCATGGGTTCTTAAGCATCTACGTTTCTTTAAATGGCCAAAATATTTATAGTGAGGTATACCATAAGGCCATTAAAGGGCATAATGATTGTTATGTAAGCAATGGAAGATTCCATGAATACAGCACTTACTACATCATGATTTTGCAACATTAGCATTAGCTAAGGGAATTCAAAACTCCCTCTGAGAAACAATCAGGAACAGGTTGAGAGCCTGTGGGTTAAGATTAGGAATGGAACCGATAAAGGACAGCTGGTGATCAGGGTTTGCTATAGGCCACCTGATCAAGGCAAGTCTGTTGACAAGGACTTTTTGCTTTAGCTGCAAGAACTGTCCTGCTCTCATTCTGATGAGGGATTTCAACCATGTGGATATCTGCTGGGAAAACAACATGGTTAGCTACAAGTGATCCAGGAACTCCTGTAATTCATAAATGATAACTTTCTGGTTGAGGTATTGGACAGACCTATCAGAGGTGAAGTGTGTCTGGGCCTGGTTCTCACCAATGTAGAGTAGATCATCAAAAACTGGAGGCAGCCTGAGCTGCAGTGACCGTGCCCTGGTTGAATTCATGATCTTGAAGAACGTGGGCCTGGTAAAGAGGACCCTCAACTTCAGGAGAGGAAACTTCAGGCTGTTTAAGGAATCGTTGGATGAGATCTCCTGGGAAGCTGTCCTTAGAGACAGAGGAGTGGAACAAAGCTGGCTACTCTCAGCAGAGAGTAAGGCCAGCAAGAGCTCTCCATCCTTCAGAATAAGAAAGGCAGAGGAGGCAGGAAACTGGCATGGCTTGGCAAGGACTTGCTAGTCAAACTGAGGGAAAAGTAGGGCATGTACAGGCAGTAGAAACAAGGACAAGAGAGTTCATAAACAGGAAGGAAACTGACTTTTTATGCAGGCAGACAGTGATAGGACAAAGGAAAATGATTTTAAGCTAAAGAGGGAAAGATCTAGATTAAATGTCAGGGGGAAGTTTGTCACTCAGAGGGTGGTGAAATGCTGGAACGGGTTGCCCAGTTTGGTTGTGGATGCTCCATCCCTGAAGGTGTTTAATGCCAGGTTGGATGGGGCCCTAAGCAGCCGGATCTAACACTTAATCTAGTAGTTGGCAACCTTGCCTCCCTTGACATGGGAGTTGGAACATGATCCTCGAGGTCCCTTCCAACCCAAGACATTCTATGATTCTTTGATATTGCAACTGATGTCTTCATTTTACTTTATAGACTAGATCTGCATTCACTGATGAAGGTAAGATTAAAGGTAATTTTTGAATGTTATAAGTACTGCATAGTATTTGCTATTAATTCATCTCTGAGGAGAAAAAAAATCAGGAACAAAACAATTATATTGTTAACTCATTTGCTCCAACCCCTCCAATTATCTGCTCATCTTGCATGCTGCACATTAATGGCTTATCAGGTTTCCACATACAAGGTATTCAAAATTAATCTGTGGTAACTAAAGCAGCCAATTAGTTAAATGTGCATTCATCTTAATCATTTCATAAGTCATAAAAAAAGAAAATTATGATTTTATTGTGAAGGACAGATTGGAGGTAAGTGTCACATAGCTTTCTGTTTACTACGTTTCATATAGGATTGTAGTTCATGGGTTTTTTAAAATTCTTTTTTTCATTAGTAGCCAGTCGTAGGTTTATTTTTCGCCACTGTATTGCAATTGACCTATAACTTATCTACTGAGTTGTTTAAGATGCACATAATGGTAGCAAAATTCTTGGTTTGCTCTTCATAAATTGGTTAAAATAAAATAAAAAAAAAAACTTGTAGAAGAAAAGCATTTAAAAAAGACCAATTTTGTTCTACGTGGTTATATTGTCTTTGATTTAGTTGGCAGACTTTTTGGTCTTCAGAGGTTATTCACACAGTTTAGATTCTCACTGGAAGGTGATTTTTTTAATAAGTATTTTTGAGTGTTATCTGATTAAGACAAATCTTAAGGTTTTAAAGAAAAAAAAAAGCACGTTCTTGTGTGAGCACAGTGCATCTGTGGGTATGCATATGTGTGTCTGATACAATTCAATCCTTCAGCTCCATTTTTAGCAGAACTTTTTTTTTGGCTTCTTTACCTTTTATCTAGTATTCAAGTAGTATTCCTTTTTATTTTTATTCTTTACATAACAAACAACATAAAGTGATGTTATAAGGTAAGGTGCAAGAGCAAAAGTACAGCATCGAGAAGCTGTCCTTTAGAAAAATATTTAATCTTCTGACTCCATCAAATTCCATTGTTACAGTCACCAGGAATATATTTCTTACATTTGTTAATCATAGTTCCTATTGCTTATTTCTTTTTGTAATGGTGACAGTCCTCCACAGTGAAAAATTTCCAGATTTTCCTGATAGAACTATCCCAACATTGTATATGTAGTCTGTAAACAGTTTGTTTGGAAAGACTGGTATTTACTCATGTGCAAAACAGTAAAAACGTCTTAGTATTTGAAGTTGTTATTCATTACATGAAATCAGAAGGTTAACTGTTTCTAAATTAGTCTTCTAGATTGTATGAGGAAACATCTCTCACTGAAATGCAAACAAGTTACCTGTTTCTGAGATCATAGTATAATAAAGGCTATGCTTTCGAAGTTGGAAGAGTAGAAAGCACAAGAAAGACAAGTCACATACACATATTGCATTATTGATAAGCTCCTCTAGAAATACGAGCAAACTATATTTTATATCCTTGATTTATAATATATGCATGTCTTAAACATGCCCTTTTATATACATTTGTCAGTCAATTCATGCAATTGTTCAATTTTTGCTGTAGACTGTCTTTAAACATTAATTATTTAGATTTCTGTGGCTTGAATACTGAAAAACTTGAAAAATTGCCTTCGGTCTTAATAGAAGTTTATTCTGAGTAAAGCTGGCAGTATTTGACCCTTAAGCAATTGCATAGTAAAAAGCACTTGATGTTTCTTTGTATTTGTATTAATGTGTTAAAAAATAAATAAAACCCTTAAAACATGGGATATAGTGAGCCAAAAAATCAGATATTTATTATTGGGAAATGGAACGTAAGACTGCTACTAGTATTGTAGCTTCAGATTTTGGAATAAATCATGAGACAAACTATTTTAATAGATTGTCTATTCCATAATCATTTATTTGTTCTATACACATAGACTGTAAACTGTCTTTTTCTATCACAGGTTGTCCTCATTTTCTCTACAGAATTTTCTGAGATTCCTCTTCTCAGCAAGCATTACTCGTGAGACTAAAAAATTCTTTTCTGCCCTACTAATTCAGCTTGCAAAGGTAAAAGTACTGACTCTAATAAATATAATTTATAAATTAAATCATGTCATGGTTTTTCTGTATAGAATTTACTGGACTGCAGAGCATGGTGAGAGTGTTAGACAGTCCTTTTTTTTTTTTTTTTTTTTTTTTTCCAAGAAGGCTACGTAGGTTCATGTTCAAGGAAATACTGCCAGAGGATCATTTGCTTTTGTACTGTCAAGGAGACAAAATGTTCCTTTTGACATCAGTACAGGTTAAGTCACTTCGGTCATTGAGCCCCTTGGAGGTTACAGCATCTTCTCCCATGCTCTTGCTGCCCTCTCTTTGGGATTGTTATAGGTGAAGGAGGAAGCTCCTGTCCTGGCAGCAGAGAGCCTGCTCTCCTGGGACAGAAGTGGGAGAAAAGGAGAGTGCTTTTTATTGCCTCCTTAAATACTGCTCCAGTCATCAAGTTCTCTCTGAATGCTAGAATCATAGAGTTATTTAAGTTGGAAAAGTCCCTTAGGATCATCAGCTTCAACTTCATCCGAACACTACCAAATCCATCACTAAACCATGTCCCTGCTGATGCTGAGTAGATGATACATCTTACTGTATTATTCTTTAAGCCTGAAAATTGCAAGATATTTGCAGAAAATAATAAATTCAGCATTTACACAGAGAAACAAATCCAACATTTTTTATAACTGGAATGACCCTGTGCCTGATAGAATGTGAGGAAATGGCCTCAAGTTGCACCAGAAGAGGTTTAGATTGGAAGAATTTCTTCATGGAAGGGTTGGCCAGACATTGGATGGGCTGCCCGGGGCAGTGGTCCAGTGCCATCCCTGGAGATATTTAAGAACAACTTGTAAGTGTATTTCTTGCCAATGCAGAACTGTTTAAATTGGGATGCTTATAAAATGTGAAATTGGCCAGGTAAATATTTACTAAGCTGACATAAATAGAAGAGAGCTCTTGTGCCTTAATTAATATTAATATATTTGAGAGTAATGTAACCTGAAAATTTTTAAATGGAATTGCAATCAGATATTCAACTAAAAAAATTGAACATCTCTTTACCAGACTTTTGTAAGCCCTTTCTGAGCAGAGAGAAATATCCCTTGTGTCACAGTCATGCCTTACTCGTGTTACCACTTTTTGGCAGTTATGTACCTTTGTGAACAGCTATTTTCAAGGCTGAAGCACAGGAAAAATAAAATTTCATCAAAAAACTCTGACAAATACCTTGAGAACTCACTAAGCATTGAAGCCACTGCCCTCAAATGCATTAGCTTCACAAAAAAGCAAGGTCAATTTTCCCACTAGTTTTATGGTTTTGTTGCCCTCCTTTTTATCTTTTAATAAGAAATATGAAAAATTACAATATTTTGCTACTTATATATCTTAAGTATATTATTTATTTTATGAGAGCTGTTCCAAAGGTAATGCCCTCTATTTTATTATGCTGGCCCATGGTGTCATAGGTGGATGTTGGTGGGATGGCAGTAGAGGTTGAACCTTCCCGCCAATATTCCACAACGTTCTGTTGCTGTCTGACAGAGGGGCAATCTGACAAAATGGCATCTGACCTGGAAGTGTGTATGAAGCAAAGGTGTGGAACTGAATTCCTCTGTGCAGAAAAAATGGCACATTTGACATTCATCAGCACTTATGAATGTTTATGGAGACCAAACAGCAGATGTGAGCACAGTGAGGCGGTGGGTTGTGCATTTTCAGCAGTGGCAACAGTGACTGTGGGTCACCTCCTCCAGTGCAGGTTTTTATGAGCGCAGCCTGCAGGCTCTTGTTCATTGCTGATAAAAATGCATAGCTAATAGTGGTGACTGTTGAAAAACAGTGTTTTGTAGATGAGAATGTGCTCTATCGAGCAGTTACTGTGCTCATTGTATCTGTTGTAGTTTCCATGGAGATAAATAGGAGGCATTGCTTTCAGCACAAGGTACACATATGCAGCCCAAGACAATTCCTCATCACTCAGTACATCCCAGACAACCAAAAGGTTGGACTCTCATGGGCTAGGTAATGAAAACTTTGGTGTTTAAATGACCTCCTGACAAAAAGAAAAAACAATCTGGTTAATTTGTGCTCTCTCCTAGAGATTTGTGCTTTGTGCTCTAAGTCAAAATACAGGATTTTGGAAATACAGAAGCTGATTTTGTGTTCTTTCTAATGCAACGACTTAAACAATTACTCCCCGGAGTGCCTATTTATGTCACATCTTCATATGGCTTAGCTGTACTTCTGCCACCTTGGACAACAAAACACAAGGAAGATCAGAAATAGAAAACTGACATGTTTTTGCTTCAGGGACATCATAGCAGCAGGTGTTCTGGGAGAATTCAGTGAATCTGTCTACTGAAACTAATGGAAAATGGGACTGCTCGAGGTCAGACACCTCAGGTGAGAGAAGTTGTCACGATGTATTTGGGAAACTGATATTGGAAATTTGGATAGGTTTGATAGAAATAATAAAAGTGTTAGAATATACGTGTGGACCAGCCTTCTAAGAAATGCATTACAGGTGAAACGAATTTGAAATTTTAGGTTTTTAGAGTGTGCATTATTTCAAATTCAGCAAATCCATTATACAAATCTTGCCCTCATACTAACAATCAGCATTCACATAAGTGACTCAAATTTGTGTTCATGAAGAACAATATATAACTATCCTGCTATCTTTAAGGGAGAAAAATATTTAGAGAAAAATCAGCTATAAATAAAATATAGAAAGGGGTGTAGTGTAGAATTATCAACTTTGTTTAGCAACTCCTGTTATCAGAGACATTGTATGTCACCTTTATACGCTGCATGATATCCTTGGCATACAGTAAACATCCACTTCAGCCCATATTTTCTGTTTTCTTTACACGTATGTTATCAGTCACAGCTATTATCTGTCATATTTCTATGGAAAATGTATGACAATTTTTGATGACCTACTGGTTTAAATAAATTATGAGCCTCCTAAGAAGGCTCCTAGCCTGCATCTCTGCAAGGATTGCCAGGAGATATGCTACAGTCTAGAGGAGTACATTCCTCTACACTGTTTGCCTTATTTTCTACCACAGAGATTGTCCAGCACTTATTGTGGAAATGGACCTTAAGTGCCCATTATTCCAAACTCCGTCACACATCAGCTATCAGTGTTCTTTCTCCTTGGTTCTGACTCAGTTCCTGTCCTCACCTGGCTGGCAGTCAGGTGCACTACAGCCTTTGCACCCCAGGCAGTGAGCAGCCCTGCACCCTGCTGGTGTGGGCAGCCAGCACCTGCCTGCTTGCAGGCTGAGCTGTACCTGCACACCTGGATATAAACACAAGTAGAAGCATGCCATTAACTGATACATGTGAAATGTAGATCACACAAATAATGGAATGTTTCTTTTTCTAACCATGTGGTGCACAGAAGCCCATGTGGCTCATAGTACACACTAGCACATAATTCAAAGAAAATATCTCCCTGGATTCTTCCCATTTCTGTTTACTATTACTATATGCATAATATAACATACAAGTGTGCTTGT
>JAOWBP010004220.1:3777165-3823452 GCA_028571105.1 Tragopan temminckii
GTCGGCGCCCCCCCAGCAGCAGCCGCCGCAGCAGTCGGCGGGCAGCAGCTTCTTCAGCTCCCTGTCCAACGCCGTGAAGCAGACGACGGCCTCGGCCGGGCTGGTGGACCCCACCTCCGCCTCGTCGGCCGCCGGCAGAAAGTTCAAGCTGCTGCTGGTCATCGACGAGCCGCACACGGACTGGTAGGTGCCCCGGCCTCGCGCTCCCCTTCCCTTCCCCGTCCCTCGCGGCCCCGCTCCCCTTCCCCTGCCGCGGGGTCCCTGGGGGCGGTGCGGGGCGGGAGGGGCTGCCCGCCGCCGGGCTGGAAGATGGAGCCCGGACCGGAGCCCCGGAGCGCCGGCAGGGATCGGGAGCCGCGTCCGTCGGCACGCTCAATAAAGCTCATCTACCGCACCGAAACGGCGCATCCTGTGTTCAGTGCGATAAACACCGCGTGCGAGCGCGGGGGGCGCGAATTTGTTGTGGGTGCCGTGGCGCTACGTGCGCTGATTCGTATCGACGAGCGCGCTTGTTTTCGTGCTCGGCTCGCCGCTGCTGAGATGCGTGCTGGGGCGAAGGTCCTTCGGCAGATCGGCGGCGAGCTCGCAGCTGTGCCTTAGCTCTGAGCGTGCGTGCGGTGATTAGGGTAATTAACAGCTGGGCTTCGGTTTGGGGTGGGGGGTTTTGCTTCCCCGTGTGATTTACCAAAGCCAAACTTGTACTGCAACTCGTTCCTTCTGCTGCCCGTGGGAGAGGTCACCGCTTCTTCAGAGCCGTTTGCCGTGCATGACTGTGCTGAATGTTGTCGTTTACAGGAAGATGCACGTTTATTAATCGTTGTCGTCTTTCCCTGCCTTGTGTTTACGTGTCAAGCTGTGAATCCCCTCGCTCGGTGTCGCCAGTTGCGGTGTATAATATCTAAATTGTGCCTAAAAATAATACGGAGTAAAACAAGTATGTTGTTACGGCACTGACATCATTTGGTAATGGATTGTGGGTCTGTGATTTTACTGTCAGCTTCTCGAATTTGTATCCCCACTGCCTAGACATACGTGGGCAGTTCTGATTTGAGATCGTTTGCTTTGAAACGGTACTTTAATATAATATTCAATACAGAAATTTATGCATGATAAAAATGGAGTTATCCATAGCAAAGGTACTACACTCGTTAAGATAATGTTACCTGGTACGTCTCCCTTTAAAAACAAACAACAAACCCGACAAGGTTGTTGTATCTGCCAGACTACAGAGAGCCTCTGTGCCTACGTCACGGAGATGCATCCATGGGCACTGCTCACTGCCTTGCAGATACATCTGTTTATTTGACGTTCTACAGTGCACACATTTCTGCTTGGTAAATTAAATAACTACCCGTGTTCATGAAGTTTGTTTCTGGTACCAAAGCCAACCTGTGTATTATAACCATGGAATGTTTTGCATACTTGATAAATGCATCCAATGTGAACACAATATTTCAGCAAAATTGAAGCTCTTAAAGGTCTATTTTGTGAATGCCACCAACTGCAGTTCAGGTAGGTGGCCAGATGCATTCTCAAATGTACACAAGGTCATACTTGCCTGCTTTTTCCGTATTTTTTTCCTTCCCATGGTATGTGGTATGGATACATAGTAGTATCAAGAACAGTTTCTTGGTACTGTGCTGGTACTGTCTCTCTTTTCCCTCTAAGAAGCAAATCAGGTTGCAACGGGGGATTTTAAAATAAGTGTTGAAATACAAATGTTTGTATTCTGATAACATATGCAGAGAAGTTTGTTCCATACCTTTGGAATTTTGGACACCCATGCTGGAAGGTATTGGACTGCATCAGGATTTGACTATCACACTTAGGAGCAGGCTTGGACTGCACTATAAGTGATAATTTTTTATTGAAGGCTGGAAGTGGCAGTAGATAAATGACAATGATCTCATGGCTCTCCCTCCAGCTCCCTGCCTGGTATGATGCACTGACGTAAGATTTAGTGAGATGAGGAATGTAGAGCTGCTGTCATGTGATACATGGAAAAAACACTGTCAATAACAACAACAACAAAAAAACCCAATACCAAGTAAATCTCTTACGCTGAATGTAGATTCCTGAGAAACGATTTCAGTTGATTTATTTAATCCTGAGATGAAGATTACGTGCTGGAAATTTTGAGCTGCACTGTGTTTTCCTTAAATTGAAAGTGTGTCTATTGCCTTTGGGTTGCAGTCTCAATAGAAATCAAAGGATTTCAATCTGGATCTTAAGGCAATCCTACTAATTCAGTATCCTCTTTCTAGCAAGCTCTAGAGTATGTATTAAGCATCTTCTTTTGTGAGCTAGACGTTACCCCTTAATTTTAGCACCAAAAGTACATTGTGCTTCTATTATGTTTAATTTCTGTTAGAAATTAATTCATGCTTGAAGTCTGAGATTTAATAACCCTTCCAGTGTTGTTGCTGCTAGTGGATTCATACAGGTTATTTTACAAACAAATGAATGTCCAGTTGTTGTTTGCATTTTTAATCTTGATCTCAGTGTCTTCTATCATTTTCTTGTCTTAAAAAGCTTTACCTTTCACAGGTTTTGAAATTATTCTTTTACTGTTTCTTTTGTGGCATAGGGAAATTACCTTACCTGTGCTCATTTGCATATTTTGCCACGCTATCTTGTCTGAGTCTTTAAGGAAAGAAAGCAAGTATAGTCATCTTGTCAAATCATGTTCCTTACTCCACTAGCACTCAATCAACTGCACATTAGAACTGTGAAAGATTATTTTCCTACAGGCTCTTCAGAAACTTGCAGCTATGTAAATGAGAGAGACCTTCAAGGACTTCCAATAAAGACAAGACCGCAAAATAAGCTGATGTCAAAGGCTTTGTATCAGTTAATACTGTTACCCCTGCCTTCATGACAAGTGAAGGAAGAAAAGAAAACAGGATAAGGCTTTCAGTCAGCTTTCAGAGACAAACCCAAGACAAGTTATACTCATTGCTTCTGATTCTGACTGAATACTTTCTCCTGGTCTCCTTCTACATCGAATGATCCTTTGGTCGAAAGGTGGAAGAAAACAACAGTCATTTTTGTCAATTATCTTTGAAGCTTTCTCTCATTCTAGACTATCACTATAAAGAAGGGATGACTTGTAATTCCAACGCTCCTTCAGATGAAGCAGTGCTATTCATTTATATAAAAGCAGTGGAAAAGCTCTTCTTATTTTCTGGCCCATTCTTTATGCATTTCAGTGTCGTGTTCTTTTCATCTGCAGCTGCATACTGAACAGGTATTTTTAATACCTTCATTGATGTCTAGATCCTTTTCCTGAGTTACCACATCTAGTTGAGAACCTTGCAATGTATTTAAAAGGTAAAAGTCATTTCGGTGGAAAAATGTATGATTCCCAGTCACTTCATGGATCTGTTAGAGAGGGGAAAGCTTCAAAGAACCACTTTTTACTTTTAGACTTTATATAATAGACTTCAGCCTGATTATTTTGCAGGTTTAAGTATCTGTGTTGCTATTTTTACAAATGGAAGAAGCTAAGAAGTAAAATCATTTGCGCAAGGTCATTCAAGAGGCTAGTGACAGAGCTGAAATAAAACCTAGATATTTTGCTTAACCTTTTCTTTTAATTCTCCTTTTCCAGCTGTTCTGCTGTAAGTGTCCAAAATTATCAGCTAGACATGTTTATTTTACAATATATTCAGTTTCTTCAGGAAATAACCATTTTGTTCTGCATGCAAAATGTGCTGAATATTCAGTTCTGTGTAAGCAATTGATTAGAGGGTGTACATCAGTGGCAAGGTGCCAGAATGCTGCGTATGTAAATCCTTGTCTTTATTGAAATCTTGTGTGTATTTAGAAAGTTGTTTACATGCTGAAAAGTAACTATTGCTTAGTCTCGTGCTTCAAAGATCGACTCATTGACCATAGTGATGAAAGAAGCAGATGGGAAAAGCACAAATCTTGTAAGTATCAGTGCATTTCCATTCTACTTTTCTCTCCAGCCCAATAATTACACATTTCTTGTGATGTTTGCTGCTTTAGTAATTACCTATCTTTTGATAGGTCCAAAAAATCATTTCCAAAACCCTTGTGCTGTCTATGGGCTAATATTGCTCATCATGATGTTTTTAGTCTCTCTCTGGCATTGTCTCAGTGCAGAAAGACACTGATTTATGATACAGAAATTTACTTCAGTTTTTTTTATTTTGTTTTTGGTGTTTTGTTTTTTTTTTTCATTTGTCCAGGCAACTGAAAACAGTTTCAGTTAAAGATACTTATGATGTTGTTATGTGTAAGGGTAACTGCCAAACAACTTGCACAATACAACAAGATTTTATTGTGTTATTCCTGAAAGGATGGTTCAGTTGTGCATAGCCAATTAGGCTCTGAGTATTTCCAAACCAAAGTTAAACTAGAATCAGAATTTGTTTTATCAGATAGCAACATCTTTTAATAATTGCACCATTCATTGCAAGTCTTCTGTTAGCAAGTTTTCCAGTCTTAGAAGGTGTCACTTAGATTTTAGAAATGCATACCTGAGGGCAAATGCTTTGCCAGAGCTCTTGATAATCTTCTGGTCAACAGCAGGATAACAGTCTCTGGAAGGTCAGTGTTCTTGCCTGTCTCCTGGCATTACAAAGCACACTGCTACTCATAGAAGGAATAAAGCCACAGCGTAGAGTAGGGAGGAAAGTGGGGAAAAGTTGTGTAAGCAGCAGAGATTGCAGAGGAAAGGGGGATTTAAGTGTTCCTTTGCACTCATCTAGTGGCTGAAGGTGAGTAGTTTTTCAAATCAAGCCGTGGAAAGGGACTGCTGTGTTCCAGAGGTGTAGGGAGACTCATTTGTATGAAAAGTGTGAGGTCTTAAGACATGCAAAATGTAGACACAAGCCTTTAAACAATGAATATAAAGTATTCTTATAAATGTATATATTTTATATAGGAAGAAAGGCAATAGGACAAATGATTTCTGTTGGTTTTAAACATTATTTATTTATGAATGGCTCCGAATACAAAAGGAAAAGCAACTTTCCTTTTGGTGTAATGCTCTAATTATCTTGCAAGGAAGGAATAGGGACCATAAACTTTCTGAAATTTAGCAACAGAGATAAAGATTTTATTTTTGTTTCTTTTTAATTCTTGCTTCGTATGACATCCTCGTGTTTTAAAGTGATCTTTGTGAGAAATTTCATCTGCATCTTAAAGAACTGGCAATGTTGCAGACTTGTTACGGTTATGGCCTTTGGACTAAGTTCCTAATACCCTTAAAAGTGGGATGGCAACCAGATTGTTACGTGAAGCCAGCGTGTGCTTAGATAGCTCCTTACAAGCGGGTGGTTAGAATGGTACTACATCTCAGCACACATTGCAGTTAACTCTATGCTAAAGCTCTGCATTTTTTAAAATCAAAATAGCAACATAATTAAAGAAGACATGACTGTAGCAGAAATGCTATATCATGGCCTGAACCAGTGATGGAGCACCTGGTGGGAAGGCAGGGCTAACCCAGGGGAACTCAGCTGTATGCAATGCAATGCACCTGAGTGGCTGAAAGGGGTGGAGCCAGGATCCACCTCTTCCCAGACCTCATTTAGGGGCTGGCACTGGAGGTGACAGTATCTCACTGGAGATTTCTGCATGCTTGAGGCCTTCTGAAGGTAAGCAGATTCTTTTTTTAGTTTCTGTGTGCATGGCTGTTGCATTTGAGCAAGTCTTCTGTTGCTGTAGCCTAGGACCTTGCTGCTCAGCTGTCACTGCTGCGCTTTCCATCGCGTTACAGCATTATAATGACCAAAAGTAATATTGCCATGAGCACAAGCAGCACGTCTTTCTGCTGAGAGGACAGATGAAACAATATGAGCTGTTCCAGAAATCTTTATTTTGAATTCTTATCTACTTGTAAGGTATGGGAAACCAAATAGCTTTTACTGAAGGGATGAAACTATGGCACAGTATACCTTGTTACTTGTTCTTTGTCCCCTCTTTCTTCTTCTTCTTCTTTTTTTTTTTAATCTTAAGTGAATATTGAGCAAGAACTTAAGAAGGTGGACATGCAGCTGAACCAACTGAAGTGAATGGTGTTGTAATGCATTTACAGATCTGAATTTGTAGCAGAGAACAGTCTTATTCAAGCAGTACTTCTTGTCTGCACTCTGAAATGGCCAACTGATATAGTTCTTCACCAGACAATGTGTGTGCTAGGATTTGATGAGAAGATCCCAGAGGGTTTTTTAGTTCATCTTCAGTTCTCTAATGCTTGAATTCAAGCATTATTCTAATGCTTGAATGCATTAGTATAAACAGCAAAACACCGTATACGATAGAGATTGCCTTTTGACAAGATATTTATAAAAAGTAAAAGTAGAAAACTCTCACTGGAAAGAGCTTTTATCCTCCAGATTGTGTATTTCTCTATTTAAACAGTTTCTTATGTGCCGTGATGTAATTTCAGGTAACTTAGTGTGTGTGAGATGCTTGTTAGAAATTTGAACGTCCTGTATCCGTTCATTTTTGATTTTTGTCTGCCATCCCCTCCACCATACTCGGAATCGTAGTGAATCTTGCAGTCTAGTTAGTTGAAAAGTGAAATGTCTCCAGAGGACTTTCTGTATTTTGAGCTGTTTCTGTTTTAAACAGATGCGTTAGTCTCTGTTCTGTAAAAACTATAGGACACAGCAAGCTGTACTTGTTTTTATTAAAACACGTTTCTCCAAAAGATCAATGCTAAATAAGCATTCTTGCAGTGTATTCTTCATATAACCCTTTAGCATTTGCATTTTTAGTACCCAGTTCTTAATAGTACAGTGAGATGGCTTGTATGCAGTATCGCAGAATTTTATTACCTTCAGTATTCATCCAGCTTGCCCCCAGCAACTGCTCTGAACTACGGAAATCTCTTTAATATTTTATATATTTGTAGGTAAAATACACTTTGAATTTAAAAACAATATGGTAAGGCCTTAGTGTTTGTGTATGAAATTGTGCCTGAAGAAAGGAATAAGAACTACAGAAAGTTATATTTGGGTACAGAACCTCTGAAGAAGAATTCTAGGCCAGACTGGATGAAAACTGCCAGATGAAAGGGTAATTACAAGTAGGTGGAAGAGCTGTAAAGAAATGGTGAGGAGAGCCATGAGCTGTGAAGTAAATATTGCCCAAAATAATAATATTTGTCCCAAAGATGAGGCTATTTAGAATGTAGAGTGGGGAAAAAAGTGTAAGAAAGTGATAAGATCTTAAAAGTGCCATGGGTGGGAGGACATTATAGCTTGGTCTAGAATGTAAAATATTTGCTTGATCGCACTGCTGCTTTTGCTAATTAAACAGCTCTGTCTGTGCTAAGTCAAACTGACTTCTGAGAAGAAAGCCTGTGCACTTGTAGACAACCAGATGGAGGAGAACGAGGATGGGTATATGGGTATTCATGGCAACGTAACTGCAGACTATGAGTGATTGGAGACTTGCAAAAAAGTGGAAAAATTGTTTTGTTTGTCAATTTTCCAATACTCCTTTCACCACAAGTGTGTATCCACCTGGCTGAAACAGAAATAGTCACAAATGTAAATCTGTTTGTATATTTGCAAGCGAAAGTTATATAAATGGTAATTCAGAAGATAGAATTTTAAATCTAGAGAGGCTCTTGCTGGTTTTCCTGTAGACAGACCTGTGGTCTTTTTCATCAAATTCTGCTGTTGCTAGAATGTTGCTTGTAAAGATAGTATTATATTTGCTAACTTGTTGCTGTTAGCAATGAGCTGCTGCTTTTACAAATCAGCTACTTCTATCTCATTCAGTCACTGTTCGGTAGCTTTGCAACAGTGGAAATTGCAGCATGTGCTTTTGAACACTGCTCTAGAGGGGACTGATTTTACAGGCAGAACAACGTCTAAAGCAGAACAGCACCAGCCCTCAAGCTGTACCCAAAGCTGGCTGTTTTCTGGTTTGGCAGTGTCAGGCAATAGCATGGGACATCTGCTTTTCTCAGTGTGATTGTGGCTGCCTCTCAGCAAGTGAGCTGCCTGGGCTGATGAAGGCCGCCAGAGGATGCCTGCTTACTCTGCTTCTTTCTGAATTGCAAACATCAGCAGAGACGGGATTCAGTTAAGGGATGGATCCAGTAGGCTGTGCTGAAGAAGATGGGACTTCAGGTTTTTTTTTTTTTTTTAAGAACTTTTTCTTTTCTTTTTTTTTTTTTCCTTACCTACATGCAGTAGCTGTTTTCATCCCTGTTCCTGTGAACCAGTTACTGAAGTGAGCAGAAGATGCATGGGATCTCACTTATGTTGCTGAGCAGGAAGAGTCTTTTCTTCACAGCTTTCACCTCCGAATACCTGTGTTTGGACGCAGAGCATTTTTGTAGTTGCTGAAATCTCATACAAAAGGGACAGGAGAGTTCAAGCTACTTCTTCCCTCCATGGGCATCAGGACATAGTCTTGCTGTTTGCAGAGAGAAGTGTAAATGTACTTTCCATGTTTTTGTAAGAAGCACCGTGGGGTGCGTGGTGTCTAATGAAGCGTGATCACCTCTTATTTCATTCCTTACCAAACAGAGAAGAAAAATGGCACATGGCACCATCAGCCAGTCTGGTGCCAGAAGCTGCAACTGAAGGCAGTTTGGGTGAAGTGTTCGCAAAGGAACAGACTCCCTACTATTGATCCTCAGAATGGGACCCACTTCTTGAGATGAGAAGAGATTCTGCAGGAGCAGAATTACAAGTTCTTAGACTCTGTGTGGAAATGCTTTAGCTCTATGTGCCATACTCCTCAAGAGAAGAGAATATTTTTAGTTTTAGGAATCTAGGAAATAACATTCATGGTGAAAAATAGGATTATGTGCAATGTATAAATCAAAGTAAATGATGTTAATAAGTAAAAGCAGCTTGTTTTTATGCATGGTTGGTCAAAGTCAACATCTCTGCTGGATCTGCATTTGGCACATGTATTGTAACAGATAGCAGTTAGCATGTAAATTGGATTTCATTTTATGTACCACAAAGAGCAGGATTGTTGTGGACCCACATAAAGATATGTGTGTGTGTGTATATATCCACACACACACATACTTATTTCTCTTTCTGCAGTAAAGCAGGAGTGCTTTCCTGAATCCCCTGTCCAAAGTTGTCCTTCATGGTAAGGTTGAATTATTTTGTTTTGTCTGTAAACTCGGTAAAATGTTGTGAACATTGTGAAACTAGTAGCAGTTCTTTAAGGATGCAAACAAAGAAAAAAAGGTTAGAAAGAGTTCTGATCAGGTGGTTAATGTTATAAATGTACACTCATCATCCATATCCTTTAAAAGAAAATTAGGTGCCAGGATGCAGGCCCAGCCTATATACTTTCATTCTCTTCAAATGGGGTAGTTTTATTTCTGTTCATGCTCAAGTTGAGCTGTTAATAATGCAGAGTTACTGCCTTGTACAATTCTCTTTATCAGCTGTCTCCGTTAATACTGCTAAGTGCATTCTGAGGACTGTGTGCAGTCATTTATCTAAACTATGTCAGTGTCAAGAAATAATACAACAAACTTCTAGAATTATTCAAAAGCTGCAATCTTTCTTTAATAATATGTCAGATTTTTTTTTTGAGTGTTATTGCAATTGTCTAGATAGGATGAAGAGGAAAACTCAATCTGTGTTTTCCATTTAGTTGTCTTTTTTTTATTAACAAGTCCTCATTTGACCTTTATGTTGAAACAAAAATGAAATATTTAGCATGAAAGTACTGTGGAGTCTAACAAGTGACAATGGAAGGTGTAAACTACTTACTGGCCATGGAATGTCTCAACGTTTGTTTATTTGCTCCTGCAGTTTTTCCATGTGAACAGTTAAGAACTTGCATGTGCTACCAGTGGATTTTTGGGGAAGTTGTAGGTTAGGCACGAATTGTATACTAGTTGATACTATTCAAAAGAGCAATTTCAAACCACTTCTCAGGGATCACTTGGTTATTCTAGAAAGTCTACTCCTGATTTTAATTTGTCACCTTTTATTTGAAAGAAGAAAAATGTATGACATGTTGGTTATAAATTTCTAGCTACAAACTAGGGTAAATATGCAAAAACAAGTTTGTCCTGTCAAATCTACATTTATTGTTTTAAAGAAGGCACATTCTGTTTTTCCAGTAGTAACAGTAATTGAAGATAACCCCATATATTCTCGGACATGAAATGTAGAGAACTCCCTGAAAATCCAGAGTTTTTAACATTCGTACTAAATAAATATCCTGTTAAGGAAAGGAAGTTCATAGATTGAATCATATGGACTTAAATCCTCACCCGAGCTACACGTATAATTGACCCACGCTGCCCAGGATGTACATGCAGAATAAATAATAGTACTGATAAGTGTATGTATGCTAGTTTCAGTACAGCTAATGCTAAGAGAAACCATGCTGAATGAGCAGGATTGGAAATTATAAACTGGAGCACACGCCACAGTTAAGATGGGCCCTCGTTGTAAACATGCTGAGTTGTGCTCGGTTGTTGCCTGGCTAGATAGATTAAAACCAGCATGTGTGTACCTCCCTGTGCTGTAAGACATTTAATTTGTCTTTGTGTGTTCAGTGGCTCTGTTTTTTATACCACAGAGTATGTGCAATAGGGAGGCTGATAACTTTTGCTGAGCAATAGTAATAAAGTGGGGAGAGGAATTTAGAATAGACAGAAGAAAATCCAGTTTCTGCACTGAATTATTGTTTACCATTACTTCTGTACTGCTTTTCACATAGTTCTGTAATGAGTACCAACACACACTTATCCCTCTGAGAACTTAGAATTAAATTAATAAGTACTAACATAGAATGTTCAGCTGAGTACTTGCAGTGAGGTCTCAGCCTGGCAATCCATATGTTGACTGTTTTGAAATCTTGAGAGTCTTTGAGTAACACAGTATACTTTGCTCATTTGACTGTTTTAGAAATAATTCTGCCCCTTTTGTTGATAATATGATTCCTGCAGTTCTGAAACTTGCCTTTCTAGTCTTTTCAGACACTTTCTATGTCATTTGAGAAACATTTCAGAAAAGGTGGCATTGACCTTCTGGCAGCAGATGGACAGCAAAGGCTAAAAGCTTTCAGTTGTAGCAAACAATTGGAACAGATTTCCTACATTCCGAAATCAGGTGCCAGTAGTGTGAGCAATTATGTCATAAAAACATCTGGGTGTCTTTGGAATGTCCAGAATGGCTAAAGATTGTGATTAATATAATATTATGCATATTTGCATTGTATTAAACAACTTAAATACAATGCATTTGCTTCATATTTAAAATAAATATAATTTGTATACAAGTAATGGATCTGGAAGTTTCCAACCCAATTTTTATGAAAATACTTTTGTGAATGTTTCATCCTAGAACTTCAGCAAAATTCTTACAAGAGATATGGGAAGGGAAAAGGGAGGATAGCACACACCATTCAAATGAAAGTAAGGGTTTGTTTTTATTAATTCCTAAAGTAGACATTGAAATGCTGGAAATTCAGTCTTATGAAAATTAGTCGTGACTGAAATGTATTTCAGCTTAGAGAAAATCCCTCTTCTGGGCAGAAGTCAGCACCATGACTCAGCTGCTGCTCTTTTCTGATAAAATGTATGTGGGTGGTTATGCTGCAGTAATCTCTGTAGCCTTCCCTTCTGTTAGTGCCTACAGACATTTTTTCTTACACCCACGCATGTTCTCTGGTTCCATACAGCAGATTAATAGTTCCTTTGTGACAGTTGGAAGATGTATATAGCAGATTCTATGCTGTGTGTACAAGAGATGTACGTCTATTGTTTTAAAGAAAGCAATTATATAGTAAAACATATGTAGTCAGAAATATGGGAAATATGTTTAAATAAAATTATAAATCCTATGTGTGAACACTGGGACATCTCTGCTTTCTGAACGCTACGAATTTATCTTATTTTCAGGGTGAATTGTTTGTGTTTTTCAGCAGAGATTTGTTGTTTTTCAGTCAGAAGAAATCACTAGAACAAACACTGTAAAATGATGCTAAAATATCTGAAGGTATCTTTAACAGCTGTTAGGTGTCTTCCTATTTTTCTTGAAAACCTGAAGGTGCTGGACAACTGTTGGAGTCTTCAGCAGGTGAAAGCAGAGAATTTAACAAGATCAGGATTGCTTGTGTATTTTGGAAGACAGGTTACACAGTAGGAGGTTCTACATTGCTGTGTCACTCCAAATGAAATGAAGAGGAAAAATGAGTGTAACTTCTATTTTATTGTTTGTCTATATACATTTTTTTCTTGATTTTCTTTTCTAGAGTGTTGTATTTTTATTTTAGAACTAGATTATATTACAGCCCATATATAGGTAGGATGACAAAGATTTTTTGCTGACTTTATAACACAGTTAGAAGTCACTGAGGACACATTTTCCTGCATGCATTCTCATCCATTCAGAGCATTCCAAGAGGATCTGTTACCGTAGTACATGCATTACATCTTGACCGTGAGCCTAAACTTGCCAATCTTGTTTATTTTAGTTTATATTTTTTAATCAGTATGAATACATTCTAGTCTAGATCTCCTTCTTTCTTTTTTTATAAGATTATTTTTAGATTCTGTAGTATTTTTTTTTAAATTGTGCATACGGGGAACTTATAGGGTATGTTGTGTGGGACCATTACTAGAAACAAAATTAAATTACAAAAGGATGAGACAGGAAGGAAATGATTTGTAGCATGTCTACTCTCAGGTCAGTGGGAATCTTTACCATTAGCTCATGCTAACAGAACATCATTTTGTCAAAGCACCGTTCACTAAGATGGCCCATATCTCTGCTTTCAGCTGCCCTGCCTTGAAGTTAGTGGATGCCCCAAGTCATTGTGATTTTCCTCGTGATAGTCAGCCACTTTGAGGTGGCCTCTGTTAAAGAATAGTAGTGATTGAATAACCAAAATGGGTGAGATTATTTTTTTCTGGAGGTATCTTTTATCATAATTGTCAGGTTTTCTTATTTATTATTTTTCAAATAAAAGCTCCCAGTTATGTTTGTGCTCAGGTGGATTTACAGTAAATAGAAAGACTTCTTTTTAAACCATTTACAAACAACATCCAAGGCAATAGCTAAATTGACAGAGTACGTTTCTAAAATATTAAGCATTGCTGAGAGGTACTAATGTGGCATTGACTGAGAATTTGCTTTTTCTCCATTTATAACTTATATAGCATAGAAAGTGTTGCTTAAGACTCTGAAGACATTATCTTCAATCTGTATATATCTCCCCCAACTCTATGTATTGGTTTGTGTAAGAAACTCTTACTCCCTTCAGGCTCTGTACCAGCCAAAGTAAAGGTTATCTGAAATAAGCAAGCTTCGTGCATTGACCTACATAGCACATGTGTGACTCACCAGCCTTGTAGTCAGTTTGTTTAGGGTTTACTGTTGGAATAAAATCTTACGTTGTCTGCTTTTGCTGATGGCCTTAATTCTAAGTTGTTGTCGTTGTTTTTTTAGTGTTAGAATGCATGAAAGAAAAGATTACTTAATGTGTAGGGGCAAAATTAATAAGGACAGTGTGAAAAGTAGGAACACCCCCAAATATTTTTCAAGTCTGAAAATCGTATGCTTTCTTCTAATAAAAGTATGCAAAGAAAGCAAGGAGACAAAATTACATTAACTTTGAAACAAATTATAACATAGTTTCCTTTGTACAAGTAACATCCAAATCCGAATATTTCCTTTAATCCAATAATTTGACTAGATTTACCTTACAGTTCAGTGGCATTAACTATTCAAGGTGAAAGCGATACTCTGTAGGTACGGAAGTCATCGCAAGGGCTTATTGTGCACTGATGTCTTACTGTGGTTGTGTGCACTACTGGAAGGGGTGGTATAATAAATTTGCTGACTGCTCTTCTGGTGACAAACCAGTGAAATGTAATACATTCCCAGACAACAGCTGTTGCCATGAAACGATTCTGAACTGTTACTTTATGAAATGATTGTTTTCAAGAAAGGAAAAATAACTACTTTTATTTCCTGGACTCAAACTGGCTCGTTTCTGCTTTAGCCAGGATACAATTACATTAATTACATTTTTAGAAAACAGTTTTTGACAGCACGCTTTGCTTACAGCACCAGAAGGATGTTCTTGCTGTCCTTTATTGCTTGAGTTTCTAATTAAAGTTAGCCTTTGATTGATAATGTCTTTGAGTATCCTGGACATTATTACACACAAGTTTAGATGAGACAAGCAGGATGTGTTTGTTTCCAAAAATGATTGTCTGCTTATAATAACACCACATTTAATTGTATATAACATTCATTTCTGCTACTATTTACTCTGTGTGCTCTGACAGATCAGAGGAAAAATACATACAGTTGAAACCAAATATGCGTTTTCATGAAAAATTAAATGAAACTTTAGGGAAAGGTATACAGAAGTTAAAACTTTTTTGGCAACATTTCAAAAAGTAGCTCTCATTGGAAATTACGTAGATGTAATTTATTCTCTGTGATGTTGTAGTATTATGTATACATTAATGAATTTTCTCTATGAATTTCTACAGATAGATAGTGGGCTTAACAATGCATCCGTGCAGGTTCTTATATATGCGGGATACTGAATGAAGCACAGGAAGAAGCCTGCTGAGCAGTTGCCAATGAGACAACTAGAACAGACTTCTTCTGAAGAAGATAATAGTTCTTTCTGTAAACCAAACTGCAAAGATGAGGTGACTTGCATGAATCGCTACAGTGTATTATTTACTATTGATTAGATAACGATAAAATAATATGTATTTTCTTTGAAAGATAGATAATAGTATTTAGGCAATAAATAGAAAATGAAAGCAGAGATATCATGTTTAGTCACCCAAATTCCATGAGAAAGAAAAGTGAAAGGTGGGCAGTGCTGTGGAGAGAGGTTTTTATATGCATTAAGGGAAAGGACAGAAATCTTTTTCAGCATGTGAAAGGAGAGTTAGTTTCTACTGTAAATATTGTTTGGAAAGATACTTTGATGCAGTCTGTCTCAAAATGACAAAGAGTTGAGAATACAAAATTTATGAAAGAGAAGTTGCTTTTGATTGGAGTTTTTGTAATATTTAATCTTTATTTTGTTGTTAATAAATTATATTGATTTAAGAAAGGCAAACATGAAGCACAAAGCTGAAATACTTTTTTTCTGGAAGTATGATCAAGGGTTTAGGACACTGATACTCTTCAACAAGATATTTAGTAGCTTAAGGCTATGTTAAAATACACTTTGGTTACTGTGTGAGACCAAACCGAGGCTACATGGAAATTTGGCATGACCCATCATTATAATTCTCTTAAGTATTCATCCTTATTTGCAGAAATTTCGTTTTAATTTTTCTGATCTTCTATGAATATTTCATTGTATTTTTTTAATGTCTTCATATTTTGATCTCATTCTAGTAATGGTGTAATATAGCTCTTGAAAGAAAGCTTATTAACATTTAAGTTGCTAAATAACTGGATAAATCTGCTTTTAGAGACTCTAAATCAAGAGGACGCTATGATTATAAAGAAATAAATAACTGCATTTAATTCAACGTGATTTCTAGTATTTTGCATTCAGATCCTTGCTAAAGTTCCCAATAAAAGAAGAAATAATGCATTGTCATTTGAATAATGCAAATGTTTTAGGTTGGGGTTCTTTGTTGGTTTCTTCTGCTTGTGAAGTACAAGTGCCTTGTTCTGCACAGAACACTAGCATACTATTTCGTATCTTTCTGTTGGCGAGGTTTGTGAAAGTACTTTTTATGAAACAACAAAAATTATCATAAACTGTTTTGTTGTTACAAAAGAAACAAGATAACAAATTCAGAAAGCATTGTATGTTGGTGATGCAAAACATTTTGTGAGAATCTGACTTCCGTAATTTGCCTTTACATAGAATATTGTTTTTTTCAAGTAACTTTATTTGAACAGGTCTGATTTAGATTTCAATTCACAAAGCAATGTGAGCGCTATCTGGGAACCTTGATATTCCAAACAGATTGGAAATAGGTCTCCAAACCAGCCATGTATTATTATTATTAATTCCTATACTTACTTATCTGCCTAGCTATCTATTATTTAATGTTCATGTTCTCCAAATAATTGGAAACTCTGCTCTGGTTACTAAACGTGGGACTAGAATAATTTTCCTTACGGTGCTTGGCAACATAGTCCTAGGTTTTTGTTAGGTTTAAGATCGAGCACTGATTTACATTATACGATGTGCTCAGATCTTTTAGTATGTTTTGTTGTAGATTGATTCTTCTAACAATAGTAGAAAATGATTAGGGGTGTGTGTTTGAGATTTTTTTTTTAGACTGATAATGGTTAATTGCTGTTATGTTGATACTAAAGCCATGAGTTGGCTGAGCATGTTTTGCAAAGTGTGACAATGCATGAGTACAGGGGACTAAACACAATTCTCATCTTTACTGTTCTCATAGTGGTACATGGAATCCTATCTGCAATTTGTTCTCACTGCTGCATTTCCACATATACGTTGTTCTTGTGCCAAAAGCCATAGGAAGTTTAATACATTGCCTGACCATTTATGAGGTAGCATAATATATAACAATTTTATGTATCCCTACAAAAGAGAAGAAGAACCTGGCCTCTGATCAGCTCTCTTTCTATTTTTCTATAATTAATGCCTGTGACATTCAAGGAGTCATTTTAATAATGTGAGCAATAATTGGAAGTAAGGTCTCTGTCAGTGATTGCACTTGATAACAGCCTTGGACAAAACAAAAATGAATTTCCAGCTATGGCAATTATGTCAGTGTTGATAAGTCTTCTTTCTGTTCTGCAGGGGCTGTGCTTTGCTTTGCTACAACACTACCACCCTACTGCAGGCTTTTTTGCTTTTTTTTTTTTCCCCTGTTGTGGATACACCTGTTTTTCACTATCTACACCACTTTTTACTGTTTTCACTTACTTTCCTATTAAAATGATAAAACAGGACATGGGAAGCAGACTTCAGTACAGTCAAAGATTAATTCTGTATGATGTAAGATAGGTAGAATTTAGGCAATTATAAACTGTGTGAATACTTAGAATTCTAAGCATTATTGTAAGACAGTTGAAATTGTTCATCTCTGAGGAATCAGGGTTGTGTGTCAGCCTGTATGTGATAGTCTGTGTGATGATTTTATGGCAAAGTATTATGATACTGATACAATATGACTTTGACAACTACTTTTGTCGTGCTGTTTTTCACATGTCTCTTAAAAGTGAACTTCAAGGAAGTTTTGATTTGAAAATCAGGGAATTCAGATGTTTTAGTAAATATGCAAGAATAAGAATATTACGTCATAAATGGTTGAGTGATGCATAGATTCTTCTGCTAGTCATGATCTCAAGAAGGAAATGCAGATTATTTTAATACGGATTACCAAATTTGTATTATGTACTTTGTGTGTCATTTGTGCTCTTAGATGCTTTACTGTATGTCCCACTTCTGAAAGTGGCACGCTATGCAAATTGCAAGCTGTACAGACCTGACTCACAGTCAACTGATGTTGATTTTTAAGAATCATTTACTCAATTCTTGTAGCTCAAAGAAGCATTAAGGGTAAAAACTTGGTATTCAGCATTCCATATCAGCAGGCTATGCCATAGAATCCTGTCAATAATAGGCCTAGATGTCTCCAAGTGACAGTTTTTGAACTTACAAGTCAATACACAAATATAACTATGCTGCTATAATTTCATCATTTGTAGATAAACATTCTTTTACCAGAATTCTAATAAAATGCTGGCTAGCTTCATAAGCATTTCAAAATTGCTGATGGACTCTTAAGTTCTTCAGAGGTGTCAAATGTTCTTAAAGTAATGGTTTTGCAGCAGTTCTGGTGAACTGCTAACTTTATTCCCTGGGCCAATTGCTTTCAGAAGAGAGTGTGTCCTTTCTGTCCTCATTCATAAAGATGAACTTTTCCCATGAATGTCAGGTGAAATGCAATGAAGTCTTCCGTGAAAATCGTAAGGGACAGAATATGAAAATAATGCCATACATTACTGTTTGGATTGCTTTTATGTTAGATGTTAAGAGTTTCGATAGGCTCTGCTTTTGATAAAGGTGGTTATAGATAGTAAGCTCTTCAGTTTTCTGCTCATCAAGAGTCACAACAGTCACAAGACTGTTCATCATCCACAGTCTTAACTTTGTCATCTTATCCCAGGCTTATCTTGTAGTACAGGAAATATGCTGTAATTATCTGTTGCTTAAACATACATGTATTTTTCGTACGTATTTCAAACTATTTTCAAGGTTAGTTTTGTTGAAAGCTGTTTCCACTTCTCCTAGCAGAAAAATGGCAATAGCAATGTGTGCTATGCTCTTGGCAGTTTTGCTTGAAATAGCTGTATGTAAAAGAAGAAATTTAGAGAAATGATATGGAAAACACATTCTCTTCAAGAAGTCATTCTCTTATTTTATAAATGGATTTATAAAAATCACTAATGTGAGGGTATGGCTCCAGCATGTAATTGTAATGAAACAGCTATGCTGTCTCTACCTAACTTAATTGGTCTAATTAATGAAGAGTGGTTAAAATAGGACCAAGCTTGTGTCAGAATGATCTGATACTGCCTGGACATTTAGAACTGTTTTAACACTACTGAAAGGGATCTACTCAGGCACTTCATTCACTCTATGTGTCACTTTCTATTTTTTATATTGATACAGGGCTCTGGCAGTAGTGGAAATCTCAGGTTTAGTATTAGATATTTAATAGAAGAAAATTAAATTTTCATGCATTTGCCCATAATAATATCTATAGAGGTGAGAAATCTTAGTATTCTTTTTCAATTCGGAATGTGGTGAAAGTGATACAATTGTTAAAGTACATCTAAAAATGTATGATGTGGACTTTTGCACTAATCACGTATTCTATTTCTTTGGGTTTAACCTGGGAACTGGAGGGGAAGTTGTTCAGTTCCACCAAGGAATTTACTCAGTTACTGCAGTGCATCCTTGGTGATAGATTTTGTGTAATTCTGAAAGATGATGGGGAGCATTGTTTTGTAGAAACTGAGGCGAGTAAGATCACAATTGCAGATCTCTACTGGAATTCACTCCCCAGTCTGTTTATAGAGCAGGTATGTTTTATGGATCTTGAAATGGTTAAGTTCCATATCACAGTAAAAGATTTTGCAGATGAGGAGCTAATCCAAAGCCAGAGTGCAAGCTTGGAAGAGGCTCACCCTGAGTGGCAGCCTGGAGACTGGCAAAGGAGTTTCCAGCATCTGTGAGACCTGATTACTGTGTTACGACAGGTGTGTGCTAGCAAGGGGGATATTGCAGGAGTTGTTTAGTTTTTTTTTTTTCCTTTTTTTAAAAAAAGGGGACAACAAAGGAATTTAATAAATGCTTTTCTTAAAATAGGTCTTGATACCTAGGAGCTTTTAGAAAGTCTTAACTGTCAAACAGTAATCGTGCATTATGCACAAATGGATTTCCCAAGTGTGGGTATACAGATGACATTTAAATTGGTTCCACTCATATAAAATACTGTCTTCTGACTTGCAGATTTTGTCTGAGCTTGAGGAGATAATGGGCTGACTCCTGTCTTATCTATGTAACATTTCTCTTAGGCAGAATTGCTAATACTAAATTTGTTTAATGCAAAAAAAAAAAAAAAAAAAAAAGGTGCTCTGTTTTGGAAAGGAAATGGGAAGATAAGGGATGGAAGAGAACAGATCTGAACTTGGTTCTACATTTTACCTAAAAGCTTTATATAAGCTATGTAAAGAGATTAAAATTAAATCATACACTTCTATCTAACGTATGAAATAATTTGCAAAGGAATATTCTACTTTCCAGCTGGTGGAAAATTTCAGCTTCTGACAGGGTAAACATTACAGATATAGATGGCAGGGACATAGCACAACAGGTGGGTGTTAATAATTTAATACATTTTGTTTTTCCTAAAACCACATGATAGAATATGCAGGCTTATGCAAATACAGTTTTTCTTCTGAAAAGTGAAAGCTAGAATGTATGTGTGGAATCTGAATATGCAAACAGCCTCAATGTGCCATGTCTGAAGCATGCTTGAATAGGTGGGAATATTATGAATAAACATTAGAAATACCTATATTTTACTTACAAGAATGCTTATAACATCAAAACAAAGTAGTAATCGTTGAGTAGCAAAATGTTCAGTTTGTTCTTACAAATGATGATGACACTGTAACTCAAAAGGTCAGGTTAAAAAATCTGTCTTTTTTGTGATAGTTTTTTGTTTCTTTATTAAAGATACATTTATTGATTTCAGTGATATTATCTGGATGTGATGTAGGAATATAAACGTTTCATTTATACACTGCATGATTTCAAAATATCTTTTAGTAATTGCCTTTCCTGGACTATTTATCAAAATTTCTTCCATGGGTTGGGGATCTAGTTTCAGCAATGAGCAGTTGAGTGCAACAGGTATCTTCCATTATAGGAAGAACAACTTGATATCTTATTTTCTATGGCTTATGGTTTTGTTTGGAGCAGTATCTTGCTAATATTAGCTAACCCAATAATAATCTATTAATTTATTTCTAAGGAGAATATGTAATTAGGTCAGATGTAATTTCCATGTGTTCTCAAGGGAACTTGTAAGATGACTTTCCACCTCTGCTGTGTGGAAGCTCAGGTCCTACATTACCAAAGCATTTAAACCACAAGGGTGGAGGTTTTTGCATTTGGCTGCTCTGCAACACTACCCGTTAGTGGGAAGAGGATGAAGTGTTCAAGTATCCAGCAATTTCTGTCTTCGTTGTGTTCCTTAAGCATGGAAAAGCAGCTCAGAAACACAAATAAAAAGGTCTACCAGTACTAGCTGTAAGTCTTGTAATGCTGTGAATTCTAACAACTGGCTTTACTGATGTTTCTATGAAAAAAATCTCAGAGAATTTTATGGCAGCACATAATATATTTGCATGTGTTTTCCACACACAGCATATGGCAATTACTCAGATTGCAGCAGCCAAGTGTTAGGCACTTATGTTACTTATTTCTAAGTTTATCTAAAACATACTTTGCTGTTCTGATCAGATTTATGAAGATTTTCATGTTGTCAATCCTTAACATGGAGCTGAGTCCTTCAGTTACCTTTATTTGATTTGGTTCCAGTTAGTACTTACATATTAAACAACAGAAATAAAGTACAAAAAAATTGCCTCATTTCTTATGTAGCTAAATAAACATCCTACCACTGCATCCCCGTGATACAGCTTTGTTTTGTACCAAAGTGTACCTCTGGGAGCTGCTTTAACAAATGAAAATAATTACTAATTCTGGAGTGCTGTATAAAAATGAAAGTTTGCAACCATGTTAAGAAAACTTTTTATTAATTTCTATGGTAGACTGCGGAGTTGAAAAAGTCTGTGTTCATCTACCAACTTCAAAGAAGGAATATTCAGTTTAAATTTAAATAGAGATATGAGTCAGCTCACCAACTTTCTGGAATATGCTTTTTATCGGGGAGAGTAATGCTGAAGCTCAGGATATCTTTGAAAATATACAGACAGTATGTATAAGTTAACTATGAGCAAATTATTGCCATGTTCAAGTATGCCTATCTTTCGGGTAACCAAGATTTTCAGCTTCTTGTGGTGAGGTATCATTGAAATCTTCTTAGGCTTATCTAGTAATAATGAATTGTTACCCAGTTTGAAGAAAACCAACTAAATAAGTAACAGTCCTGTGCAGAAAGTCTACAGGCAAAGGGAGAAAATAGTGTGCAGAAGTTGTTCCTTGGCAACAAAGTCCATCTACACACCCATAATCTAGTAATCTTTCCTTAAAGTGCCTTGTTGTAAAAACTTTATTAGTATTAATGCAATGTATAAATCTATGTGAACATAACATATAGGTATATGAATACATAAATGTAGTAATTTCTAACACAACTAAGCCAGGAAGCTAAGGGTTAATGCATTTTTTGATTGCAGTAGATATTACATGGCACTGAGTACTAGTTAGTTTCTTCATGTAGCCAGAGATAATGGCTATGTGTGTATATATTTTTTTTTTATAATGCCTACTACAACAGAGAGAACTTTTTTTTTTTATTACAGTGACATCACAGACATTCTGACTTAGGTTTTTTCTCTGTCTATGCAAGGGAATTCTTGCTTAACTGTATTAGGAAAAGACACTGTCATAAAGAGCCAAGAGATTTTATAAAACTTTCTTTGTTACATCACATTGATACAAGGAATTTGGTTTGCCTGGACTTAAACCACTGGCTAAAGAATGTACTGTATGTTAAAACTAATAAACAAAAAACTACTCCACTCCTTTGGTTATAACTACCTCATCTTCTGTAGATGTCCACAAAAACGAGGCAGTTCAAACCTAGAGAGGTACCAGAGCTGGGTATTAGGAGAGAAAAATCAGTGTTTGAGTTACATAGGGAGGTCATTGCATCCAACTGTGAATTGCTGGATTGTATTTCTGGAAGAACTGTGATCTGTAATCCCATAGATTCTCAACAAGTCTGGTGTTGGAATGTTGAACCAATAGGTCGGCTTCAGATTACAGTCTTAAGTCTTACAGGCTTTCTCAGGTAACTTGTTGCATAGATCTGATTTCGTAGATAAGTGGTTACAGTTGGCATAGTTGACTTTTTCTAAGTATGTAGTTTGAAAGTAAGCGGAGCAATGTATTTGAACCACCCTTCGTTTTTAAACAAAACTATTTGATGTTAATATTCTGTGTATCTCCATTTTAACTTTTTTACAGTTTATTAAAATGGAAATCAATTTCATTTGTAATGAAAAATGTCAGCTATGAACATATTAAATAGAATCAATTTGAAGTGCTGCAGGTGTTGTTATTTGCAAATTTAAAGTAACCTGTTTCTAAGCCTTATTAGATAGAAATTTTAGCATTTATTCAGAGCTGTTTTCACTGGAAATCTTAATTCTTTTAAGGAGGTTTCTGAGCCAAACATGTACCTAAGAATCTTTGCAATGATGATTGAGTGCGATAAGCTTTAATTAGACAGTTAAAATCTTTTCTCAGTTTTCTTCAGTTGGGTCAGTAGAAGCAATATCCTATTCTATTCTTCATTCCATTTTGGAATCACTCCTCGTCGAGCCTATTGTATTTACAGGAGCTGTTTCTGCATCCGATTTCTTCCTGGTGTCATACAAGGTGAAGCTGACTATAGACTTGGTGCGGAGCAACTTTAACCCGTGATATGGTTTAATATAGCCCAGCAGACTGGCAGCTGTGTTAATTGATTTAGATTGGGTAATGTCAGAGGTGCCTGTGAAAAGTTTGTTGTCATTGTCATTTTTAATACAAACTTGCAAATGTTAGGACTGCAAAGACTGCATACCCTTCAGCAGGGTTACGCACACACACCCTTCATAATTCTGCCGGCAGGATGTCATGCCAGATGATAAATTAACTTAATGAGTAGAACGGATCCCATCTGTCATGTCTCTGTGCTGAAAAACTACTGATTTCTCAAATCATAGCTTAATATCTGAAGAAATTGTGTTTTATGCTGTGACATCTTTAACTCTTACTGGTGGATATGTATTGCAGATACTTTCAGGTTCTAACAGTTGTCAGCAATGAAGATAGCGAAGAGTTCTGAGATACTGATGATATGTGTCCGTATGAATCTGTTTTAAGATAATCTCCTGAAAGTCATGTATTCTGCTAAAGTGCAAGATCAAAAAAAATTTATATAAAAAAAGTACTTTATTTTCTAACTCTAAAGAGAGCATTCATTACGCTCTTTTAGTAATTAGTACTGTTTGGCTTGCCTTTTCTCCAGTAGTCTGAACAGTATATTCTGACAATTTTACAGGGGCCTTAATCAATCTTACTGTAGGCAGAGTACTCAAAGTTTTGATTTGATAAATATTGCTGGCTTATCCAGTGAAAGTTAAGAATATTAAATACTCAAATACATTTTTAAGAGACAGAGTATGTGTTTTGTGTGGGTTATGGATAGAAATCAAATTCTCTGTGTTAGTTAAGTGGAAAAGGTATTGTTTTGATATAGAGTTTTGGAGCTGAGGATGATCTAATTGTTTCAGTTATTTTGGATTATTAATGTTCTGTTCCCAGTGCATCATCTGCAAAGCTCCATTTTCTACATAAAGTAAAATACAGTTTATAAGTGGCAGGTCTCTTGAATTTATCTGTTAAAGACAGACAAACTTCAGACTTTTGCTGGGAAATATACCTTTTTTCCCCGAAATAAATTTCTTATAGAATACTTGTTCAGTTTTCTTTAAAAAAATATATATATATATTTATATTTTTCCCCAATTGCACCCTCAGTGATAGAAAATGAATGCTTGATTTTTGGAAAAAATACAGCAGCAGATTTTTGCAGGTCAGGCTAATAATTTCTTTGCTAGTGCTAAAATTGGAGTTGGAGTGTTAAAAACAAACTACAAAGCACAGCCAGTTTTCAGATATTCAGAATGTTCTGTTACAAATGATGTGGCTTGCTAATTGCTGTTAAATGAGCGTATTTGTGCCTATGATGATTATTGCAAAGCATCATTAGTGTCTAACAACTGGAGTAGCGTCCTAATTGGAGTTTGATTTTTCAATAGTACTTGAGGATTTGGTGCTGTGGACTTGCAGTCTTATTTTAAAACATTCTTATCAATGTGTATCACCATGCCATCCTCCCAGGAGATGTGAAGTATTGGATGACTACTACATAAATTGGGTATGTTTTAGTGGGATTGGTTAAGTCATTTCTCAATCTAATATCATTTCTGAGATGCTGTTTCAGGATTTCTGTAATAACTTGTCTTTGCATTGGATTCAGCATGAATACGTAAAATAGCAAAAAAGAAAAAATCAAGCTAGTGATTGAGAAGGCAGCCATCTACACGTTCTGCAATAATCAAAATGAGGGGGGGAAAAAAAAGATTAGAGAGAGCACATATTCTATTTCTGTACGTCAGGAAGCTGTTAGGCTTCAGATATTCTTTCATCACTAGAAAATCAGAAAGAAAAAATGTCTTGATAGTTAGTTTTAATTTGCTGGGGAGGCTAAAAATGCTTTGATGTTTGCATAGCTTAAGTTTGGTAAGCATACCGATGTAGGCACTAGTGTGTGCAAATAGATAGTGTGCAGTAATTGACATGCATCTTTAACAGCTAGCTTCTCTATGCTGAAGTAATTTTCAGAAATAACCTGCAAATGTATATATGACACAGTAATATAATTCCACTCTTTAGTTTTTTTGCTTGTAGCTATAGAAACAGACCTTTTAACATTAGGGCTATCTCCATTTAGCTGATTTTACTACAAAGTTCCTTCTTTTTCTGTGCCACACATCCAGTAACACCTTTGTAATATCGCAGTCAGAACTGATTCAAAGCTTCCCAAAGTCAAGTGAGAACATCAGAATCTCACTCCTCTCTTTGTGACATAGTTTATGCTTTTCTACTATCTAGCCTCAGTTAGATGCTGCTTCATCATCATCTTTTTCCCTTGGGTTGTCACCAGTTTCTGGTGACCATGCAGCTCTGTGCCTCCAGAGGCAAGATTGATGCCCAAATAAATGAGTGACTATAGCTGCTGAGATAGTAAGCAAGTGGGGAGAAAACAAAAACAAATGCCTAAAAAACATTTCTAATTCACAAATGATTTAACAGTGAAAGGGAGAAGTTATCTTCTGACTTCTGTTTACCTGCATATAAAATTCTGGGTAGGGAGCTGTGAATTTTGTCAGTGGAGGCAGAGCTGTAGGGAAATCTGCAGCTGGTAGGTGGGGTGACTTTTTGAGGTTCTGTTGTGTTTTTCATTATCTGTTGATCACAAGAACAGTTTCTTTCCCAAGGGGTGGAGCTGTCTCCTGTTTTGAATTTGAATAGAGTGGCTGTAAGTAATTTTTTTTTTTTTTTTTTACAAGCCATAATATGAATTAGTCACATCAACACCATGTGTGCAATTGCTTGGCATCTGTTTGTATTTCCATCTCAGTGTTATTTAGACATACAGCTGCCACTAACATTAAGAAAGCTTACCTTTTAGGTTTCCATATTAGATAATAATGATTGTTTATTTAGTCCAATAATTTCAATAAAGCAGCACAGGAGGAGGAACAAAAACCTGTCAAACTCATTTGCAAACAATAGAGAGGAGTAAAACTTCCTGCTTCTGTTCTGTATAAACTATAATACACTCTTCTTGAAAGGTTGACTGGAGATCTGAGTTAAAAAGTTAATGTTGCTTTTATTATGGCTTCCTGTAAATTTCACGAAAGCTTATTTTAAGAAGAAAAAAGATTAAACTCTTGACAGTTTTTTTGTGGCAGTGAGATGTTATTTAACAATATTTTACTGATTCTGACACTTCCTTCCATTCAATTTGGATTGATAAAGAATCAGTTATTTTTTTTTTTGATGCACTTGGAAAAAAGAGAGATTCCTGATCTCTCTCTTCAGCTGATCTGTAATTTAGGTCAATTGTTATTTTATGTATTTTTTGCAAATTGTTAGCTTCCTTCCTGCAGTAAGCAGTTGTATTCTTCTACTTCTAAGTATTTACAGTCACTGTAATAGATATGGGACTCTTCTATAATCATGAACATTTTTTTGTCATTTTACATATATATTGCTACTGCAGATTTGTTTATCTAAGCTTTTTAAGGCATTCCTTACTATATTATGCTGATTGAATTTTTTTCTGTCAAAATTCAAACGTTCATCTTTTTAATCCTTTTCCAGAAGGAGATTAGCAGTAGCATTTCTTCCATCAGCCAAAGACATTACATTTCAGAACCAGAAATCTTCCTGGAAATACTTTTTGTTTTGCCTTTTTTTTTCTCGCTCTATATTAGTAATTCTGATTCAAAATGGGAGAAAAAAGATTGCTTTAGACCTCATAATATTACCTTTTAGTTCTTGTTGACACATTTGTATTACTTATGTCACCAATACTGACTCAGAATACTCAGTCTTGAAGAATTCTTTTGCTATTTGCACATGCAATCTATATTGACTTTCTTCTGTTAAAATAGCTGTTCAGTGCTTCTGCAACTGTACTCCATTGGCAAAGTGCATGCGTTCCAGCATCTATCCATAATACTTAGTCTAATATACATTCTGTGATCTGCACCGTGACTTCATTTTGTCTGCCTGAGGGTGACAGAGGGTTGATCATTGCTGCAGTACTCTTGTCCTTTCTTTAGAAGTCAGTGAATAAGCAGCTGGATTTTTTTCAGGCAGTTTGCCATGACTGGAGAACTGAGGCGTGGAATCTCTGTGGGACAAGGTGTTTGGGAAGGGCTGAATGTCACTAAAATTTCTTCATGACTTCTGACAGTTGGAATTTTATGTGTGGATGAAGTGAGTGAGGGAGATCAAGGAGTCCTGTCTTTAATAGTCAAATAGCTGAGATAGGAGTATATTGCTGCCCTTGTTGCCAGAAATGGAGCACATTTTAACTGAGACCCATCAAGTAGATTACCTGAGTTACAAACTGAAATGTAATCTATGATACTGAAATAATCTCAATGTCACAAAAAAGAGCAAATATTTTAAGGTTTGTAGCAGAGAAGTGTACTAAGACTTGATGTATCCTGGCTTCTTGGTCCATGGGTTATTTTAAAGGAGTCTGTGGCAGGTGACTAAGAGAGCCAACTGAAGGAAATTAAACCTCTGACAAAAGCAGTGAAATTTCTAAATGGCTGGGGAATTAATCTAAAGATGTGGAGAACTACCTTTCTAAGCGGTGCACCACGCATTGTTCCATCCTTCTGAGGCTATTGCTGTGCAGCAGCATTCTGCCTAAACCAGCTGGTAAACTGTTAAATGTTTCTCTTCTCTGCTGAACAACCTAGCATGTGATATAGTGGCATGTAACACTGCCAGCAGCAACAGGACTGCAGGGCAGCAGGTGCGCTCAGCTGAACACTTGGATGGAAAATGGGAACGGCTCAGCATGGAACTGGCAGCAGGGTTTTAGGGTGTACCATATGCGTACAGAGATGCTTGGAAGGAAATAGCAAATTTAGATTTCCACCACACTGGAGAGGTGTCCCTTTCTGATATTGTTAATCATTGTTCAGTAAGTAGTGAAGGGCCAACTGGCTCCTGTCCAAACACAAAATGCTTCTTCCTGAAAAGATCTTAGTACTTTCATAATAAATCTTTGTTATAACAGTAAAGGTAGAAATGCAAAAATGTGAAGTATCCAAAGAGTTGTAGAAAATGCTTAAATAACTTAAAAAAAAAAAAAAAAAAAAAGCTTTTCTAAGCTGTAAAATGATTAGGTGAAATAATCAGTGAGTATCTATTTCCCTTTGAAGTAAATCTGTCTCTAAGTATTTTTCTATTGTTTTTTAATTTTCATAAGGCTAAATGGATTATAAGATTCCATTCCTCCCACATTTGCTTTGGAATTGCCCAGGGGGGATTGGGATGACAGAACAAGCCTTGCTTTTATCAGAAGTTGAACTAAGTTTTTTAGTAAAAACAGTATGCATATGCATGAGGTTCATCAGGCTAAATAAATCTGCTGCATTTTCTCATCTTATCTGTTGTTTTTTTTCCCTGTATCCGTACGAAATGCATACAAATACTATTTTTTTTCCTGTAATTTAGCAAGATATCAAGCGCAGCATAGGTGTTATCAGGTATTATTAGGTGCTAGATGCAATTAATGAGACTGAAGTGATCACATTAACAACCAGAATTTGTAATACTATGAAAATCCAGTGGCAGGATGTGCTAGAAAATGTGTGATACCTTGTGTTACAATGCAACTACTTTGCTTCTGTGAGACAGATGAGCTATATGAATAAGGTTGTAGCCTTTCTTTAATAAAACAAGTCTCTGTTACTTCTACCCATCTTGATCATGGTGATTATATGCATAAGATATTTCAGTTAATTTTGACAGTGTTACTCAGTACTTCTTACATGTCTTCTGATAGCTTTTCTTGCATTTAATAGTGGATGCTGCTAATAGGCTAATAGTGTTTTTTGTGAACAGGTGCTGGCAATAGCTAGTAGCACAATTCCAAGCAGGTGTTCTCAACATAGCTCATCAGGTGGGAGCTGAATTTGATGTGAAAGTATATTGTGTGAAGTACTAAGCAACATTTCCAAAAGCAATGAGATTAATTTTGGAAATGCTGTTCAATACAGCAGCCACTAAGTTTGCAGCAGAAACGTAGAAGCAAAATTCTACCACTTACCATCTATGGGTTTGTTCTCACCTAAGTGAAATTATATTCAGGAACTAATTACAGGATTTTGGCTTCTTGGGTTTAATTTGACTGGTATGATTTCTCATTTGTTGTGTTGCCTTTGTTTTTATCAACTGCTTGTGATTTTGCAATAATCAAATTCACCAGTAGGTGTTTTGCCCAAATCATGCTTTATTCTTCCTGAACTGAAATTAGTGAAGTTGGTACTCAGCAGGTGGAACAACTTGATTCAGCTCTACCAAACACAGTTTAAATGTAAAGGTTGATCGTCTAAGCTGCGAAGTTCTGCTGCTAATGGAAATACTTGCTTTATTTCATGCACTTTTATGCCCAAGTGCCTAAATTGTGGAGATTTAAGTGTGATTACAGTGGAAAACCTGTTACAGGATTGAAGAACGTATTTAGAGAGAGAGCAAAACCGCTGCAGCCCTTTACTAAATAAATGCTATACAGAAAAAGCACAGATAACAAGCTTTTGGTAATTGATATCTTATGCTGTATTTGAAATAAAATATTTGTATTGATATTCAGTATACTTGCTTGATGAATCAACTGAATCTGATTACATCACTGATCAACTGTCCTTGTCCTTCAAGGGAGAGGTTGAATCTTGAAGATCAAGAGGTGTCTGTCATCTAGCTGAGATTTACATACTGCAGGATTCTAGGCATATGCCACTGATTGCTGTGACTTTTCAGTCATTTTTGCTACTTCACCTTTTTGTACCAACCAGGCTTGATGTCTTGATGTGTGAAGCTGTTCACTGATCAGTTAAGTAAGAATTAAGATAAAAATGATAAAAATTTAAAGTGTCTGTGCTGGCATTACTTAATTTTGGATGGTGTTGCAATTCTGCTTGGGTCATAACGGAGTAATGAAGAGCAAGTGGGCAATTGCTCTTTGCTCGCTGTGTTACTTTTCTACTTACTGTGCCAGCAGTCAGCATGGGTCTTATGACTTCTTTTGCTCAGATGAGTAGGCACAGGCCTAGGCATCAGTATTTGTGTAGTTAAATTGTGATGGTTGTGAGAGGTATAGAAATGCTGCTTTGATCGTTTTTTTCTTTTCTGTAGCAGTCACGTATTTGAATTTAGATGATAGATTTGTGATTTTAACTTTCAGACATAAACTGTTCACAAAAGAAGTATTATAACATCTTTGCTTTGGCATTTGAGCAAAATCAATCTTAACAAGGTGCCAACCACTTGAGTCAGCTGGGCACCAGGGAAGTCCATTCTGCTGTGCACCACTTCATAGAGGGAGATCCCAGGTTTGAAGCTGGTCACTTCACCGTCTGTTAGAAAATAAATCTGAGTACCTTGCTTAGGTAATGAAGTTGATGTACTTTTTATACTGAATTCAGCCCAAAGTGTCTTACGATGACAATTACAGGGGAATATTTTGATACAAATATAAACTTGTAATCTGTGTCTGAAGGCAATAATATGTACGTTATTTATGATCCTTATTTTTCGTATGAAAATACACACCTGTGACTGTTCCTCCAGGGACAATTTTCTTTCCTAGTGACAATCTTCTTTCCTAGTGACAAGTCAGTTTATGTACAAATAACTGATGACAGATATCTGCTGGTATGATGCAGGAACTTTTGGGCAACACTGAGTAGAACAAAATGCTTTGCACACTTATAAACATCTCCATACAAAGTGTGTGTATGTGTAGGCTGTCCGATTAGATGTGTGTATAAAACAAGTCCAGCCCAGAGGGACTTTGTCAATTTATGTAGCTGCTATACATCCTGTCTGGAAACAGGGAAAGTTGTTATTTAGCAAACTTTTTCTATATATTGGTCTAACAAACATTTAAAACACGTTATGTGATATGTTACATAATTCTTCAGATTAGAAAATGTATGCTTCTGTAAAGGGCAGTTTAAGATACTTTAAAAATTACTTGATATAAGTAAAGTTTTCTAGAGGATGAATTTCTTTCTTGCAATTCCATATGTGAGCTATCACCTTTATTAAGACTGTAAAAGAAAATGGCATAGTGTGTAATTGGATCCTTTTATGTTCACAAGGGAAAGAAAAACAGTTTTTCTTTCTTATAATTGAATACATTTACTGATTTCGAACACACAGTACTATGAAAATGTCCTCTTAGGTTTTAATGCTGTTGCAAATAGATTATTGGGGTATCTGGTGTGTCTCATTGCAGTGGGCCATTTGGTAGGTCCTCGCTTTTATCTGTTTTATTAATCAACTTGTACTATACTCGTCATAAAAGTAACAGGGATGTAAAAATGTAGACGCAATAATAAAAATGAAGAAGAACTGAGAAACATCATAGTGGACAGAACAGAAAGAAGGTATGAATCATCCCCTTATAGAATCCCTGGCAGTCTTTTATGTTTATATTCTAAATGAATTGGCAGTGTATTGAACTCCTTTCATTAGTCTCCCTTTTAACTCCCCTTTCAGTACAAATGCTCTTTGTCATTCAACTCACACTCTTCTTTTTTTTTTAAAAACCTTTGAGTTTTTCCTTCTCTGCGGGCTTTCTTATACTGCTACCTGTACTGACTTGTTTCTAATTAAAGCTGTGAAATTTAGGTGTGACCATGAGCATTCAATCACATACAAATACTTACCTAAAAACAAGGAGGCCCTTGTAATTGAGTGAATTTTGCAAGCTTTGAAATTCTTATGCATGTCTTGCTATGAAGTTGTATAGACCAAATGAGATCTTACTTCTGATAATTTTTTATTTCAGACATCCTCTAGGGACTTCTTCATATTTTCAAGCACACTAAAGACACTTGTGTATTTGTGAAAGGGGATGAAATAATCATAATTTCATATTTAAAATCAAGCCAAGGGCTGAAAGAATTTAGATGATATTCCACTGTGGCATTAGAAAAGAATGAAAAATGATAGCTAAATGCTCATTTAATACTCTAGTTTTAAAGACAGTTGTTATGTGAAGTATGCTTGTGGTTTGCAAAAAGTAAATTACGGTTACGTTCTGTTTTGTAGTGAGCGTGTTGTTAAGAAAGGAACTGGCCTTGTCCCACACAAAATGAACAATATAAAGTGAGAGTGATGGATGAGAATAGCATCTGTGGCTATATGGGGTAGAGGAGGAATAATTAGCTCCCTGTCTGCTACTCTTCTGGAGTAGAGTAATATACAAATGGATGTGTGCTCTTTGGGACAGGGTTTTTCTTTTTGCTGAAAAAGGCTGGAAGCCATATGTAGGCAGATAAGGAAGTCAGCACAATTTTAGTAACTATGTGGGGGAAGGGGCAGACATCTGCTGATTTGCCTTCAGCTGTAGAATCTCTAAAATGAGCGTGTCTTTGAAGCCATAATAGAAATTTCAGTGGGGAAAACATGTAGAGAGAGAGCCTATTGCTGTGACAATTGTTTCTTTTCTATTCTTGTGAGGATGACAGCCTCAGAAGAGTAATAAAACTAATGAAAAAATATAGGCATTGCTTTTTGTCTAAGCCAGTTTACACAAGTCAAAATGCTGGAAAAACAGAAGCATTGCTAGTTCTAGGCATTCAGATACAGTAAAGTCCCTCATAAAATACTACTTCACCAGAGCATGGGACTTTAAAAAATATTAGTTATGAGAATGAAAGCAGATGAAGTCAAATATTTTAAAAATTTTCTTCCATTTAAAAAGTTATTTTTTCCCAAACAGCCTCAAGTATGAGTTTGTTTTTCTCATTTTCACCCAGTTCAAATCAGATTCTCATCTAATTATGGTGTTAATAATATTCTATTGAGATTTAATATTTTCGAGGCTCATGTTATTGACTGTAAAGTCTGGTAAGAGTATTAATGATGGACATAAGTAAATCTACACCCAGTTTCGTACCTGATTTTTATTGATCATTTAGCCCAAATCATCTGTAGCCATTGGGCTTATCTTTCTTATGGGGTACATATCAACTACACTAATGATTTAACAATTATTTTGAACTTATATATAATTTGGTTTTAGGGAAGGAATTTACAGCATTCTTTTGTCTGGGCTGACGATTTTCTTGTTGAAATTCTCTGGCGTGTTAAATCTGCCAGGCACAGGCTGGTGCTTGATATGCAGGTGTTCGTGCATTTCTCTTTCTAAACCAGCTAAGCAAATTACACAGATGAAAGATAAAGTAGGCAAAAATGAGCAGTGCTTACAGTTTTCCTACATTTCTTTTTCTTACAGATATGGAGCTCTGAGAGCTTTTTGCCTTCAGCTGAAATTAAAAAAAAATAAAAAAAATCTTCCCCTAATTAAGATCACTACTATTGAAACTAACTGTGCTATTCATGTGTGAGATACAAATGCCTTCCCTCTAAAATGTTTCTTTGATGTAAACTCCTTTGTTGTAATGGGTACTCTGAAATCAGAGACCTCAGAAGCCACTGGTGCACAACCTACAAAGATCAAGTGGAGGTGAATTGTCTGTCTTACTCAGATTAATACATCACTGTGTTCTATTCAAATTAATGTAGCATTAACATTTGTTAGAAAATGATATTCATAAGCTGCCATAAATTATTCTATATGAATATACTTAAATGCTTCTTGGAATTGGGTAGTAGTGATCTACTATTGCCGTGTAATGTTAAATTCTGAGTCATTTGTGTTTGATAAATGTATCCTTCTCCAAGGCACGAGTAGTGTACAAGTGATTTGAGCATGTGATATTAACTTCTGCAGTGAGTCATGGACCGAAACAAGAGCAAGAATAATTTTGGTTTAGGATTTTACATAATCAAAACCTTGCTTTGATTTTTTTTTTTTTATTTGAGAATCCTTTCTGAAATAATATCTCTTATTTGAGAGAGAGAATTGTGTAGAGGGAAGTAAACTGTTTTACATAGGACCGTGTATTAGGGAGTTATTCTTTGTTTTCTTGCTTGTCATCTTGTTGTTCCCCTGTGCTGTCAAACTGACTTGACTGTTTTTCTTTGTTCTATTAATTGACCTTTGATTCTTTGGGCTTTTTTTAGTTTTAATCCACAAATTCATATTATACGCAAAATTGTACTCGAAATTGAGTAAATGTTATAATATGTCTTTTGTAGTCTGATATTTTTTCAGAGTAAAACACATGTATATCCTGTAACTATAGGTTATGTAGCTATTCTTTTATCTTGTCGAAGGATTGACTTGCTTGGAGAAAATTCATTGAAGGAGAGGGCTCAGTTGTTTTCATCAGCTTCATAAAGATTTTTCTCCTCGTTTTTACATTTCTTTTTTTTTTTTTTAGATTTTGTCTTTATCATTGCGATGAAGGATAACATCATTGTCCTCAACTGTTTTCTGGAGATTGATTTAAATAGGTCTTTATAATTGCATTGGGGTTTTTAAAAATGCCAAACTTTAGACGACAGTAATGCTACTGATAATTCAGAGCTGGTCTTTAGCATTCTTACCTATATAGCATTACAAAAAATAAATCACTGTCATTATTCTCCTCTTCTTTCATTGATATCTGTAGAGCTTTTCTTTTTCAGTTTCATTTTAGTCTCATGTCACCACATTGGAAAAACTGGCTAGGCGTTAGAATTCAGGTGATGAAGATCTTAAAAGAGTTGGTGAGCCAGGCTGCAGAGGGAATATTGGATTTGTCTGGCCTAGAATAAGTGTTGTTTCAAGAAATTTCTGAATTTGTTTAATATAATTAAATTCTGTGTAAATGAAGGTGCTTGTTAAAAGCATCAGAACCATTTGCTTTAGGGATCTTTTATACTGCAGGTTAATCATTTTCATTTGATTTCTTTAAAAAAAGTTTGTGTTACTAACAATTTGCCATCCTATAGAACCATGCTATTTGTTGAAGATTGCAAGTTGCATAAAGATGGATTTTGTGGATCTACTTTTGTGATCCTTTAAATGACAGCAAAGTATGTGACCTTAAAGTTAAGATCTTGTCCTCACCTTCCTGCTGCTTCAATGCCAGCACAAATGTTCTTGGGACAGAAATATAACTGCTAGACTGCAGCCCAAACTTGCTCATTAGCTTTACAGTGAAGCTACGTGAATGCTGTGCTGGGATGGCAATGTGCCGCTGTAGCCACTGTGAGGGCCAAGGAAATTCATTGGTTATGGTAGCACTGGCTTCTAAAGTCCACTTTAAATGGTTGTGGAAGTTTCATGTCTCTCTGGATTGCTCCTCTCTGGTTTTGTTCTTCTCTTCCATGTGAGGGCATGAGGAAAAAGTTGCTCTAGGTGAGGTTTAGATGAGATATCAGGAAGTCATTCATTGTGGAAGAGATGGTTGGGCATTGGAGTGGACAACACAGGGAGGTGGTGGGATTCCCACCCCTGGAAGTCTGGAATGAATTTCATTGTATGTGTAATGGCAGAAATGTGAAGCCCAGGAAAAATATAATTAAGCTTTGTACAGAAAACCATAAATCACTGACAAAGTTTGTTTAAAAAAGAAGAAAGAAAGGAGGGAAAAAAAAAGCTAGTTATATTTAGCATATTTTTGCTGTGCTTTCACTAGGAGGTTAGGCAACAGATGACAAATTGATACAAGTTTCACTGTGTTAATTTACCTTCTGTCATCCTGGTGATGGTTTGCAAAATACCATATAATGAGTGATTCTTGACTCTGATACAGTACTTGCACGCTTAGAAAGAAAGCCAAGATTTTGTAGAGTCAAAGGATATTTGACATGCTGATGTCGACAGGCATCTACACATAGGCATATATGTATATACAGACATACACAGACATAACTACCGTTTCAATTTCAGGTAAGGTTTCTGTTGTCAAAATAGCCAATCTAACCTGAAACAGAAGTACTGCAAGTAAAGTTAAAACTGTACAGAATGATCACAAAATTGTTGACAAGGTTTTTTAAAATTTAATATAAAGAGTGGTACTGCATGTACAAGAAGGGTGAAACCCAAACTCCCTCACAACATCTTGGAAAAAATAAAGCAGAGGAAAGGAAAAAGAACCCAAAAAGAGAAAGGAAACTTATTTTAAAACCTTGGTCTGGAGCAAGAAGGGTGGAACAATATTTTGTGTGACCAGAAGGAAAGCAGAGAGCACGAAGGAAAACTTGGCTTAGTCAGCCTGTATCTCACTTCACAAAAATTGCTTAGGTATCTAGCTGAGGTGGAAGTGTGACAACAGTGGTACAAGTTCTATGTAAAATAGCTAATTTAGTCTCTAGGAGACTTAAGTCTTTAGTACCAGTGTCAGCAAAACATTAGAGAAGATTGTGAAGAACTCTCTTGGGAAAAAGGAGATGCCAGTTCAGAGAAGAATAATGATAGTTTTTTATCTTTCTTGACAGTTTTGTGAATTTATTGTCGTTCCTATTTTTTCAAACCATGACTATTAATTTCAATTTCATCAGCTAAGTCTGTGTCAGTCAAAACTGCTTGCTTCAGCAAGTTTGAAGATGGAAGCAAACATTCCCATGTTATGGAGAAGACTTAACAGTTAATGAACATAACAATATGTTCCTTGGGTCTGATTTGCATCCTTAGTGTTTTTAAATGAGATAGCACTGATATTTAATTAGAGTGAACAGTAGTCATGGCATAGCAGCTGTTCAAGTCACGGCTAAGTTTGTCTGACAGTTGCTTTTCCATGCCTTCAGAGAAACCAACACTGTTTAGTGACTGTCCTAATATTGTGAGCACTCAGTTTTCTTGTGAGCATCTTTCCCTTTTCTTTTCTTTCCCCTTTTTTATTATTACAGCTTTTGGAATTGATTAAGAATCTCAGCTATACTTTCAAATAAATAAAAAGCTGACACTTCATTTGAAGAGAATCAAGAGTTTGCAAAATTGTGCAGCAAATAAAAAGAATCACGTATACTATTTTCCTTAAATGTATCTCTTAAATTTAGGAATCTTACTCTAAGCTTGTGATTTTTGTCAGGCCTGTGACTCAGAAATTTATTTATTTTTTCATGTTCTATGTTCTTGCTCTGACAGATTTTGCCTTCCCACAGACTACTCCCATCTGTTCAGGGTGGTGGGTTTTCTGTCTGTACTCAGGAAGAAGCATATTGTGGAGTTTGAGTGAGAAATTTTACCTACAGAAACCACTAGTTCATGAAGTCTAGTTCAACTTGGTTGCCAGGACAACTGCATCGAAGGCAAATAGAATAAAAATTTTGCAATCCTTTTGCAGAAAATTGAGAATTACAGCATTCTGACTGAAAGAGAGGAGAAAAACGTGTGATAATGAAATACAAATTTTGTATAAACATTGTGATTGTGGCATGTTCCATCTCTCTAGTCTTAAACTTATGTAGGTGGATGGATGGGGAAGAAGGGAACAGAAACGAGAAAGTGTGAATCTAGGAATGGAACAAAAGTTATAATACATTTTCAAAGTAAAATCTAAATAAGAGATCTCATTAGTATTGTTGATGACTTTTCAGAATACTACAAATGCCTGTCGTTTTCGATTGTTTTCTTCTAGCTGACAAATCTGATAAGAACTCTCAGAATACAGTGATTTTCATGTGTATAAGATGATTGGCTGTTTTGACAGTTGGCCACTACCTTTGAAAGCTGCTTTTTTGTTTTTGTTGGGTTTTTTTTTTTTGTGTTTTTGTTTGCGGCTTGTTTGTTTGTTTGTTTAATCAATAATTCAGTAGATTTCATACTTGTTTCTGCTGCTGTCCAAGTCTGTACTGAACATCACCAGTTCGCAATCTTCCCAGCAGATGGCGGTGTTCAACCAAATATAGGTGGAAGCCTGCTCTGGTTTTGTTTCTTGGAAGTGGCAATTCCTGCAGAAACTCAGGTTCAGTTACAGGGATTACATAAACGTAGGCATTGTAGAAATTCACCTTGTTTTGTTTTGCTTTCCTTTCACAGCAGAGTGGTGAAATTGGGCAGCTCATTAAGTTTAATTAAAAATGTAAAAGATACGAAATAATATACAAGGATATTGAATGTTTTATCTTAAGTAATCTTTATTGAGTGGACAGTTTGAAAGGAATCTAGAAGGAGCATCTGTAATCGCTGCTTTATTAGTGGTTTTGGTTGCTCTTAAATCTTAATGGGGGAACCTGATCTTAGTGGCACTGTATCATTAGCGTATATTATGGCAATAGATTTTTAAAAAGGGATCTACTAAGAATCTTGGTGAGAATTCCTTACCAAAACCAGTATGTAAGGTTCAGTTTTTAACTCAACAGTGTGAATTTCCTTTAATTTAACTTCTGGGTTAAAAAAAAAAAAAAAAAAAAAAAAAAGGAAAAAAGCTGCATTTACAGAAAACAGAGTTCTATAAAATCAAACTTCTCAAATGGCATACACAGGACCAAAGGCAGAAATTGCTGTTCTTATATGTAGTCAGAAATTTTATTTGTTGATTATATTTAAAAAAAACTAATTGCCCTGTCTACAAGTCCTTGTGGCATTTTGCTTTTATTGAGCCATTAGAAATTCAGTGATTACTTTCTCATTTTGTTTTGTTGCATTTTTTCAGTTGTTTGGTTTTTGTCTTACTTTCCTATTCCACAACTGGGGAGGGGGAAAGAAGGATTTTGGAGAAAATGGCAGGCAGTTATTATACATGAATTTGATACACGAGCTGTCTGAAAGCAATCACTGACATAACTAAAGTCTAGTTTGTGTTGATGCAGTAGTAAGCTAGAATGAGCTAACAGCATTTCTTTCTTTAGCAAACTCAACTTGCAGCGTGAATATCCTGATTCTCTCATTCTGAAAGGTTTTCAACACATCCTGAGTTTTTGTCCCAACAGGCCTTATTGTAGAATAACCAAGAAAACATTCTTCCTCTGAATGCTGTTATTTGTTCATGTTTTGTTTACTCACTGGAACGATCATCCTTGCCCAGAGTCATAAATTCACTAGCAAAAATATTTACCAGTAACTAGCTGCAGATTTGGGATGTTACGTAACAAGGACTTGCACACGCCTGCTATTTCCATCTTTGCCAAGTGGCAGTATCTTCATGGGAAAAGTACTCCTGTCTTTTTCTCTAACGACTCCTCATCCAAATGAAACAGTGCCATAATCTGCAGACTTCTGGTTGCCCAAGGATCCATTAGTGGAGAGGTGACTAGTAGCATAAGTGAGCCACTTCCCATTAGGGACTGAAGTGGGTAGGCGTAGCCCATAAAATGATGTAGAACTGGATTCAGTTCATCTCCTGGGCATCCTTCACTAACGTGATATATGTTGCCAACTAAATTTAAAGCAGTCCTTCCACAGAACAGCTCCTAGAGGGAAGATCTGTTCAAATCTCTAGAACTTGGAACCACCTTTGCTATTGTGTGCAAAAGAGAACAGGTCTGTTCTCACCCCCGTAGGCCCTGAGGAGTTAATCACGTAGATGTGAATTGTTCAATTATGAAACTATTACAGCTATTGCTATGTTTTCTTGTATGTCAAAAGAGAATACTTATTTGTCTTAGTTGTTTTGTGTCTGTTACACTGCCTTTTTTTGGCAGTGACTCTCATAACCGTATGATAATTAACAGCATTTAGTTGTACAGAAAATAAAAGTAAAGCTCAGCTGGGAGGGGGAAGAGATGTTGGAATACAGCTCTGTGTTCAGCAGATGCTTCTGCTCATCACAGCTGTAATGTACTGCCAGTCCGCTCAGCTCTGGGCTCCTGGGGGACTTGCAACACAGGCCTGTTGGGAGATTTCTGCTCAAAAGGTTGGCATACTGCTGAATTTCAAAATCTGGGATTTGTGGAATAGCTTACATTAGATTTTGCCCCACTTTCGGTACTGAATGTGACCTTGGTGTAACACAGACCTTGCATAGAGTGGCTTGTGCAGTTGCACAGCAGGCACTTGGGACAGTGTGGGACTTGCTTGATTCCAGTGTTCATTAAGCACGAAAAACTCAGATCAAATTTGTTTAACAAATAAATGAGGATGTGAGCAATTGTCGAATTTTGTATTAATGAAATGTATAGTTTGACTAAAATGAATATATTGCTCATGGGGATTTTTTAGTTTATTAATAAATTTGGCTTCTAATGAGATGAACTGTAAGCAAATAAGGTGGTCACAGCTGTTTACAAAATTCTAAACAGGAGACAGTACTCTCATGAAACTTAATGTCATATATCTTCATTATGATTCTCATATTTTCTAACTTCCCATTTGTCTCTACATCCTTGAGGCTCGTGGTATGTCTTCTGTTAGAGTCTGCTAGACTTCACCTTACTTTTAGTTTTGTGGACAAAATTTCATTTAGGGAAGGGCTGGTTTATTTGCTGACTTCAGCAGTACCAGAAAATTCTGTTATTCTCCAGTTCAAAATGGGAAGCTGGAAGTCTTTAGGAACACAGGCTCTTGTTTGATTTTTTTTTTTTTTTTTTTTTTTAGAGAATATTAAAATCAATAAAACAGGCTGTATTTTAAGTACAAACAAAATTATGTCTGATTATACTTTTAAATGTAATAGTAAAATTAGCTTAGTTTTATAATGTACTTGAAAAGCTTAGTTGTGAAGAGAAGAGACTTCCTTTCAGTGGGAGGGAAAAATTTCTAGTGACAAAACAAAAGTCCTGGTATGTCTGAAAATATAGAAAGAGATATCCTGGAAGGGTCAAAGAAAGAGGTATCAGCTACATTCTCATTGGAATAGAAGGTCAGGATAGCCTATATTCTGTATTATACAGCACTGCATTATCACCTCATCACATTATCATCACTTTTACATCCCAGATGTTTCACATACAGCTATACACAGCTCAACAAGAAGAGGGAGCAGTTCTTGGAATCGGCCTCATCATTCTATGCACTTCCCTGCAGGAGATGGCATAAAATGTGGTTTAAAAACAAAAACAAGAAAGCAACAAGACCAAAAATAAATAAATAAATAAAATAAAATAAAATAAAAATTAAAATAAAGGAGTAATATGGAAAGCATGAGCAACTACTAGTAATTTAATACATTTCAAAATCAGTAACTGTTTCCTTATGGGTTTCTGCTAGCCCTGCATTAAATACGTAGGAACTGTTCATATTGTTGCTGGTAATATGCTTTCTCTAGTAGATCTAAAACTATTTACAAGTAAGGCATATACTATAAATCATGCATACGCTGTATATCATGTGTGATGTCAATCGTTCAGCACAAGTATATACCTAACTTTAGAATAATGAATTATTTCCTCTGTTTTCAGCTCCTGCGTGTCACTGCTACCTCCTTTTCTTTGAAAGAGGGGTTGACAGTGGTACCGTATCATCAGATAATGATGGATCTGTATTTGTCTGTGGTTAAAAACATTTTTAAAACCAATCTGATGTACATTTCTTTCCACAGAAGAGGGCAGTAAAAGCCATATACTTTCTTTACTGCGCCTATGAAGGTGATAAAAGAAGTTAGTTAAGCAGAGCTGTAAAGATTAGTTTTTCTGATTGATCAACGTGGAGAAATGGGGCAGCAAGTGACTATCGTAAGTCTAATAATGGGTTACACTAACGTGAATAAAGATCAAAAGATTTGCTGGGGTCTTGATTTCAAGGCCACTTCTAGTATTCCTGTAACTCTGAGTCTTGATGGAGATGAAAGGATGTCTGAACCAAACAACTGCTAATCTGTGAGAACTTGTTTAATCTTTTCTCACGTAAATCTGGTTTGGTGTTGATGAGTCCATACTATAGTTACATGGCTTTGAAATCCTTATGGAGAGTCCAGCTGGAAGAATTTAGATTGTGTGTGTGTATCTAACAGGATATTCTGGCTTTTGTGGTAATAATGCCTTCTTTTCCCGTGCCCAGCCTTTCCCCTGAGCCTTGTCCCCGTGTGTAGGGTTGAAAATGGAAGGGCTGCAGGTTTGATGTTGCACTTATATTTCTGGTTTAGCTACAATCTGTGGCCAAAAGTTATGAATTATCTTTCTCACTTTTTCTTCAGACGTGCATGAGTTTTGCATGCTTTCCTTTTGTCTCATTTCATTGACTGATTTGTTCAAAATCTCATCTATAGGGTAAGCACAGAAGGAAACAAACTGGGGAGTTTAAGGTAAATTCTCTGAATTAACTGCAGGATTTCTGAAGATGAAAATCCACACATGATAGCCCAATGTGTTATAAATGGTTACCACCTTGTAACATCTCCAGCTACTAGAGAATGTCAATAGGAAAATGTAAAGGCAGACAAATTTCTGCTGAAGGGTAAGGTAACGTGGGTTCAGTCTCAAAGATTTGTTCATTCTGGGCTGACTATTATTTTGTTTTCTGCAACAGGAAAAAAAGTAAACTCAAATATCCCTTAATGTTATTTCTAGCTTTTAGGTCTAGGAAACTCAGAGCAACTGATGCTGGTTGTGCAGTTTGAGTCTTATAGCACTAGGAGCCATTGAAACATTCAGCAGCATTTAGAACAGACATATTTCATAATTGGGTTAGTGATGTTTTTCTGCATAGAAGCTTGGACTTTTTATTCAAAATACAGATTTAACCATGGAAAAGCATAGTGGTGGTTTGTTCTAATGAGTCTAGCAGATTTGGAAAAGGTTATATAATATGTTGCATCAAGTAAGAGGTCTTCTAGTGATGAGGGAATGAACATTTAAAAACACTTTAATTTGTCATCTTGCAAAAAAATAGCCAACAACACGAATTATGCTGTGTCCATAAATCTAGCAATGTGCTAGTGGTAAATATTACATAATTGTAGATGTGGGATTTAGAGACGTAAACAGAAAGGCAGTCTAGCATTTGGTCATGAAAAAGTTCATTTTTGGTAAAGCATGCTCTTCAAAAAATCCAGCAAATTTAAGTCCCAATTAGATATTCAAGAGTAGGAGGCATATTCCTCCTGATTAGAGCTCTATTGAAAATACTGTATTCAGGCACAAAACAGAGTGACAAATAGAAGGGATCCTGATTCAAACAACAGAGATGGTTCTTGGGCTGGAAGATCTGTACTGTGGAAGAAAGAATAAATAGCCTTGTTTTGTTTAAATAAGCAAAGATGATAACATTCTTATATATGTCAAGGGGATAGGATAATTTTTTGTTTGTTTTAAAAAGGCTATTAATAAATTATGACATTGAGTCAGAGATTGTGGAAGCCTCTGGAGGTGCCACATACGAAGCTGTTCTGAAAAAAAAATGCTTTAGCAAGAGAGATGTAGCACAGGAAGGGAAGGGGAGTGAGTACCACTTAATCAGCTTGCATTCTTTATTTCTGAATAGTTCATTATTTATCAAAAAACATTTTTATATTTTAATTTCTTTGGGCAATTTCTCTATTGTTTGGACAGGAAAATCCTGTACTGAAAAATACCTTTTCATGAGCTCAGCCATCACCTGTAAAGGGAATGGTAAAACAGTTCTTAGGCACAGTTTAGTAGTCAATGTTGGTGGAAGGTGGATGGTTGGACTAGATGATCTTAGAGGTCTTTTTCAACATTAACGATTCTATGGTCCATGCCTCTGTGGAGGAAGGACTGAATGAAGTAGTGAGCTCTGTTTTTTATCATATATTTAAGAGAAAGTTCTTTACTTCAGGTTATAAAAGTTGGGAAGAAAAGCTCTGCACCGCACCGGAGGATGGTTGTTTCTTACAGATGTTTTGTACTTCCCTGTTGAGTTTGAACTATTCAGGTAAATGTACTTCAGTAAAACTGGGCAGATCAGTAATGAGTAATCCTATTAGCTTGATAGAATAATCTGTGTGATAGATTCTAATATTATTAGGCCATCTGGGGTGACTCCGTGTCCTCATATACACTAGGACTGCAAGTGCTTAGTTTTGTTCCCTGTAATTCTCTTTCTGTATGATGTGATGGGCAAGTTTGGCACTGGAATATCAGAGACAGTGATTTCAGGTGAAAGTAGTCAGTGGAGACTGAGACCAGTGGAAACATCGCAATATCAAAAAACATGGCAATGTTGTATCACTGGACACAGAATACATTTCTACTGTGAGCTTGATAAAGAGAGGCCAAACCGCAATTGTGAACATTGCATTACTGGCAGAAGCTGGTGCCTGAACAGTGTTTTTCTCCCTTCAGAAGGCAAGGCCATGACTTAATCTGAAGCCATGCAGTAATTGTGTCATCTGTGTCATACTGTTTTTATGAAATGAATCGAGTTTCTGTGACTTCTCAAATCACACAGTAAATAACTGGAAAGAACAACCCTTGTATCCTTTCCATTCCAGTGTCTCCACTGAATATGACACTTCATCAAACTCAGTGATTAACAACAGAACTTAATTAGCTTGGTATAAAGGTGAACTATGGAATCTGATAACATAAGCTGTGCTTTTTACTTCAGAGCTGATAGAACATGCTGCTCTTCAAATTTACAGGCTCCTGGTAATGGAGATTAATGATAATCTAATTAACCCCACTTCAACGGGGAGCACTTCCAATGCTACGGAGTCATGCTCGAATTGGTACATTCTGTGCTTATTTTGTGGTGGTGGTCTGCTTCTTTTAGGACAATTTATAAGGTAATAGCTTAAGAAAACATGTTTTGCATTAGTAAAGTACCGATTAGGTCATGTGCAGAAGTATAACTTTACTATGAAACTTTATTTTTTAAAAATCTTTACATGCATGTGGAAATTCCTGTGAACCAGTTATTTGAGACTGTGGATGTATGTGTAAGTTACCTGGCTTGAAGTGAATTATGTTGCTTTTACGCATAGACAGGCTGCAGTTTGTATACTCTAGAGGGTGCTACTGTTCTAATTGGTGAACAAACTCTTGCCCAGTTGTAAACTGGCACTATAATTATTTTTGAGCATACAAAGCTTTTATTGAAGTGAACAGAAATTGGATCCCACTGTTTCAACATGACTAGAAACCAGTGTTTAAGCTAATCTAAATCTTGTGCATGCTGTACAGAAATCATAACACCAGTGCTTCTCTAAACTGACAAGAAGGGTAAATTGCAGTATTTAAGTGTGTGAGGTGCTGTGCAAATAGGAGGCTTACATGAGCAGGGGTTTGCAGGACTAGAACTCATATTTTTACAGGATGTGTGCTCTTTATTAAAGGCTCTTGCTGGTAAACTCTGTACTGTGGTGTTTAAGAATGCAAACTGAATAAGCATAAGTCTGTTGCATGGTAGGAAATAATTTTCCTGTTGATTTTTGTTGCCAACTGACTGTAGTACCAGTGTTAATGCTTTGTTCACTTATATCATTGGTTTCATGGGATAGTAAGGTATTGTGGAGATGTATATAGCTGCTCAGTGACTTGAGGGAAATGTTTCAGTTTTTATTTAAAATATATTTTAAACACTTTTACTACTTGCTGTTTCATTGTCCTTGCCAAAACTAAATAGCATGAGGTCATATTTGGCTGTATCTGTGGCAACTCTATATTTCATAGTTTTTTTAACTTTAAATGTGAAAGATTTTTGTCCAGAAAATTAATTGTGAAGCAAGAAATTCAAAATATGTGAAATATTTATCCACAGATTCTGACTACAAGAAGTTCATGCTAATAACTGTAATAAGGAGCAGTAAGTGCCAATAAGGCACTCAGGTGCTTTGACTAGAAGTCCCAGTGTTGAAAGCATTACTCCCTTTCTGCTGAGGTGCTATGAGTTGATGTGCAAATATTCCATGCTTAGGGCTGAGATGAATAAGGTGTAACTGGAATTTCAGACTACATTTCAATAAAGTTCTGTAAGTTAATAACACCGTATTATTCTATTCCCTATTTTCCCTTAGGAAAATAAGGTAATTATTTAAGTAATGTCTTTATGATAGGATTGCAAATAGGAAAATAATCAAATAAGGCATGACTGTATTTCCTGAGAATGGTAAATAAAACAAAACAAAGTTCTATTTCACAGCATCCTCCTAGTATGAGTACCTCAGAGTTTCTTCTGGGATTAGAATTACAGAATGAATAAAGCTGGAAAAGACCTCTAAGATCATCAAGTCCAGCCATCAAGCTATCATCACCATGCCCACTAAACCATGTCCCTCAGTGCCACATCTCCACATTTCTTCAACTCCAGGGACGGTGACTCCACCGCTTTCCTCAGCAGCTCATTCCAATGCCTCACAACCCTCTGTGAAGAAATTTTTCCCAGTATTCAACCTGAACCTCCCCTCCTCCTCCATCAAAAGAGGGGTGGTCAGCAGGGACAGGGAGGTGATTGCCACCCTCTACTCTGCTCTTGTGAGGCCCCATCTGGAGTACTGCATCCAAGTGTGGAGCCCCCAGTACAAGAAAGACAGG
>JAOWBP010004220.1:3826370-3936736 GCA_028571105.1 Tragopan temminckii
AAGGCTGCTCCAAAAGTAATGCCTCCTATTTTATTATGTTGGCCCACAACATCAGAGGTAGCTGTTTGATGATATAGTGTAGTAGAGGCTGAACCTTCCCATCAGTATTCCATTACATTTTGTTTCTATATGGCAGATGGCAGAAGAGAGGCAGTCTAACAAAACGTATGACATGGAAGTGTGTATGGAGAAAAGGGATGTAATAGAATTTCTTTGTGTGGAAAAAATAGCCCCCACTGACGTTCATCAATGCTTGCTGAAAGTTTATGGAACAGATGTGAGCACAGTGAGGCTGTGGGTGGTGTGTTTCAGCAGCGGCAAGAGCAACAGTGAGCTACCTCCTCTGGTGCAGCTTGTTATGAGTGTGGTATGCAGGCTTTTGCTCATCACTGTCAAAAAATGTAGAGCTAATGGTGATGACTGTGTTGAAAAACATTGTTCTATAGCTTTGAATTGGCTTTATCAAACAGTGTTATCATGTTCTTTGTATTTGTTGTAGTTTCCATGAAGATAATTAGGAGGCATTACTTTCGGAGCAACCTACAGACATGTAGATGTGTACATGTAGTCCTTTTGTACTTTAACAAAAACTCTCAAGTCAGCTTACCTAAATTCGCTTTAATACTACAACATCTTGCTTGGCTCTGTTCTTCACACCACTAAATATCTGTCTCGTGTTTTTGGCTTGGAACAGTTTCACAGGGATCTTCAACAGTATTGATGGAGAGAGGGGGGGAAAAAAAAGCTATTTTGTCTCCAGATGCTATTCACATGTAACAGACTGTGCAGTTGATATCATGTGCATTCTTTACTATTAACAAAAGCTCTGCGTAACTGGAGTTTCCTTCATATGACCTCTCTTAGGACCAGGTCTACCTTAAATCACTATGAATTTGAAGGCTTCTGAACCCTCTTAATCACTCTGTAATACATCAGCACCTTAAATTGTGTACAAATATTACTAACTTTAGTGTTCTTTCCTTATTACCAAAGAGCATCATTTTATTTTTGTACCACTTACAGCCTATACATCCAACCTATAATCTACAATATTTTCTGTCGTGTGCTAAGATTTTAAAATACGAAACCTATACTGTGAATCTTCGTAATCATAGAATATTATTAATGAATGGAAGAGATTTTGTCAATTTCAGATTAAAAACAAAGATTTTACAATATACAAATATGCCAGTCTCCCACCTTTTGCAATGTTTTTACAGTAATCTTAAATGTTTCCCTTGTGTTTAGAACATCATTATAATGATTCAAGGAAGTATGTAAGCATATGGAATTTAATGAAAAGACATCCGTGCTTGAAGTCAAGAGTATACTTAGCCACCGTTCCAACTCAGTGGCTTAGAGTAGTCAATATCTGCCTAAACTGACTGCTAAATTCTTGAAGTCTTACCCAGATTTCACTTATAAACTTTCAATTATACAATTTTTCAAGAGCAGACTGATGAGAATTCTGATAGTCTCTATCCTCTATTAGTGTCTGGGATAGTACAGACACTTTTGTTTATCCTCCAGAAGACACTTGGCTGCATTTCAATTATTCTGCTGTGTAATGTTATTGTAAAGTGCTTTGAGAGTCTAAGCTGATGAAAGACTGGGTAAATGAAAAACATCCTGTCCGTTTATTTCAAATAACTGTAGATTTAGAGTATGGATTTGGTTCCTTTCAAATGCCAAATTTTCTACGTGAGAACATAGGGAAAATTATTTACTTGTGAGTTTTGCAAGTCAATTGTTTAGTAGCACCATATATTTTTGAAAATAGAGTAAAAGCACAAAAAAGAAAGTAGTAAAGTATATGAAGGGAATGGGAGAAAAATCAAAACACACTATCTGTCATAAGAAATTCTTTGTCATATTTCTCTTCACATTGGTTTTATGCTATTTGCTTCAAAACATTAGGTACATTTTTGTTCTGCCTGTGTTAATCTCTATTGTACACCATACCAAGCAAATATATAATCTCTACTGTGTCCCAGTCCTTTATACAGCTTTTTACTTTTTTCTTTATATTAAATTTTATCCAAATGTGTTGTGCCATTACCCGTACTGTGACCCACACTGTTGGTTTAATGTTCTTTCAGTGCTCATTTTGTTCCAAGTATATATTGTTAGCAGTTCAGATACATAAAGAAAGGGCTTTGGAGAAATAAAGGTAAAATAATACAAGTTGGCTAATGTGAATCCTCTTTTCATAGGCAGAATTCTCAGAAATCAACTTGATAGCCCATGCTGATGGCAATTATGCAGTAGATATCCAAGTATTTCGAAATGGCACTAAAGTTGTCAGGTAAGAAAAATAAGATAACAGCAGAAAGCAATAGGTGGCATAATTTCTGTGTGTAAGGTGTACTAATTGTATGTGTGGTGGAGATTTTGACAAATATGACACAACTTGATCACTAAGCATGACAAGAATCTGAACAGTGGAGTAGAGCCTGAGACAGTGAGTAAATCTCTCAACATTTAAATCACATGAAAAATGGAGCAGGTCCCCTTTGAGCTGTCTGAAACTGGCTCTTACCTGACTTCAGCTGCTGAGATTTTTCTCACAGAGGCCACCCATGCAGCTCCTCACTACCAAAATGCCATGTAAGCTCAGAATTAAGTCTGGTATAAACACATGTATGGGAATCAGAGTTATCAATTTGAGTCTTATGTTTCTGTCAAATTTATGTAGTCTTGGTGATTTAGTACATATCAGACTGTTATAGATGAGAAATAATTGTTTCATGCATTGAGCATTTTCTATTCATTGAATCATAGAATGGCTCAGGTGAGAAGGAATCTTAAAGATCATCTAGTTCTGTTGCCCTGTTGGGCAGGGTTGCCAACCACTAGACCAGGCTGCCCAGGGCAAGATGGGACTTCACAGGGGCTGAGCAGGCAATTACCTCCCTCGCCCTTCTGACCACAACTCCTTGTCAGGGCTGCTCTCAACAAATTCTTTCTCCAGGCTACAAATATCTGGGATTTCCCCAGCCAAAGTGCAACACCTTGGCCCTGTTGAGCCTCATTAGGTTTACATAGGTCCACTTTTCAAGTCTCTCCCAGGCCTGTCTGGATGGTATTTCTTCCTTCTATTCTATCAACTGCACCACTCTGCTTGGTGTCATCAGCAAACTTGCTAAGGGTATGCTCAATCCCACTGTCTGTCATTGATTAAAAATGTTGAAGAGCACTGGTCCCAAGACAAATCCTTGGAGGGCAGCACTCATGAACAGCCTCCATGAACACCTGGGCACAGATCCATTTCCCACAACACTCTGGCTGCTGGCAGAGGCATTTGTCTGCTTTGTTTATCAGTTTCTGAGTGATGACAGACATAGAAGTATACTGAGAACATATTCAGAGTTTATATAAGTGATTTATCTTTAGTGGCAAAAAAAAAAAAAAAACAAAAACAACTGAAAAGCCACAATAACTTCTCTCTTCTCAGCAGAGCTGCAATATTTTCTAGATGCTGATATTCTCAAAAATAATTTGATCATTGATTAATACCAATATATCTCTTTCTTACTAGGTCATTCAGACCTGATTTTGTCCTCGTTCGGCAACATTCATTCAGTATGGCAGAAAACGAAGATTTCCGAAACTTGATCATCGGACTGCAGTATGCAGGCATCCCTAGTGTCAACTCCTTGGAATCAATCTATAACTTCTGTGACAAACCATGGGTGGTAAGTGATGTACCGAAAAGTTCTCTTTGTGCAGACTTAGGAACTTACTTCTGTTTGCTTATTTAGTTCTTGCTCACGAACGCTGAGTTCGTGTGACCGTGTAAAGTCACAGAGCAGTGAAACATTTGTGAGAGGAATAAAAAGCAAACTAAGGTATTTAAACCTTTTTTTTTTTTCTTTTCCAAAAAGACACTGTAGGCAGTGTGGAGATAGAGAAAAATATTTGTGGTATAAATACTGAAATAAGTGAGGAAACTAATGGAAAGCCTATCCACTACTAACATCCTTCCTCAAGTGAGGAAAGTATTTATTCACAATTTGTGTGGGAAAAGCGAGCTGAGAATATTTTTCATATTTGTGGTTTTGAACATAATTTAAAGACTTTTAGCCAGTGTTTTCCTCATGCCTGCAAAATTTTTGGGGCTATGCTTCAGCGAGGAAGCCTGAAGCTATTAGTTTCATCATTTGAAAGCTCTTTTCATAATCTTGGGTACATTGGGTAGGAGTTGACCTTTTTACAGTTACACCTGGAGTAATGAGGCACACTGGAGAATCACTGAAACAGTTTTAGTGTAGAAGCTAATTCTGCTTCTCATTGCACGCTTTGTAGTGATGGAGATAGACTTGGATGATATTTTTGTTCATAGAGAACTAATTAGCATGAACAAGTTAAAATATTATGCTGTAAAAGATGATTATGGATGGTACTATCATTTCCTTTCATAGATGTGTTCGGTTGCCAAGACCTAATGAAGCTTTAACGGATACTACTTGCTATAAGTAGCCAGCAAGTCCTGTTCTTATCCTCTTGATGCTTAAGTAAGAAAATAACTTAGTACAATTATTTTTTACAATAAAGCTTTCCTTTAGTGTGATACTTTGTGGCCTCAAAGATGTTTATTTTACATTTACTTTGAAAACCACTATAGAATATAGTCAAATGTTGAAACATACGTATCTTGCAGTTAATTTTATACATTTTTGTTGCAATAAACTACAGCAGGGAATAAAGAATTGATAGAGTATTCACAGCTTTCCAGAATACATATTGTACATTGCTGAATCAGGCACATTTAAATGCAGTAATTATTCAGTAAAAAGAAACCAATATTCTTCTGATGGCATTAGTGTCATGGCTCTTCCTAAACCAAACCAAGATATGTTTCTTCCATCTGATCTCATTTCACACATGTGAAATGAGCTGGTTATCCTCTCTGATAATAGCTGAGGGTAACTGAGTGTTGTAGAAATAACTGCTGTAATAACTGCCATATCTGCTTATGTTTGATTTATTTATTTTCATATATTCTCTTTTGGGCTTAATTTTCAGTACTATTTCCAAGCTCAGATATGAATGCAATTAAATTTTTTTTTTCAGTTAGCTTACTTTATTTGAATATAGAGAATGATTTTAGTTTCACTGACAATTTTCTACCTTGCTATTTCTACCTCTGATAGCCAGAATACATTTTATTTGAACTGCTTAAATTTTACACAGTCTCAGTACATTTAACATCTCTTGGATGTTTCCTCTCAGAATATCTATCCTGAAGAATTTTTAAAGTATCAGGTCACTCGTTTCAAGCCAACATCTTTCACTTTAAAATTTACTGCCATGTTTCCTTGAATGAAAGTTGTTTTCATTATGATGTGTAACAGAAGGATTGTCTCAGTTCTTCTTTACTACCTGTGGCCATCAACTGAGACTGCAAATGTGCAAGTGGTTCCTCTTATAAGTTTATAACTGGACTGTACCTTAATTTATCCTACTTTAAAAGAATGCAGAATTTTAACCTGAGGAAAAAATAGTTTGTCAAAATACGAGGGGTCTTGTTTGTGCTTTTAACTTGGAATTTTGTGATTTCTGTTCTCTGTTGTAATGGGAGATGCAGAGACAACCATATTCATCCATATTTCATTGTGAAATCTTTCTCAAGTGGCCACTTTAGGGATGGTGGCCACTACAAGACGTCATGTAAACCTGCTACAAGTCATGTCTGGATTTAATATTCAAAGGGTGAAAATCCATTGGTTCTTTGATTTAGCCAGTCTCATAAATATTCAAGTAATGCAGCAGAATGTGAGGCCTGTTTATTTTTACTATTATTTTCTACCTTGTTAGATTAACTCAAACTCAAACATGCTACCTTGCCTATGTAAAATCCTGAGAGCAAACTATATTCTAAAGAAAAATAAATGAGAAGAAAAATAGGTTTCACTTCATACATACTTTTTTTTATAAAGTGAATCTTAGCGTCAGAAAAGAGCATATTCAGCAATCATGAATGTCAATTCATATTCAGCAATCGTGTCCATGTCAATTTTGCAGTAGTGCAAGTAAGCAAAAATGTGCATGGACACACAGTAGATTAGACTCGTCTCTTCACAGTGCATCATGGTTGCCTTCCTGAACAATTCTTGTTAGCATGGAAGATCTGATATTTTTTATGAATACTTCTATAAAAATTGCAGATTCAAAAGCATGACAATTACAAAGTAAAAGTATAGATAAACTATCATCCTTATTAATTGATAAGAAATAGACCTCTTCTATAATGGAAAATTCGATTTGCAGAAGTGAATTAAAATTCTGTAACAGTGGAAAAACACAAAGTGACACAAAGGCTCACTGCGTTGGACCCTAGGGGCTGAAAAATTACTGAATTAGCTGTGGACACCAATCATTTGTATTTACGTGAGTGTAAAATCAGGAGAGCTGTATAAAATTTGTAGAAGGGGAAGTCAGAAGTTAGGCTAATTATAAGAGGGCCATGGAATAGAACAAGAGTTAGAATCCTAAATACAAGATCTTTGTTTCCTAAGTTACTCTACTTCACAGTAACAGGTCTTTGCCTTTATTAGAACATAGAACACAGCATTCTTTTTTTTTTTTCCAACTCTGAAAACAGATTGACATCCTGCATTAGAAACTACTGCACATTCCTGTAATTTTTTGATAGAATGCTTTACACTGCAGGTTTCTGTGTCACTGCCAGTAGACAGTCAGCAACTTTGTATTTAAACTTTTATATTTGTATGTTATTGAAAGATGGGAATGTGGTGGGAAAGTTGCCAGAACACAGTCAAAACATTTCTAAAATCAAGTCTTAAATCCCGTTTCCTAGTGTTGGGACATACATAGTTCCTTCAAATGCAAGTCAAAAGTTCAAAGGGCTATACAGTGCTTTGAAAATTTAAGATGCTAGCAACTGTGGCAAAGAAAATACTGAATTGAATGTGTGTGCGGCGAGGTGTTTGCATACTGAAATATGTTAATGACTTGGGTTATTACAGAACTTCTCTTATTTCACTTCTGTGATAACACCACCTACCTCATGAAAAATTCATGATCCTCACTTTAGAGATGGTTTCTACTTAAATGCTAGTAAGAACATCAGAACTCGGGTTGAAAGCATGAATTTTACAAATAGAGACTGTTCTTTGTTACTAAGTGCATACCGAGCTGTGGAAAAACTGTTTTAAGGTTAATTACTTCTCACGATAATTGGAATGTTTCCTTGCATTGTCATGTTGCAAAGTCATAGGTTCTAATGAGATAAATTAGGTCTAGTTTAATTTATAGTTATTACACTGGGTTCAGTTGATACAGAAAGATATATTTTCTTTGCTGGATTTATAATCTATTTTATGATAGTACTCAAATCTAGCTTGTGCAGCACCTGTTATCTCACTGACGAAGCACTGAGATTTATAGACTAGTTATTTTATTGTCTGTTTTACTTCAGAAAAATTCATTCCAGAAATAATTGAGACCTTACTTCACTGAGGCTTATGACACTCTAATCTTTCTGGTAGTATTTGATGTCAGTAAGCAAAGTATGTAATCTCAGAGGACAGAAATAATTTAAACTGACAATAATGTCAATGCCTGAAGTAATCTCATGCTTATGGTTAGGGCTGGGGTAATAATATATTTGAAAAAAGAATAAAATCCATTGCATTGTGTTGCTATTTTAAAGAAAATACATAATTCTGTTTTGCCAATGTATTTCTGCATATTCCCTATTATGATCAATGTGAAATTTGATTGTTTAAATGCTTGCATCAAGAGAACTCTGCTCTTGATTTTTACGTTTAATTGCAAATAGTGATGATAGAAGCACAGTCTTGGAGTACTACAAATCACTAGCAGTGATCCATACTAACTGTTCATCTGTACTGTATATAGCAAATATCCAATAAGTGGAATTATGAAGTGAGATAAAATTAACAGGTGAGGTTACTTAACATACAAACTCTGGCTTCCTTGTCGGGAGCTGTAAGGTTCGAAGTCCATAGCTGCTATAAATAGAATATTTTATTTTGATTAAACCTTGGCTATGACATAGCAGTTCCTTTCATTGCAGAAACTGAATTGCTGTTTCTAGGTTCAGATACTGATAATATTTTAACAGAGCAAAGATGACAATTCCTGCAATTGTATGTACTAAATATATATTTTTGAAGACGAAAAAAATCTTTGTAATTAGCCTGATTCCGTGATGGCTGTTCTGACTCTTTTGCCGAAGAGGAAAAACACAGCAGCATCTGTGGCTGTCTGTAAATCTGTTTTTTCATTAGCGTGACTTTGGGAGGCTGGTTGGCTTAGAAGGATTCAAGAGTCTACTTAGACATTAAGTACACAGCCATTCTGGTGAAGGAGATGGCAGAACCTACAGAAAACACGTGAGCATTATGATCTTAGTTTGTTGCTGCCAAGCTGGTGGGAGCACTTGAAGCGCTGACTTGTTATAATCACAGAAGGGATGTAGGAGCCCACTGTAGCATGTCAAGCTGCTGCATAGACATAACAACTTGCAAAGGGTGTCTGTCGCTGCACTGATGGGAAGGCTGGATGCTGAGCAGGCTCAGCCTCTAGTGAAGTTGGCGTAGTGACAAAGAGCTACATCATTCTCCTGTTCAGCAGTGTGGGAAATAGAGGGAGAAAAATAGGAATTCTTTTCTGGTCAACAGTTGGAAGAGTGGAATTAAGATCCAGAAAACAGACTTATCTGTATTTTAAAGACACCTGAAAGATTCTGGTATTTTTTTTATGTAGAGTGCCAGGTGTAAGCTCATATACAAAAGATCACTGTGACTTTACTTTGTTGTAGGAGTTTATTGCTATTAAAGATTTGAAATGCCGAAGAAGTGTGGTGATATATTCTGTGATGCCAAAAGTGATTTCCTTGCTCATCTGCACTCATTCTGAGACTGATTATAATTTTTAATTTTATCAGACTTCATTGTATTATAAATACCAGTTACTCTTTGTGCCTTTTCCTACAGTTCATGAGTCAACACTCAAGTGAGTTTAGAGCAAATTTGAATTTTTTTCCATCTTGCTCCTTTTGCCAAACTTACGTAACTCCATGACTTCATGTGTTGTATTTTACTTCGTGTTGTTTTTGCAGATTTTCTCCTTACTTATCTTCATCTTTCTCTTATTGAACACTTTGTTTCTCTGTTCTCATCTTCCTATTCTGGAAGGTCGTTTTTGACTGTCCTTTGTTGCTTTCTGATAGAATCAGAATATTTTCCCCTGACTTGTTTTCTCCTTCATTTGTTGCTGTAAGAAGTTGCACTTCTGTGCTTCCTCACTTTTCAAGATATACTTTCATAATCTGAGCTGCAGACTTGGGCACTGACAAGAAGGTTACAGGCACTCTGCAGGGAGAAGCATATAAAAGAAATGAGCTCTGTTCATTCCAGCTTCCTGTTGACAGAAATTATTGAGGCTATGCCAGTAGGCAGACACAGGCACACAGATAAGTTTCAATATTGTGTCATAGTATTTTCTGGAGAATGAATAACAGATAAAATGAATGTCCATGAGAAGAAAAGTCTTTTTGAAAATCTATTTACTGTAAACTTAATTTTATGAGTCAACCTTCAGTGCTATTTTGTCTTAATGAGATAAAATATAAACTTCTTAACAAATAAATTGTGTTTTCAGCCACGCTAACAAGGTTGATCTACCTGATAGAAAATACTGGGGACAGTGAGCAGCCAAAATATGGGAGTATGTGAATCCCACCCACTCATGCTGTTTAGTATCCTTTTTCTACTCTTAAACTTCAGGAGGCCATGGTAGCAAAAGCAGTTCCTTCGTTTCAGGAGTGGAGACCAAGGGCTGCACCTCTCTTCCTCAAGATTTGCTTTCTTAGGTACTGTATGTCATTGCATGACTGACAATGTCTGAACAGGTTCATAACACAATGTGTGACAGTCCCCTCAACGAATTCAATTTGCTTCTTTGAAAGCAAGTACACAAAGGGAGAATATTTTTTAAAAACCAGTTTTGTGGCTCTTATTCAACTGAAGGGTATTCTGTAGGACAGCCAGAGAACAAACAGTCCACATGTGCTATTCTCCTAGTCCGGATCTGAGCAGAACTTTAAGGATAAAAACTGTAGTTCTCTGTCAGCCAGTGAAGATCTTGGTGTCTGCTCAGTCTGCCAGCTAAAGCTAAAACACGTTGATGGATTTGTAGTGAGAGAGTTGAAAGTAAATTCACAAAACTGAGTCAGAAGGAAGGTAAAAACATTTTAAGCGTTTTGGTTAAAAGTAACTTACTAGTGACTTTGAATGCTAAATTGAAGCAAAGAACATAGTAATTATTGATTTTTAAATACATTACAAAGGAATCTACGTACATCAAACAGTCATTTCCTGTTTGTAATTTCATTCCTGAATAAAAAGCAATGGATTTGCTTAATTTTACTTTCCTAAAATATGAAAGTTCACATGAAATTACTTGAGAACAGCAGAGAACTTTAAATAATGAGGCTGTCACAGTGCAGTGGATTAGTTTTCCATGCAGCGTGCAACTTTTACAGGACTGTATTCATAAATCTGTTTGAACTATGAAATACTTATATGTAAATTGATTATATGTTTTCCTTTGACTAGTAGCTAATGCTGTGAGGCTAATTTAATACAGAAGTAGCTTCAGATTTTTTTCACTACATTCTTGAATTTTTGTGCAAAGTTGTTGTCACTTTGCCCTGTTCTTCTCTGTGCTAAGGAGCAGAACTGGGAGCTCTTGACATCCATTATAGACTTCCACTGCACTGAACGCTTCCAGAGGCAAAAAGTTGAAGCAGATAGTTACCAATTTCTTAGCTTCTACTGAAAAGAAACTATATTTAAATAAATCTAGAAACTGACATACCTATCACTAACATTCCTGTTCTATGAAGTGCTTCTTCTCTAGTTTACAGTTCAGTTTATACCACTATAGAGCACAGCATAGTTTGGATGCTGGCCACCTCAGAGAGGTCCTGGGACTTTCTGTGCTGGACTTGAAAGAGAGTATGTTTACTTATCCTGTCTTGGGTGGTAGCATTCCATCACTGAGCTTTGCCAACAGATAATATGAAAATTTATCAGTTTTCCTCTTCTTGTAGCAAGAAGATTAAGAAAATCCATGTACATATGAAGCCCATATTGATCGAGTTTGAATTTTGAGAACAAATTTGTATATGCACATACTTGTGTCTATGCATGCTTTGAGAGAGGAAAAAATAATTTAACTAGATATTTAGGCAGTTTTAAAATAAGAGTTTATTTTTCAACAGTTCTGTATGTAAGTAATGCATTGTTTCTGAAAGCAACTTCATGTTGAGACATCTGAGCACCTGCAAAAAATTTCACCAACTTATGAGGGTCCTTAACAACTGGAGGGCTATATCAGCAAAAATACTGTTTGCGTTGTAGGGCTGACTCTTCCTATCCTAATGTGAAGCTGCATTGAATTAAATTTTATTATTTTCTCAAAATTAAAATTTTAACTGGAGAATCTCATACTGGGGGAGGGGAGCAACAAAAAGAAAACCCATGCCACACAATAAAATCTCTTTATTGTAGTGAGACTGAAATTCTTATGAAAAGTGCTTAAGCACACGCCCAAGTCTCATTAAAGTAAACAGGTGCACAAATGTTTCCTTGAAGAGGACACTGAACTCAATGTTCCCATAACAGTGGAATCAACTGCACATTCATATTGCTGCCAACTGCACCCAAGAAAGAGTTTTTATTTCAATGACTCAGTTCATAAAATTTTGTTTCTTTTTCTATCTTTTCATCCTAAAATAAGAAGTTCCAAGTCATCTTGATCTCGGCTGCATGGTATGACTAGCTCTTTTCTGACAACCACTTGATCTGTTTCTATGCTTTATGCTTATAACTATTTCCTTTTTTTTTTTTCTTAATTCTCATATTTCCCTTAAATCTCACTTTCCTCAATGTCTGGACCTTCTGTCACTGCCTCTTCCATTAGTCAAGGTGTTTTGCATTGCCAGATGCCTTGCTACTCAAATTTGCAAGTCAGGATGAAATTTTTTCTACCTCTGACTGTGATCCTCTTTTAACTTTTTTTTTTTTTTTTTAAACATCCTGCTTCTCTAACTCTTGGAGGAAAGAGAAAATTTACTCTCATGAGAGCAGTTTATACATGGGAGCTCTGCACCCACGCAAGGGTATGAGGTTTTTATTTAGAGGTGATTTTTGCGTTATCCTTTTGAAGTTCTTAATCATTTGTATACCTTGTCAGATAAAACTGGCGGAAAAGTATTCCAGCAGTTATTTGCAGTCGTAATTGCAATTGAAGTGAGAGGAGATGTATTTATACTGCAAGAAAGCTGCAGAAATCAAATAAATGCCTGTGGAAATTCTGGATAATGTGAAGCAGAGATGCCCAGATCTTTCTGGGAAGGATCAACGCAATCCACACAGGCCCAATAGCTTCATCTCAGTAGGTGCAGATAGACATCCCAGTGGGTAAGGAGGGAGTTGAAGATGAAGGAGCTGAGGAGATTGCAGCTGCAGTCAAGGGTGAAAGGGAGGAAGAGGAGGAAAGGACAAGATGTTAGTCCCTGAGCAATGGGCTGAGCAGCAGGACTTGAATAAAAACTAGTGCAGAAGGGCAGCTCAACTTGGTGATCAGCACCAATATTCTTGTGTGAGGTTGAACCCCAAAAAGGTTGGGAAACAATTCAGTTTGTGTTATAGAATTACTGCTTTAATTATGATGTAAGTTCCCCATAACTTATCTTTCCATTCGCAGTCCAACTGTGTTATTTGGCTTTGCATAGTAATAAAGGAAAACTACTGCAGGAACATCAAGATCTTTTGTCAGTTCCCATCTTATCTGTATTCTGTTAATATGCCCAAACTGATTTGTGGGCAATGTTTCATTGTTAAGTTACCACGTCAAACTCTGAATTGACTTTGAAAGTTTGAATACTTCCATTAAGTTGTCTGTCAGATCCTACTGACAGAAAGTACTGAAATTACAGTCTGCTGTCTGTTCTGTGTGATTCTTGTAGGTACCAACACATCAAATGTGTATATGCCTTCTGGAAAAGTACTTAATGTTTACTAAGTCATAGTAGAGGAAACGTAGTTGAATAACAGCAAAGAACCAGTATTATGAAGAAAAAGAATAACACAGATATTGCTCAGGTAGTAATAGAAATAAAAAACCAATAGCAGCAAATACAAACGCAGAAACTGTAACAATAAGGGATAATGAAAAATCTTGGTTAAATTCACTCCCACGCAGTGCATGTGCCAAATGTACCCTTCCACACAATCCCTTAATTTCTTTTCCCACTGAAGGTCCTACAAGTATTTGTTGCTCAGTCTGCTGGCTAGCAGAGGCCTGCTATCTTTGCACTAATGATACTGAGTGTTTGTGTGTTTTTTGAGTGTTTCTTACTCTTACAATGCAGCCACGTTTTCCTTGAAGGACCAGACTTACAAGCCGCAGCCTAAAAATGGTTTTTCTTCATCAGGACACTTTTCAGGGTGGGATCTGAAAGGGGTTAAAAAAAGTCACTGTGTCGCAACATTTGATTAACACAGTCCAATCTTCCAACTGTTGTTCATAGTCTGCTTCTAAGAAATTTATGTTCAAAGAAAGCTCTCAGAAATACTGAATACTGAAATTATGCTAGAAACTTTAAAAATTTTACTTCAGCAACTTCACCCACAAACACTGATACGCATTTCATTTGTTTGGAAAAGGGTAAAATTTCCTGTGGGAATACAGGAATAAAATGCTCACATCTCAGCAGTCAAAGATAAGTTAAATCTCAAAAGCATTGGTTTTTTTAGTAACTTAGTGATCAACTTTTTTTTTTTAAAACTTGTTTCTCTACTGCTGGGGAATGTCAGCTCACCTGGTTTTGAGTCCAGGCAGTCGTGTGACCATTTAAGTTGTTACCATGCAGTATTAATGGCCAGTTGGACTTATTCCATTGTCAGTTAAAGCCAGCCTTAAATTGTAAAAGGGATAGATAGTGAACACATGCAATAAAGGAAAATCTCTGACAAAACTGGTCTTGTAGTACGTAGGTAAGAGACACTTCCCTAGAAGGGAACAATTTTAAGGCAAACGTGAAGTAGTTTGTTGCATCAAAATTTTATTCAACATACCATGAAACTCTCCACTAGAATGGACAATGGTATAACATATCGTTCTATCTGGAAAGAGAGACTAGAAACTTGCTGTAATTAAAGGTAACACAAAACACCATCATATCTAATTAATTTTTTAAAGGAAAAGTTTGCAGTTTGTTCAGGAAAAAACATACGACCATTTTAGGGATGAGGTGATTGTAATTAAACACATTTTAACACCTCTAAAGCAATAAGCAAGTCATTATTCAAATCTTTGAGATTAACCAAGTGACTTTTTTCGACCATTCACTGATAGAGTGCACTACATGCAGTCAAGTTTATGGTATTCTATTCTTAGTGTAATGAAATTCCATAAAGCTTTTGTATCAAGTCAAAAAGTCATTATCTTTTTGATTTATTATTTCTTCTTATTTATATCATACTTTATTGGAGAGGAGAAAAAGTGATTTTATCCAGTTCTTTTTGAGAAGCACCGTCTCCAAAGACTCCTGCTGAAATGTTAAGTTCTTTGAAGTTATTTTGTTTCATAACCATTAAAAACTTACAGGACTTTTGATATGCCTACAAAATACTTCATATACATACCATGCAGCTCTGCCAGTGTTCTGTGTTTCATGAACATCCCATACCAGAGAACATTCAGCACGGGATTAGATATTGATTCAGTAGTTTATCATCTAAAAATATCTTGCTCTTGCCCAGGCAAGAATGTAATAAACTTTACTGTGATTTAAAGGCATAATTTAAGGTCAGACTAGTTAGTGCAGTAAATTGAAACACTTTAAAACTTTATAGACGGAACAATAATTAGGTCAATTTAGCACAGATTGTCTTTTTTCCCTCTTCCTTGGGTAAGGCCTACAAACAAGTCTAATCAGAATTGTTACTGCAGTTTCCAGCAAGCTGTTGAAACCCAGTCTAGGTAGAAAAGCAGAAGGGGTGCAATGTGGTATCCCATATTCAATGTATTTGCAAACTCTGTGCATCTTCTCAACTATCCAGATAGAGCAGGATTTTCAGAAGTGGTAATTTGCTTCAATCTGTGTAGCTGGTGGTTTTTTAAATTTTTGGTTTAACTGTTCAAAAGGAAAATATAGAAGATGTAGTCTAGATCAAATTTAATTGCTAATCTGTTTTAATGAATTTGTTGTTAATTTTGTTTTTCATGAATAGGATTCAAGAAAAGTAGGAAAAACAATCAGCAGTTTATAGATGTACAATTAAAATGCCAATATTGTTATGTGAATTTGGGTTGAGTTTATCAAATCACTTATTTAGGGATAGAGTTCAACAAGGAATTTCTAATATTGGAGACGTGAGTGAAGCAGAGATCCAGTAGGGAATAGGGATACATCAGCCACCGTTTTTGTGGAGTTTCTGACTTTGTTTATATTCTCTGCCTCAGGAAATTTAAACCTACTTTTCCTATGTGCTATTCCATAGCTTAACTACTAGATTATATGCACTTCAGAGTGATAAATGAATATTACGTGTGGTTAGTACTATTTTAAGTAAGTAAACATTTGTCAGCATTGATATGAAATACAGTTTTCTTATGTCTTGAATGGATGTCATTATCTCCACAAAGAGTGTCATTTTTCTCACTATCTTTCAGTAAAAATGGGGAAAAAAAATCAGGAAAGAATTACAGGAAATCCTACAAATAATTTTTTTTAAAGAGAGTTTTACATAAAGGTAGATTTATTACTAAATGATTTATTTTAACATAATGGTTTGGCTAAAATCATGTATTTAATAGACAGTATTTCATCATGAAATTTTAAATTTGGATCTTGGATAAGGACAGGAATAAATAGTAAGTTGCCAGGAATTCTATTCGCAAACCACCTTATTTTGGTAGCTGTGATAATATTTCCTTTCCTTGAGGTCTTTTTTCTACAGCACATATCCAACTAGAATTTTTTAGGCTTCTGGTGAAAACTATTCATCGTTAAGGTATTTTCCACTGGCCTTCAAAATTTAAATATGTGTTTTACCAAACCTAAGTAAACACCACTAAATTAAACAAATTTTTTATGCCAGCTGGATATGCAATGCAAAGCTTTCATCATTTTTTTTCCCTTTAAATGGTTTTTACTATCCCTTCACCCTCAATTGCATTAACAGAGCATTTGATCATACCGCATCACAGACAGACTTGTATTGTTCTTTGCTTTTTTCCTGTTTGTAACCAGCAAATCCCGCTATTCAAACTGTTGTGCTAATTTGTTTATGTCTCATGTTGGCATAATGACAACTAAACACATCATGGGCATGTACAAGCCAGAGCTTTGGAGTCTTGAAACAATAGTGGTCTTTTGACTGCCAAAGTCATCTTGCTCCCTAGAAACCTCATTTGCTAAGCTGTAATTTCAAGAGATTTGGGTTTTTGAACTGTTAGAGCAGAAGAGCTGAACTGCTCACTATAGAGAACAGCCCTTAAATATATTTCTATTTAATAAAAGATTGCATTTTTGTGTTTAAATATTGCTTGGCTTTTTGTGTTCTTAATACTGTCTACATTATAGGTAGAGTGGATATGCATTGAGGAAAGGCCCCAGAGAGAAAATGTTAATAGAACACATAGCTGTTTAAATTATCAACATCACTGTTGATTGAAGATGGTGGAAGAATGGCTATGTGGCTAAGGTACATGGCTAGAGCCTAGGAAATTAAAATTCTCGTTTCCTCTTCATCTGACTTGTATATGACACACAGTTAGTTATTGCTTTTCTCTGCTTTCCAATTTTGCAAAATTGCCTTTCAGTGTCACTGAAGTGCCAGAAGATAAATTAATGTGAAATACATTTGATCTTTGGATTGAAGATGGTAGGAAATGCAGTATTATAATGACTTCATCACAAAGTCAGCTTAAAATACGCAGAGTATGAGGTGTTTGAAAGTCAGTATTCCAATTTATTTCATTTCATGTAGGTGTGAGAGTAACTCTCAGAGATACTGTTCTTTTTTTCTCTGTGTAAGATGTCATAGCTTGGGTGGATTAAAAAGATGCGTAGAAGTGAGAAGAATTAGATATTGTTTGTGTATTTTATGCTGAGTTTATGAAACGCAGAAGACCAAAAGCAAGGTGATGGTATAAGAACCCTTCAGCAGAATGTGATTGGTCTCCTGAGATTCTGTTTTGCCTTGCTTTACAGTTTGCCCAGCTGGTGTCTGTCTACAAAACTCTGGGTCCAGAGAAGTTCCCGTTAATTGAGCAAACATTCTATCCAAACCACAAGGAAATGGTATGTACAAGTACCAGTACTACATTAGTTAACTGGCTCTGTTAAATAGTGACTATAAACACGCATGATCCATTTCTCATTTACTATCTATTTTAAAAGCAATTTTGGTAATTTTCAGAGGGATGAGATGTGGTGATCACTTGAAAGCACTGTGGTGGCTAAATGAAGATTTTCAGATCTAAAGGCTAACATTTTTTCAACTAATCAGCTTCAGACTTCAAGAGATTAAATGGCTGTAAAGACACAGAACAACTATTAAAGTGCAAGGGTTACTTTTATGTTTTGCTTCAAACTAATTATTTAAGATATGTTTGAAGAGTTCATTATTTATCTAGATGACGTGCCTACAACTGTAGAACTTTGAACTTACCTAAAATTAGGGTTTTTTGTGACTTATATGTTCATGTACCTGAGCTGACAGTGTTTGATTTCCAGCCCTTTACACATATAAAGGTATTCATTAAAGTGACACTTGTGATCTTCACTTAACATTTTCCTAAAATGAAATTACCCTACAAATTTTCGATCTTTAGATGGAAGTAGTTTCCTTTGTCATCAAGTTGTTTTTGAAGACAGATTGGAAGAGGGTGCATCAGTGTAACTGTTTTCTTGAAACTGGTCTGGCAGGATGTAAGCATAGTTTCCAACTTGCTGATGAACGTGCAACTGTGATTATTTTTGTGCCTGCATATGCAGAATCCACATAACCTAAAGAAAACACATCTTACGCTGGACACATTTGTATTCTTTTCATGTGTTTTCTAAACAGAAATTCTTTTTTTCTAGGGGAAATACCTTCACTTAGAGAGGGTATAAAGTTGTATGGAGGCATCAGATATTTTTAGTATATAATCCTGATCTTGCCCTTCACCGTCTATTGCACAGCTGAGATTTGAGTGCATCAGGTACCGCTGCAACGTCCTGATAAATGCATTAGTTAGCTGTTTATTTAAGGTCCTCAAGCTGTGATTGCTTTGTCCATTTTGAGATTGATTAGGACTCCATCATCATAGATGGCACTTCAGACTTATCCAGTTCTCCTCTCTGGTCCCTTTGGAGTATTGACTCACAGATGTTACTCTTTTATTGTATAAGACACTGAGGAAAAGAGCCATTGCTACACATATGTATTTAGGAAATCTGCTACACAGAAGTTCTGTGAAGCCAAAGGAGAACGGTTACTGATATAGAGCAGCAGATCTAATTCTGTATAGTCAGTACTTTGGGAATTGAAAGATGTTTCTGTTGATGGATTTGTCAGGAAAAACAGTTTCATAAAATGTATATTTTTATGTCTTGGGGATACGTTAGTAATAGGCAGAGAAGTAAAACCACATCTTTTGTTTTGCTATATGTTTTCTTTCTTTAATGCTATACATATATCTCCTATTATTCTTAGAATGGCCAAGATTAATGCTCTTCTATAATTTCCTGCACAAAAGTAATTGTTCTTCATTATTTTATCAGCTATTAGTCATTGTCCTATTGAAAAAACAGACCTTTTAAGGTATTTCTTAGTTTTACTACATAGGTCACTCTGAATGTAATGCCTCCTATTTAACTCAGTAGAAACTGCAACAGATACCAAGAGCACAATAACACTATTTGATAGAGGCAATTCACGCTATTTTTCAACGACTAATTGAATTGAAATTTTGTAATAAAACGCCAAGAAGATTTATGCATTCATTTGACATATTTTGCTTGTTTAACTGAGTATGAAAAATGTTGGGATGTTTTTTCCATTCTCTTTCCCTTTGGGTATTTTTTTCCTCTACATTGCTTATTAATGTCTGAACTGATAAGTTATTTGTCTTTTGTTGAAACTTTTGAATGCCTCTACTCTCCACATTTGAGTAAATTTTTTACATATTTTTCTATGCAATGAATATTAATCTAGAGAAATTATTATCTGCTTCAGTATTCCATTGCTGTATGTCATACAAATATGCTGTAATATATGATTATGCTGAAGATCATTTGTGTGGTTTTGCCTTCTGATGAAATTCTGGGAACTTTGTGACTTGAAAAATAATCAGGCAGCATCACATTAGATAGCATTTTTATTTGAATTTCTAGAATAGGTGGTAAAATAATTTCGATATCACTAGTTCCTTAGTTAATAAATTGAAATAATATGCTATTTGAATTTTTATTTTTAAACACTATTTATGGCCTGCCTTGTTTGCATTTACTTTTATAGAATTTGATTTTTACTGTTTAACTTTTTGTAGTTCCTTTTGTGCTCATTCATTCATGTCGTATCGCCCAAATCACAAGCTCGAGTTCCTTTCATCCAGCTCAACCCACTGAGGGGTCGGGGGGAGAGCAGGGGAAAACTGTGGATCTGTGAATTGAGTTTTTGGCTGAGCATGCCAGTTGTGCTTCTGGTTTTTTTTTGTTTCTTTCATACTCTGGTGATCGTTTGACTGAGTCTTCAGGCAGCAGTAAAAGGTAAATAAACAAAGATGCCATTCTTTTGTGTAAAACTGGAGCTGCTTTAAAGAAACACTTCTTGAAACAGAAACATTCATCTCAAATTGATTAGAACTATACAAAATGCTGTAAAGCTTTCTGAACTCATTGCTAGTTGAGTCATATTTACAGCCTTTCCCTCAGTAATTAGTTCCCTTTATTTCACTACATTCCCACCTCCTATGTTATATCAGGAAAAAAAAATTCTTCACTGTAATTGCTGGGCATTTTAATAAAACTTAACTAAAATATTGTGTCAAAAGAAAAAAAATAAAACAGCAATATTTAAGGATTTTATTTTTCCAGCATTCACCTGATCTTTTCTCTAATTGTAAGTCACATGAGTCATTTTCAAATTAAAATAGAATGTTGTACTAGGCTGTATTTCTGCTCTGACCTTCCTAACAACATGTACCAATGCTACTGCTGTAAAAAATAGATCTGTATATGGGAAAGTAACATCCAGAAACCAGCACTAATTAATCTTTTTCATAATCTTTATCAGTTTTGCAGGGAAAATAAGAAATCATTTTGAGAGGGTTTGGTTTTCTTAAAATCTTTTCTTGAAATATTTATTGATATGAAAAAAAAACCAACATCTTTTTTATCATCCATTATGGGAAGTTTGGCAAGATTTGAGTTCAGACAGAAATCAGACTGGACAGCCAATAATTTTGAAACACTTCATATTGGATACTTTATGGCAGATCAAATATAAAACATTTTAAAAACTCATTATAACATACAATTCATGTTATAGTTTGTTCATAAATACTGAAGAAAACATTTATTTTTACAACGTCTACAAAGAAGACAATGAGAGTTTGGTTAGTTCAGTTTAAGGTCTACTTACTATAAAACTGAAAAAGAAACAGAACTACGTTTCATTTAAAAGCAGAAAATATCTGTTTTCTGCTGAGTGATATTCAAGATGCACCATTACATCAAAATACTTTAGGAAACAAATGCTATACTGTCCATGTGTGAAATATTAACTAGCCATGTGCTTGGTTTGGACCTTGTATCGTTATCAAGCTTTTGCAGACTTGGCTATGAATTGTTTTGGCTTGACAGGAGGAATTTATGCCTGGCTTTTTTGTTATTGTTTTTTTCTTTATTTCAATCTGTCTGTGAACTGTTAATATAAATGCACAGCACTAGCAGCAATTAGCACTGCCAATGCTGTCTTTGCAATATCAGTTGGAAGAAAAGTGGCCTTCATATTTCCCCCAGGTAAGTAGTTGTGTGCACGCATGTATGTCAATGGCTGAAACTGCCCAACTGGTAATTTTTTGTTTGTCTTCAGCAAAACAGAAAACTAAATCGGCTTTGTATTTGGCAACACAAATGTATGATGTTTTAATTCAGGACTGTAAATAAAAATGACAGGCAACATTTATGTTCCTACTAAGGGACACAGGCAACTCTCCCTCAAAGGAATAATGCTGAGTGTTCCTGTTGGTTTTGCAACGTTTGCAGTTCTAAATTCCTATGTGAGTAATATGAGGGAGTAATCCTTAGGCAAAGTTGGAATGATTTTCAAGAAACCCAATAAAGAAAATTAGATTAAAACATAGGATCCATAACTTGGATCATGGTTCTCATCCAGTTTCTAGAACACGAGCACTACTTGAACAGTGGTCTAAACTTTGGCTCTGAATGAGATAACTTCTGCAGTTTTACCACTGTGAATTGAGATGCTTTTGTAAACTTATACATATGTGAGACTGGCTACTAACTACAGTAATCAATTTTTAATAGTTAAAGCCCTAAAAAAAATTGAAGGCAAACCGTTGTAATTCTAGGATAAGTTCACAAGTTGCCAAACTCATTATGACAGATTACAATGAGCGTTCATGAATGAAAAATCATTAATGTAAATTTAATTTATAATTAAATATGGTCAAATATTTGAGAGCTTTTTAGAAATCTCTTGCATTGTAAGTTATTAAATATCTTGTGCATATACTTTTATGTGAGTTTCTGAAGCCAAGGTTTTAACAGTGCTGAAATAAATTGTTCTAGTCACATAATTAGAGAGGCACTATTAATTACTACAGCTGCAGTGCTGATGGACGTGGTTTCTGTAAACGTGTAAGCAGTTTTCACCTGTTGTTATTTGTGTTGATTCCATAAAATGCTGAAGCATTAGAACATCTGCCTTTACTTTCCTATGGACTAGCTATACCTTGTAGAATATTGAGCTGGATATTGGGATTTTGATTATTGAGTTTGTGTTTTAACTTAATTATCAATGAATGTTACAACTCGATAGTTAAAGAAACCTGTGACATAATTAACAAACAAAATGTGGAGCATAGATTGTTTTAATCACAGAAGTGTTCAACTTGTTTCAAAAGGTAAGGAAAAAACAGATTTTTGAATCTTTTATAGCAGATTGTTAAAATACTTCACATATACACTGTACAATAATTCTTTTGTATCAGAAGACTTTCATATGGGAAAAAAATAGTTCTATAAAACATTCATTAGTTCATCAGAACGATTTGAAATAAAATGTGGAGCTCTTTTGATCTGTAGGTTAGCAGAAATAGGGACAGATTTCTGACCATTCTTATGTTCTTATACATTCATATTGGTAAAAAAAAAAAAAGGAAACTTGTTATGACTTATAAAACACAGAGCAGCATTCTCAGTTTGAACCTCTCTGTACAAAGCAGGACTTAAGGAGTAGCTATCTCCAGGGAGATTTGTTCCTCTTCTTGCCTGAGTGCCAATTCCAAAGACTCATACTTTAGCTTTACAGGACAATTTGTTTTTGTTTCTAAGCAATGGATACATTAGACGATAGCAGTTCAAAGCTGTGAGCGTGCAATTTTTGATGGAATTAGACTCCAAGGCTTTTAGGAAGTGATCGCTTTAAGGTTCGCTGATGTCAATAAACTCTTTCTCTGGGGGAGGGCCACCTCGGTACCAGCTGCAAGTGCCATCACTTCTCTTGATACAGGCGTAATGCTTGGCTTGGTGCCCGTATAGCTTTCTTTCTATCAGCCAGTCTGTCCAGAGACACTCATTTGGTGCAGTGATTGAGCAGGGCACCATGTAGCAGGTAGTAATCTAAACGTGAAACAGTACATTAATTCAGTAAATTGAAGGTTTCTAAAAGAACAGTAAAATACATGGTGTATTCCACCAGTGAAAAATGCTCTTTCCTGAAAGGTGAGCTCCACTACTAAGGAGTATTTTGTTCTATACTTACTTTGCAGCCACAGCCCATTTGATATCTCTGATTGAGACTCTTCTTTTGAGACAAGGATAAATCATCCCATGGTTCAATGTAGTTGCATAAATGGATGAGGACTTTACCATCATTTAAAATCTGGCCTACAGCACAGGAAATAAGGAAAGTAAGGCAAGCAAATGAAACTGTTTTCTAAATACTGAACTAAATTGAAGTCGAAAGTTTGTAACTAATTGCACCAAATTTGTCATACTTCACAGTTTTTTCAGTGAATTTTATTTAAAATGTCAGAATTATCCTCCTGAATAGGTGCTAAAGATTTAACAAGGACACTTCTCAAAAGATGCTGATAATCTGCAACCAAGGGATGGATGTAAATGAGATAATATCTTGGACAAGATTACAGGACTCTATAGGTATAAATCTGCAGTTACTTACAACACCAAATGTGGCATAATGTAGGTATGAGTCACTACATACGTTTGCATTCATAGGAAAACTGGTACTCTTGCTTTTAAATGATGGTGATGCATAGTTCCTATTTACTAACTACATAGTTACTGGCTTCAACTTCCTCTGAAACTGTTTTAAGATCTTCAGATAAAGGATGGGAAACATGTAAGATTGCACATTAACCACAGCTTTATACAACTTGTCCATTTAGTTCTTTTTGTATTAATTAGCACAGAAATATATAGGGTTGGTTTTTTTTTCAAAGTTAGTGAAATTTGACATTGAGCAGTTACTTTTTTTTTTTTTTTTTTTTTTTATTATTTACATTTTTTTTTTTTTTTTTTAACTGTGAGCAGTTACTTTTTTTTTTTTTTTTTTTTTTAATATGTACATTAGTTTTGTTGTGTTTTACCTGTCAAAAGGTACTGTTTTTTGTTGTTTGCTTCTAGTTTCACTCCACAGAGTGATGAATCAAAGGGAGTATAGACATACTGGACATCCTTGAGCTTTTCAAATCCTTTAAACATCTGAAAATTATCAGAAAGTGAAAGTCAGAGGGGGAAAAGAAACATGAAAAACCATTGCAAGCAACAACTGAAATAAGTATATGGTGCATCTTTTGGAAAAAAAAGGCTCTGAAGTTTGAATTTCTATGAGAAAATACCAATCATTAGGCCCCATCTCTACATAAAATGAATTGTCTCTTATTTTAGAAGGATGTTAAGCCTTTAAAAAAAAAAAAAAAAGATCTGATTTTTTAAGTGTTTTAAATGGCTTTCTAAAGCTTTCTCTTCACATTATATTCTACTCATGTCTCCCATTTAAGGAACAAAACAAACACAGGACTCATCTTAAACAAGGTGCTGCACTGTTGAATCTTTAAAGATGAAAGAATTACTGATATATTTGTGTGGAAAATCTTATCTTGATCAGTGTAATGGTGTGCAACTTCAAGAACATAAAACATGCTAGGAGATGGAGCACTGTTCCTATATTCTGTCAGTAAAGAATACCATTTTTCCACACCCAGTTGGTAATTTTGCCCAACACAACCTTCTCTAACAACTGTTAGAAAATGGGAGCTAGCTCTTAGAATTTCTATCCTGCAGCACCGAAATGGATAGGTTCAGAACTAAAGCCCACGCAGTGTTCAGATTGTCTGCTCCCTAACCAGCTATGGCTAAGTGATCCATTAAAAGACAGAAACAAAATTAGTTATATCTAAATGTGAGAAAGAACCATAAGATGCTAATCAACTTCAGAATTCCTGTCATCACCTAATATGACGTAACTGAAGCCCCAGCACTCGAGGGGCCCCGTTTCGTTACATCATGCTGTGTGTTGACAGCTGTGGACAATTGCAAGGTTCACAGCTCTCATGGGCAAGCTCTCTCTGTTGCAGCTGGTGTCCCTGGAAAATATGTTCATATTACTCAATTTCTCTCAGGAGATTTAAATAGTACAGAGTGCTACAAAATGCACAGTAATATGTTAGGTATTTTTTTGAAGCCTTATTTATAGAATTATAAAAATAGTCAAAGGTGTTGTCATTGCTCTTCCCATCCAAAAACATTAGGCACTCATTTGAAATACTTAGTAAAAGAAGAAAACATACTCAAAAGAAAAAAATATCCAGAATAGCAACTAAAAACAAACAAAAACAAAAAACCCTAGCATCCTGCACAGAGCTACAGTGAAAGTAATAGAAAATGTATGTAATGATGATGGGGAGTGTGTCTACTTTTATTAGATAGAAGCCAAATGTAAATGATCTTCTCAAGAAGATGAAGAAGCAGAAGCAGGTCATGTGTGCTGCAGAGAATCTGCCTCAGAGCTAAAGCAGAGCTCCAACTGGAGCCCCAGGCCTTCCTCACTCCCCATAGAAGTCCTTGATTCCTGTCACCTTTGGAACTGGAATCCCTTGCTTACACTTAAATCCACCTTATTTGGGGTATACTGGACGCAGAAGTTTAGAGAGTAACTGTGAACTGTGCAAGCATCCTGTGTATTCACTTTCAGAAACCTTAGATTGGACTACGTTTTATAGTAGAGTACAACTTTGTGAATTACTCATTACTTGATCTAAATGTTGTTTGTCATACACAGACAACATAAATTTATGTTATATATATATCTGTGTGTATATGCTTATATATATACATGAATCAATAGCAACAAGTATTGGAGATCTGATCAATATTTAAGTGAGCATTTTGAGTGTCACTGGAGGTAGAGTTTGCTATTAGTTGAATAAAACTATATAAGTGAGGAGCAGCCTTATAGGCCTTCATCAGGCTGTTTGTTTCTTTTGTCTATGATATTCCAGCTCTGATTTATCTCTGGTTTTGAGATTTGTTAAACCATTTAAGTTTTTTCCCTTCTGTTTAGTTCAGTAAATTGTATTTGATCTTCTCTGTCATTTTCTCCCAACTCCTGAAAGCGTGGATGCTTTCTGAGTAAATGCCTAGGATAGCTTGACTCAGTTCTACCTTCTGATATAATGCATTTACATCTGATGTTCTGGTAGGACTTCATTGAAGGAAGATACACAGAGGAATTAGAATAGAAAGATGTCTACTTAATAACTAGCTTGTATGGATACGGCACTGTCCTGCTGAGGTATGTAACAGATCAGTACGCTGCTGTTGCTTTAAGATTTTAGAATACTTTTTTAAAAGACTTTGTGTTACTTTCAGGATCTAAGGCATGTTTCCATTATAACAATTACATTCTTCTATCTTCTTTGGTTTCTGAGGCTTTTCAGCCATATGAGGGCTTATTTTCCTAGCTTTCAAACAGCGTGCATCACTATAAAGTATACATATTGTTATGTTTAGTTATCAGCCTGAACGTCATCTCATACTCCCACTGTGCACAGACCCTGCCCTTCTGTAAATGAAGTCAGCTTAATTCTTTCGGAGGGATTCCATCCCTGCAGCTTGTGTGGAATATATGTAGTAACTGTGCTTATATACCAGTTTCACTTGGTAAAAGGTGTTTATTTCATGTAGGACATTGATATCTTGGGCATTACTTCACTATGATAACATAGGACAAAATATTGCTAAAGCCAATAGCGCTGTTTTTATATTCAGGTGGCTCCTCAGAATACACACGATTACCAAGTCAATAATAACAATGCTATGAAAACAAATATTCAGGCTGTATATAAATCATGTATTTTCTTCTCAGTTTAGTGTAATGCTGTAAATGTTATCATGAAAGAAAATGAAATAAATTGAAAATATATGTGGCTTTTAAACATGCCAGCTCATATATAAGAAATGAACAAAGGCATCATTGTTCATCTTTAGTATTTCTGAAAATGAATAACAAAATCATACCGAATATTTCTGTCCAGAAATATCCATCCTTTAATTCTAAGCCAAAAATATTGGTTTTAAAATAGCAGGAATATATGTTTGACAACAGTAATAGCATAAAACAGTCATGCTAACGCTACATGTCAAATTGCCCAGTGAATAATATAAAAGGAGAGCAACATTTTCCCAATTTACAATTGAAATAAAATGTAATCTCTACAGGTTCTGTGAAAATGACAAATTCTTCATCATGGAACTAAGTAACTGGAGGACTCAACTAAGCCTAATGGTGATTTTTGAACAGTAAAATGTTGATGTACATTTAGTTTTGCTAGCATTTCTGTAACAGACTACACAGCCTTATATCTCATTAAAACCTTTAGAAACAATTAAAAAAATTATACAATATGATAAAGAACATTAAGGAATGCATTCCCTTACTGGAGCTGAAAAAATAAATGAAAAAATCCTATGAGATTCTGAATCATTTTATTTTGTGCACTCCCATTTACTCTCCTAGCAGCATTCACACAAATTGATTTTGCTATGAATAGCAGGGAAGGAATTCTGCTTCTGCATATGTCCGTATTCACTTGTGAAAAGCCCTTTCTATTTCAGCCAGAAATGCTTTCCTGAGGTCAGAAAGTTTGTTTCAGCCAGTCAGAGTTGCAATACCATAATGCAACATAAGTGGCCGGAAAATAAGCAAATGCAGTGAATACCACTCATAAATTGAAGTGCGTTTCCATACAGCCTTTATAAAGCAATTTTGAATAAGAAAAATTGTTTAATAATATGCTCATTTAGCAAACTTCTCTGATATTTATGTTATCTCTTTTTTTTTCCTTTTTTTTTTTTTTTTTTCCCCAACTCTACTCTTAATTCTGTGTAGTTCGCCTACATCTATCCTTGAAATCAGCTGGATCCTTTTTCAGCTTTAAGCATTTGGAACTAAATTGTAGCAATATACAGAGGTTATCAGTATTGAACTTCAAATTAGCTGAGTGATTCCATGTACCTTTATTTGTTTGATTTCATACCGGATCATTTTGTGGGTATCGAGAGGATCATCGCTGGCAGGAACCACCTTTTCACTGGATATTTTTGCTCGAATCACTGTAATAGAGGAAAAACAAAGTTTAAATGCAAATAAGCATATACCTCCTTTCACAAGTAATAGCTAAAATTATATATTTTTTCTATTTTTATTGATTTTAGCATTTTTATTTACACTTTAGTAGATGTTACGCCTTGTCAAGCAAGTTAAAGGCTGAAAATAAAAACAAATGGTCTGTCTCTTAAATAAATACTTACCTTTGACAGAAATATGTTCAATTTCTTGGATATTTTCTGGTATTTAAGGCCAAAATTTTTCAAAGTTGCTTTGAAATGTCTATCCTTGAGTTAAGATATCCTTAAGTAGAGCAAAGCTGCTAAGGCGATTCTGGTTATGTCTGCTATGGTTCTGGAAATCTGAAATGAGTTACCCCTGAGTTTTAATAAAATTGTCCTTCAGGTTGCTAATAACATGCTAAAATCTATAGTCATGAAATGCAAAGGTAACAGTTGTGTTGCATTCACTTTCCTAAGACCATAGATTGTAGCTTGTTACGATAGAAAAATAGTTTGTTCTCTTACCTATGTTTGTTTTGTGTCTCTCATCTATATTGTTGAAAATGTACCAAGAATATTTGTCACAGGGAATAAAAGCATACAATAAAATGCTATATTTCATTGAGCCCAAAGATTTCTAGGGACTTCCACCACCCCAAAATTATTTATAGTCCAGTTTTGGCTTGGTTCTGGATCACTGTTATTGTATCTCCTCTGCAGATGTGCTACTTGTTAGAACAAGCTGTATCTCCATGGAGAGATAGCGGTAAAGGCCTTAGCAATCAGTAATCCAACCCCACCTCTATTCTAAATCTACATCATAATTGTGCAGAGAGAGATCTATCCAAGGATGTCTGCATTTTTTGAAGGAAACAGTTGAATTTCCTCTCTCTGTCATAGCTATGTCGATTCATGCAGATATCATAGAGACCAGAAATTATTCTTCAGCATTAGAACAACTTCCAGACTCCCTGAGATGTTGTTCTAGAGTTTGTCCGTTCCTATAGTGAAATCCTCGTACTTCTTGTTCTCTTCAGAAAATCAAGCTGATGTAGAGGAAACCTTTTTTTGCTATCATGTTCCCTCCCATCCCCAACAAATTTATCCGATAAATTAACTAATCAAAAGGAATAATAAACCCAAACTGCGATTTTTCTTACAGCCAAATAGAGGTCAGTTGGCAATTCTCATTTCCTCACTTATTAGCTGAGCAAACTAGATGTAAAAACCAACATGGTGCATATGCTTGCAGCTTCAAAGCTGGAGTTCTCCATCTTTTGGCATGGGGCTCCCTCCTCCCAAGCCGTTCAAATGCTTTTAAAGACCTTTAGACTTACTGACTGGATTGAAAGAAAAGAGTTCTTTAAAGTATGAGCAGCAAATTCTTCATTTCAAATAGTAAGTGGCAGCATCTCTTTAATCATCTGCAGATGTGTTATGTTTCCACAAATTAACAGTACTTCTAAGTGCTTTGATCTACTTCCAGACAAAAGGTGTTGTGGATTGTTTGTGTTGTACTGATGGAAAGGTCAGATTAGAATCGTGTTCTGTTTTGTGTTGTTTTCCTTCACAGCAATACTTCGTAAGGAAAGGTTTTAGCATAAAAAAATTCATTCAATAGAAGTTAAGAGGTGAGACAACAGTTTAGGATTTAGATCCATAATTTTTTCAGTATCACAACATGTTTTATATGCAGGAAATATTTTCTTTCATATTCAATGCAAACATATGTAGGATAATTAAAGCTACTTTTCCACTTTTGCTTAATATTGAAATATTACTAATTTTCATATTTGTATTAAATTCTTGTTACCATGTGACAGGAGCATTACAGGTTACCTACAGTAGCTCAAAGAGTCTCCATGGAATTATGTAAGGCAGTTTGTCATTTTGAGATCTTTTTGTGGGTGTGTAGAGAGAAAAAAAATAAAAAAGAAAGAAAAAGGGAACTTGTTTGTTTAAGAGAGAGCTTCCAGATGGTGGAATTAGACCAAACTGAGATGTATTTTTTTTAAATGACAAGAAAGCTGTTACGTTAAAGGATGTCTAAATCTTTAGTTACTTCGGTTTTACGTTTCTCCTGAAATCAGATTCAAGCACACACAGATCTTTTGGGGTCTTTTAATGCTCCTTATTTTTTTCTGTTCTTTGATTTTTTTTATTTTTTTCAATCAGTCGTTTAGCTGTCTCCTAAAACCTCTGATTCATGTGGTTGCTTCTGTTTTTAACCACAAGCACTTCCTGATTTAGCATTCTTGGGCTCAACCATCTCCTTTTCACTCATGGTTCAGAGAGTGGTTATAACTAAAGATTCCTCCTTGTCTGTACTTCTTTTCAATAAATGGTTTCAACTGTACCATTGCTGGGTTGGCTTCTCTACTTGGCTGAGAACAACCTCTGCATGTTTAGGGCAATAATTTCATTTTATCTCTCAAGATGGTTGTTGGTTCCATATGAGAAATTCCACATGAAATGCATATGCATAGGTTTTGTATTTTAATGCCACTAATTCAGTCTGCCTCAAATTTGTTCCACATTAAAAATACAGGATGCATTTCTAGAGACATTCGTGCTAATATTTCAGTAGTGGGAGGCTGCATTTATGCAGTGCTCCCAGGTTTTGTAAGTCATGGTATTTTAAGAAGTATTTTGTGTTTTAAGAAATGTTTTGTAGATGAAAGCTGTGTTGAGTAACTGTAATAGAAAGAAATGAATGTGATCAAAGCTATGCAGGGGGTCAGTCAGTTAGAGCCTCAAAACAAAAACCCTACTGGTAGCTATTGGCTCCCACTATGATGAGTCCATACTGTCAAGCTGCTGCCCCTCTAAGCAACTGCTGTGTTTATTACAAGGGTCATAGCACATTGCAGTTACAGGAGGGCAACGTTCTATTTAGTAAATCAGCTTGGCTACTGCACGTGTATTATTAGATATCTATTAATTATATTTTTCTTCCTCCTTTCCTAAATAATATCTCCCAACCATTTCTGCATCAATGAATGGTAATTTTGAACTGCATAATGGACAGAACTTACTTAGCATAACATCAGATATATTTTTGTTTAAACAACATGGAAAGAAGTGTTGGATTTTATATAATGCAGGCGTGTTCAAAGTTAAAAAGTTAGGCATTAACCATGTCTTTTCTAATACTCTGTGGTTTCTCTCTGAAATCAGATACAGTAATTGTTTACACGTACACAAATGTTACCATCACCTCATCTAACAGAAGGCATTTTATGTTCATTCACTTTTAAATATATAAACCTAAAAATTACACAATGGCCAAGAAGAGTGTAAATTCTAAGGATGGCCAGATAAGGAAGCAGACACTTGGAGCTTTGAAAACTTTTATCATCTCATTGTTCCCTATGAATGTTATAGCCGAACTCCCTGGACAAACTTATCAAGATTGTGAAGATCACAGTAATATGAGAAATATACACTAGTATTTAGTTATCTTATTTAAGTTGGGCTTAGTTAGTAATTTTGTTTCTGGGGTATAATTTCCAGAAGACCGAACTATTTTTCTTCTGATATAATAATAATAATAATAATTGCAAAGGCAATTGTAATAGCAATATGTACTTCTTTAATTACAGAAATATCCACAGAGTGAGGAAAATACGTAGCCATACCCTTCTCAGATGTGTTAGGACAAGAAAACTGACATAAGTCGCAACTAGAAAAACTGCAATTTAGAAAAACATAGGGGAAAATTACAGTGAGGTGTAGAAGGGGTTGTTGGTGTACACAAATATTCAGAGGTTATGATAAAAAATAATTTACAAGGAAAAGAAAAGGAGAGAAAAGGGTGTGGGAGGTGGAGAGAAAAGGGAGAGGGAAGTGAAAGAGCTCTCCCCTATGGCCAGACGAGAAGGGAAGTGACAATATCTGAAACAAATGTCCAGCCTGGATTCCAGTGCAGCTGGCGGTGGTAATCACTCCTGTGATAATTTTCCCATAGTAAATATGTAGTTGTCTACAAGACCTTCCTGCTTGATAATATTAGTGATTTTGATATAATGATATAGGTAACACTAAATGGAGCCTGCAGTAATCAGGAGCAGATGTTGCACACTGACTGGTTGGAGGTTTGTGCATGTATGTTGTTGCGTCATATTTCTCTAAATAACTGTTACCTACTCTCTCATTCACTGCTTTGTTCTAAGCTAAACTGAACAGCAAAACTGGTAAGTGCAAGTCTTGTGCTCATTACAGCATCTTCCATAAGAATTTGTCATACCAAGAGCAGCAGGGTGTGCAGTTGCAAAGGCAAAAGAATGGCAGTGTGAGCCCAGAACAACAGAATGAGAAAGGGAAAATTCTGAAAATTCATTTAATTTTCTAAAATATGTAGAATGACTTAAAAGCTGTTCTTTCTACCTATCTAATTTCTGATGTCTGAGACTTAAATCAAGCTGTTGCCAGATACTGTTGCCCTGGTACTCTCGTAGTGCTCTTGTATTGTCCCCTAGGGAAAGAGAACAAGTGGCAAATGGAGAGGAATCTAATTATTTGTATTGTTCTGAGGGTGGTTTGAGGATGGCATTCCACATATATATGGGAACAGATAAAAGAAAGCATTTAGACTTACACAGAAGAGAAAACAGAATGGTGGTGGTGGTTTGTTTGTTTTCCCTGAAATTATATAGCAATCCACATACGCAGTATGAATAAAGCAGAATTGTGGACACAAAATATATAAGGAATTGGTAATCCTACATTCAAATGAACTTTAAATATTAAAAAAGGCCTTTTACCAAAGGGGAGGGTGAAGGCTTCTTATGAAACACTTGTGAAGTAGTTACATTTTGTATTTACACTCTTATTGTAATCCCCGCTAAGAACTGAGGGTTGTCTTCCATCTTAGTTGGGTATATCAAGATAGAAATTCCTGATAAACCTTCAGTTTACCTGATATTAATTCTCATTGGTGCCAATACAAATCTGGACTACCTGATAAAGATATGCCTGTCTGCTTTTAAGAACCCAGACTCCTCACTTCAGTTAACTATAAAAGCAGGGACCTTGTCTGCTGCTCTTTAATGACCCAAACTAATAAGTAATACTATCCAGTGCCAGCATCATAATAATAATGGTATGGTTTAAAATGTTGCCCTTATCCTGTAGTGTTTAAGGCCTTTTAAAAGTGAGTCCTTTAACAATGAATATTCTGGTTTTCTTGGTTCATGCTGAAGGATTTGCCAAATAACATCTCATAAAAATGCCATTTTTATCCTGTTCCCGTTTATAATTTCCTTCATTTCTCTCTGCTCTTAGTCCAAGAACCCTAACCCCAGTGCTCAGTTCATTTCACATATTTTCAGCTGAGATGGCCTATACTGTATGCAAAATAAGACTGAATTGTGTTTTCAAAAACTACTCTATGTTTTATTGCTTCTGTTGTTTGGTTTTCAACTTAGAGGCAGTTGAATCCTTTATGTATATCTACAACAAGTAACCTGAGTTAAACCGAAAGGTACCTTGCACTTCTGAAAATTGACTCAGATTATTTGTGATCTTTCAGAATTCTGTTGTTACAAATTTACTGGAACACTGAAAGTTCTTTGTCTTTTGTTCATGTACTCAGTTTTAATTTCTTTAAAGAAGATTCTAGCAATCATGTGGTTAAGGTTCTGTCTTTTTAAAGCAAAATACATCTATTTCATTCGATTCTTCTATTACTTATGTATATTTTTATGGTTTTTGCTGGCCATGATTTCCTCTATGTCAAGCAGTTCCAGAAAGCTAAATACCACTTCTGCCATACTTGTATGACCACTTTACTCTTGATTGCTGTTTCTGGGGAGAATAGAAACTGAGTCAAATCTGAAGGAAAAGCGGTGTATTTTGTCAAAATGGTTCACATAACATTTGTGGGAAATGAAAGATGACTCCTATATTATAACAGTTGTGCTACCAAATCATTGACAGTAATACCAGTTTGAGATATAACAATTCACCACTCTGAGAATAAATCTAACAAATCTGATATCTGATGCTGTCATGGGCAAACAGTGTATGTTCCACATAGTTTTTGCCTTTCAAGATTCAACGTAGAGGTGACCGCAACAGTTCTTTTGCAGCACTGATTTTTGAACTATTATGCAAGCCTCTAGTTGTTGCAGACTTCAACAGAGAGAAGGATAATTACCTCACTGTTGAAGTAATCTGTTGAGATGCTAGTTCACCTTTATTGCTTCCGGAGTGGAAAACTAAGATTAAATACCTATACTTATGTTCTCTTTTGAGAAGCAAGCACAATGCTCTTGAATAATCTTTAAAAAGCTAAAAAAGAGCAAATGTGTTTAGCAAACAGCTTATCTATCAACGTAGATTTCAACAAGGCTGATTGGCAAGCAGTAGTTTTGTTTCCAAACAGTGACCTAATTGAAACTGTTGTACTGGTTCAGTTGTCAAGGGAGTGCAGCAGCAGCAAAACTTCACTCCAATACTGAGTGAAACTCAAAACATCTTTCCCTCTTGTTTGTAGGATGTATTTCTTAAATGTAATTATGCATTGTTAATAATTCCTTTCTCCACAATTCCTAGAACAAAAGCCAAGGAATCTATATTTCAAAAGATGCCCATGTTAGATAGGATGTGAACACAGCCTCTTCCTGCTTTGTATTTTAGTTTTCTGATATTCCATTAATAAATGTTCACAACCATCCGTAAAATAATTAAATCAATGGCACCATAATTGACTGAAACACACTTTTTGAACATCACAAGAAAAAAAACAGAACTTGATAGACTGTTGGGACACAGAGGTTTTGGATCTGTACCCACACATCTTGTTGAACAATATAATTATAGCAGTCTTTTGTCCTCTACTCTATGGAAACGCTCTAGAAGAGGGTTGCCTTGTTTTGTTTATGCTTCCAGTTGCATGAGAAGGTAAGTGTGGTGAGATAACAGTATTATATGAACAGAAAAATCAAATCCTTCCTTCCACTAAAATTTTGTTACTTGGTCTGAAGGAACCCCAGGGAGATTTTTGAAAGGGAAGTTCAACTCAAGAACTGAGCCAAACCTAAGTTCTATCAGTCCAATGTAAAATAGAAAACAAAAAGATGATGGATAAACCTATATTTTGCAAATTGAGGACAAAGATCACATGATCTAATTAAATATTAGCAATATTAATATTGCTAACAAGTATGGGTTCTTCTAACCAATTAATATTGCTGCTGTGTAAATGTTTTGGTTACACCTTTCTTCTCTAGCTGATGAACTACAATTTTTGATATCATTCACTGTTATTCATGGTGTTTTTGTTGAGAAAAAACAGAGCATTCCAAAACTCACCTTCTTGAAAAATAAATACATATCGTTCTGAAGACTATAAATCAGAAACAAATGATTGTTTTATCACTATTTCATATGGATATTAATTTGCACTGATTATCAACTTTTTTCAACATAAATGCTTTGCAGACTTTGATTATTCTGTTGTGTTTTATTAGTGGTTGTGCTAGTCTGCATCTAAAATGCATTTCTTTTGAAGCTCATTAGGACTTTCTGGTAGGTCAGGATTTTGTGAGTCCCTGTGTGTTTCTGGCTTGGGATGCAAAAATTCCTTGTGTTGAAGTGAAGAGTTGATTTAGTTTGGCTTCCTCGTTAAACCAGATTATGCAGTCCTTTTATTATTATTATCAGAAGAATATATTCAATTTGTAAGAGTGAGGTTTTTATAAATGGAAGAGGTGATTTTTTTAACAGATATGCACTAGTCTTAGCTTATTTATTACATAAAAAACTGCATGATTTCCTAATGTTGTTCAAGGTCACTTTTATTTTTCTGCACTGTTTTTACAGCTGCTACTCATGTTACCAGAAATATTTCTTTCTACTTCACAAGCCTCAAATACCACATCATTTGACCAGTAATCAACATCTGCCTAATTTCAGCTGAAGAATAACACTCTCTTTATACTGTGAAGTCTGTAGAACAACATACATCATGTTATTGTAGATTTCCATTCATGGCTGCATACCTCTTCCTCCATGCGGAAGAAACCCTGTACTGCTGAAATGCTTTTTAATGAGAAAGTTAGGGATTAAAATTGTTAGATTAATAGGATTAAGAATCTGGCAGTATTTTACAGTCTGTTTTATATTATTTAGTCATTGTTCATAAGCCTGCATTTTGTTTTCCAGACAGTGTATGCAGAATGATTTTGAAATCATGGGTTTTAATTTCTTGTCCCTATAATGTACAGTTTTAAATAAAAATAACATAGCTGCTGAATTATCCTATCTTGCACTTAGGTCAACAGTAAGTTGGTATTACTGAGTTACTTTTAAATCAGTGAACTGCAATAATTATGAGTTTTTATCTCATGGCAAAACACTCAATTAGCTCAGTTGTATTTTTTTCCACTAACGTGTAATTATTTTATAGTCATCACTTATGCTCTAATTGACAAGAGTTTTGTGCTCTGTGGATACGTCTCTTTAAAACTCTGTCCTGTTGCTCACTGTTTCATGATGCCACCTCATTTTACAGCTTCAGCTTTAAAGCTGTCAGGAGTGATGCCGTGAAAATGTTCATTGAGCAAAGAAGAGAGTGACAGCATTTTTCCAGACTGAGCCCCCATTTTCATGCTTTAATGGCAGGACTCTGAAGAACATTTACAGCAGATTGGAAATTATTTCTTAAAGTTGTATGTCATTGATAATGCAGTCTTACACTGTGATTTGAAAAGAGAGTAAGGAAATCAGCTAGGCTGGAATTTTGAATTAAGTTCTCAAAACATTTGTTTCTGTCTTAAAAACTGAAGTAAGTATAAGGTTATCTGTAGCTTGTTCTGTTAGTAGCTCTTACTTCCAACAGAAAATACTTTACCTAGCTAGCGAAGGAAACTTCACTTACATTCTGCCAAATGTTGTCTGTAAGTGGAAGGAATTAAGTACTGTCATTTATCCTTACTTGTGGGGGTATTCAGAAACAATTAGCCTGTTCCAGCCTGGGCAAATTAACATGTAGCTTCAGGCACAATGATTCTGTAAATCTCTCTGTTCTTAGTCTCTGATAAACTCAGAAGATTGTTCTTTTTCTTCCCCATGGCAGCACTTAAACAATTCAATGAGCACGAATGTTGGAGTGCTTTATTAAATATTCTGCAAAGATTGGTACAAATGCATGTAACTGTAAGTAGTCATTAGCAGCACAGCATCTTCACAATCAGTGTTGCAATCCCCTGCAGGAAAATTCACATCTTTTTTTTTTTTTTTTTTTTTTTTTGTATTTTAGAAAGCATTTTGAAGTTTGGGGCTCCTGATGCTGAGAAACCAACGTGTACCACAATTATAATTTATTCTAATACATAGGCATTCACACCTTTGAATGGTTGCAGACCATTTATAATTTAAGAGCCCCACTCTAAGTGCTTTTGGAGTTATTTAAAACTAAATAACTTCCTAGGGTTTATGTTGTTTAGAATTTTAAAAGCTTAATTTCAGATATTATTAATATGTATAAAAGTAAGCACAGCAGACAAGTAAAAAAAAAAAATTACTATGTATTTATTTCATGTTTATAGAAGTAAAGAAACATCCCCTTTGTTTAACTGATTTTGGTAGGACACTGCATACCTTTAAGATGACAATAATCTCTAGCTGCTTTTTTTTTTATTATTTAGATAATTCAATGTTTAATGTAATAAAACTCAGTGGCATGCTCTTTCAGTGGCAGTGATACAAATAGCCTCAAATCTTCTTTTCCTCTAATACTTCTTTATAAGAAGCACGCTCAGGTGCTGTGCTTTTCCTATTCTTTCCTATTTGTATGTGTATTTTTTCAAGGAAGAGAGAATTAGAATAGATAAAGCCCTCTAATCAAACTTACAATTCCTTGAACAGAAATTCAGCTTTCATTTTTTCATTTTTGCTAATTCTTTCCAGTCAGTGTTGATTTGTTCTATAAATACACCTATGCATTTTTATCATTGATTTTCACTCTACAGGCAGAACATTCACACTCAGCAAGTTTGCTGATGATACAAAGCTTTGGGGAGTGGCTGCAACACTGAAAGGCTGTGCTACCATTCAGTAACACCTGGACAGTTGGGAGAGTTGGGCAGGGAGGAATCTGGTGAGGTTTAACATGAGCAAGTGTAGATTCTGGCACCTGGGGAGGAATAACTGCATGCATCAGTACATGTTAGGGGCTGAGCTGCTGGAAGTAAGCCCTGCAGGGAAGGACCTTGGAAGGTCCTGGTAGACAACAGGTTGGCCATGAGCCAGCCTGCGGCCAGGAAGGATCCTGGGGTGCATTAAAAGAGTGTGGCCAGCAGGATGAGGGAAGTGATCCTCCCCCTCTACTCTGCCCTGGTGAGGCCACAGTTAGAATGCTGTGTCCAGTTCTGGGCTCCCCAGTTGAAAATTGAAAGGTATCTCCTGGAAGGAGTCCAGCAGAGGACCACAATGATGATAAAGGGCCTGGAGCATCTCCCGTATGAGGAAAGGCTGAGCAACCTGAGTCTGTTCAGCCTGGGGAAAAGAAGACTGAGAGGGGATCTGATTAATGTTTATAAATATCTAGTTCTGCGATTCTGTGATTGCTATCAAGCAAATAAAATCTGTCTCCATTTGGTAGGACAATAATATAAATATATAAATACAATATAATAATATAAATATGACAATATAAAGTATAAATGCGTATTATATGCCAAATACTATAATCTTTCCATTCTATGGAGAAGTCCAAAGATGTTTAGACAACTCCAAGATGCAAACTGTGTGAAGCCCATCTCTGACAGTGAGGTGCCTGAAAGCACGGCCTCTGGTTCAGGGATCTACCCAGGGTCTGAAAGAGCCTTCAGTGAGGCCACATTGTCCATTCTCAAGCAATGGTTTCAAGAGTAGGAATTTGAGCAGCTGAAGAAACTAGGATTGTTTAGTCTAGAGAAGAAGCCCAGGGGAGACATTATTGCTCTCCACAACCCCATGAAAGGAGATTGTGGTGATGTGGGGGTTGGCCTCCTCTCCCAGATAACTAGCAATAGGAGAAGAAGGAATAGTCTCTAGTTGCACCAGAGGAGGTTCAGTTGGATATCAGGGAAAAGTTCTTCTCTGAAAGAGGAGTCAGGCATTGGAATAGGCTGCCCAGTGAAGCGGTGGAGTCACCATTCCTGCAGGCTTTAGAGGAATGCGTAGATGTGGCACTGAAGGACGTGTTTATTGGGCATGGTGATAATGCATCAACAGTTGGACTTGATGAAGTCTTTTTCAACCTTAGTGATTCTGTGATTCTTTTATATGCTTTTTTTTTTTTTTTTTTTACTGGACTCTGTGGCGTCCATATTCAGTGGTCTTTTGTTATGTGATACAGGTACTCACATTTGTGTGAACATTATAGTCCTTAACACAAAGATTAATTACACAGTTGCTTAATTTTGTGTTCACAGCAAGTAAACTCAATGAGATTAAACGTATGGTGGGAGCATATAACATAGTAAGAATGAAAGTCTCGTTTCACTGTTAGAATTTTTTTCCCTTAACTTGGAAGAAGTACTGTCTACATTTCTAATAGCTTTTCCAAAGCTGATTCTCCCCACGAGGCAAAACTACTTTTCACTCTAGTATTGCACAAATCAAAACACTGCAGTGCAAAACAAAATATTACATTGCAGTGAGGCAAAATAGTGTGATATTGAACCATCAACTTTTTAATGTGAAATTCAATAATATAGAAATCACATATTGCAATTTTACCCCCAGATGAACTGATTTTTGAAAAATTAATTCTGCTGTATTTAGATTTTTTTAACTTATATTTTTAAATGTGATTAAAATTTAATATATGATCTGGCACATTTTGCTCGCAGTGATCTTCTGAGATTTTGGGAGGCTTAAAAGGCTGCCAAGCTTCAGCTGTGAAACTTCCATCATGTTTTGAAATGTGCCACTCGTCTCTAAAGCTGAAAAATTATTCTCTGGAGCTATATTATATATTTATGAGGACTGTTCTGAAACTAATGCCTCCTTATCTTACACTGGCCCACAGTGTCAGAGGCAGATGTTGTTGGTATGGCAGTAGAGGCTGAACCTTCCCACTAATATTCCATTACATTTGATTGCTGTGCTGCATATGGCAGCAGAACAGCAATCTGACAGAATGGTGTCTGGCATGGAAGTATGTATAAAGCAATGGGGTGTAACTGAATTCCTCTACGTGGAAAAAAATGGAACTTGTTGACTTTCATTAATGCTTGCTGAAAGTTTATGGAGACCAAACAGCAGATGTGAGCGCAGTGAGGCTGTGGGTGGTGTGTTCCAGTGGTGGCGACAGCAACAGTGGGGCACCTCCACTGGTGCAGCTTGTTATGATCATAGCATGCAGACTTCTGTTAATCACTGGCAAAAAATGCAGAGCTAATGGTGGCGAATATTGTTTAATAGCTCTGTCAATTATCTCTATCAAACAGTGTTATTGTGTGTACCTGTTGTAGCTTCCATGGAAATAAATAGGAAGCATTACTTTCAGAGCAACCCGTGTATTTGCACTTAAGACCTCTTAGTTTATTGATTCCTATTGCAGTGAGGCACCAATATTCAGTTAAAAACATCATTTTCAATAAGTTTTTAGAGAAAGAAATCCACCATAAAGTAGTTGAAATCAGAATGCAGGCATCAACTCTAAGGATAGGGCACTGGTGTGACCTATCTTAGGAGTGTAAAGTATTTACTTATTTGTTCTATTACCCCCAAAAAACCTTGCTTTTGCTTCAGGGGAGAATACAGCTTGAATTAGAAACAACAGACTTGAGAAAGGAATTAGTCCTCTCTGTGTATATAATTTCTCTCCTGGTTGTGTAATTTGATGTGAACACTGGTTTAGAAATAAGCTCACGAATTACTGAAGCCAGTGACAAAAGGGAAATCTTGATACCATTTGATCAACTCAGTTTCATTCCTGGCTTCTCTCCAACATCTCAGAGGACATTTCTTGTATCAGCTTGAAGCTATGGTGCCTTGCTACTGAATGTGAAAAGTTAAACAGCCCATTCTTGTTGTGTTTCATTTCCATAAAGAAAAAGCTTCTTGATTTTTGGTGGGGCGTGTACTTAGCATCTACAATTAGTAGTGCACTACATGGAATTACTATTTAATAAACCTTCCATCTCCATTTCGAGCTAAAGTAACCTGGAGAATTATAGGTGTTCTTTGAGGTTTGAAGGCATTCAACAAATTCTAGGAGGATCTCAGAACTACTGAACGCAACAGGAATGTGTTTCTTTTTCTAACAGATGTCTGTCTTCATGGCACTAGACACGTCCAATTGCTAGAGATTTACCTCTCTTTGAGCTGAAACGTAAGACTGCGGAGTTCAGGAGAACTTCTCAGATTTGTACAAAATCACACTCTCCTAGGGCTAAGCAGAAGAATGAGCTAACACACAAGTGACAGGACCAGCATAACACTCATTACTTTCTGTCAGGATCTTCAACCCTATAATTGCTGCTTTTCTATTGTCCTCTATTGAGGACAACTACGTAACAGCTGCAGTATTCTTCACTCATCTGCAATTTTTATTTTATCCAGCGCGATACCAGAACCAGAGGCACTCTCTTTTTCTACATCTGTCAGAAATCCTATTATTTCTGTCAAGTTACTTAGGCTCTGTGGTAGATATTGAGTATTTATAAAGAGTGCAAAGCCACAAAATCCTCCTGACAGAAGAAGACAAAATGGCACAGTACTAGTCATTTGAACAAAAGGAAATTGATAAGAGCTTGTCCCAGACTTTATTCTTTGCCTATTTTTTTTCTTGGGTATCTCACATAGATGCTAAGGCTTCTGAGTGCCTTCAAACATTTATTTAGGGACTCAAGTAAAGCCTACGATTCCATCCCCTGCACCTTAATCACAAGAGATCCTAAAGCAGACTTAAAAAGCTACAGACTTACAGTGAAACTGAGAATTAATGCAGTAACTGAATTACTTATCGTGCTCAGTAACCCTAGGAGCAAAACTGAGACTTTCTCAGGTTTTACTTAATGTGAAACTTAGAGGCATGGCATGGTTTCTTGGTTTTAGTATGTGATAGGTTTTTATTCTGCAAGGAAATACTTGAATGTGTCTATGGGTACACAGATGAATGAGCTAAATAAGTGAAAAAGACTGAATAGTCTCAGTAAGAAGCTGGATTGGCGTTCAGCTACTAATGATTTTGGTGGGTGAAGAGCCGATCTCTTTGTTTATTGATATTTTGGAAGTACAGACATGTTGAAATTGAAGTACAAATCTTGAAGTACATGTTTTAATCTTCTTAAATCTTGAAAAGCGTAGGTATAAAATTCTTTATACTACTAGCAGGAGAAATTTGATGTGTACTACTGCACAGGATACTTAATAGCATGGCCATTCCCATTTAAGAACCCAGCGGTGCAAAGGACGCAGGTGTGGCTTCAAACCTGCTTTGCTTCCAAAAGGAAGAACAGCTGCAGAGGCACTGCCCTGATTCCCACTGGGGCGGTGCTGTGTGGGAAAACTCAGTCTTGTGCTGCCCAGTTCCCCAGGACAGCCCCAGCCCTGGCACAGGGGCTGGAGAAGCTGCCTTTGCCAAAGTGGTTAGTGGAGGTTTCTCTTATGCAGGGCAAACTGCTTCACAGGTCTTCTCCAGATCCTTTGAAGCCATTTTGATCTGCTTACAAGATGTACTGTGTCCAAAACAAATCAAGGAATTCATCCATAAATGCTTAGATCAGGTTTCAAGTGTTACATATATGCATTTGCATATATGTGCATATCCAAAAATATATTTACAGACATTTATTTGATAACTGTACATCTGTCAACTGTTTTTTTTAATACATAGAAATGCTGTTTTAAAATATGGATGATACACAAAGAGATCCATGATATAAGTATTCCTTAGGTGAACAGTACAATTTACTTTAAAAAGAACATTTATGTAAGTGAGAGCTTGAGCACCAAGTCCAAATATAAAGTAGTACTATTTTACAATCTTTTATTTAAACATAATTAAAAGTATATATCTACCATTTCTAATATATATATAAGGGACCTTGTCTTAATTAGAATGGTTGGAATGAATTCCCTAAAGTATACAACTTGTTACAAGTATTTTGAGTTTCCTCAATACTGTGAAATCATTTATTTAGAAAACTCTCAAATCTGCTGAAAAACTTACTTTGTAATGTCTAGGAATGCAGCAGATTAATATCATTAACTGTATACCTATATAGTTAAGCTTCTGGAAGTGCAACTTTATTTTCTTTCGCACCCGAACCCCAAGTTTGTAATGCCTGGTGTAGGTAACTCAATGAAAAAGATTGCTTAACACAACCAGATTAAAAAACAATTTAACTGATGGCCACAAATAGAGCTTGGAGTTTGTCATGGCTACAAAGATTTTCTGTCAGAGTATAAAAGCAATTAATCAGTATGCAGAAGGTATTGCCTGCCCCATAGAGATGCTAATTTTGTGACACTTTGGAAACTCATGTTCTACATTTACTGTTCACACTAGATGGAAGCTAACCAGCCTCAGCTTGAGCTAATGAAATGAAAAGACTGCAAAATGACACATTTTCCTATCCCCATGCAGCATAATTTTGAGATCTTTAGTTTCTTTCTAGAAGTATTTTGACAGCCACAGCTTTGATTGAATATTATGAAATCCTAAAGGCTGGAAAATCTTATTTGTGTAGAAAGCCTGTAGTCAGATTAAAATAAATACAGGACATATCAGTTTCCTGCTCAAGTATTTTTGGAAAATAACAGCAACAGAGGAAGATATTGTAGTGCAGCAGAACAAAGATTGAATATTTCCACATGTTGCCATTAGGGACTTTTTTTCCATTTTGCTTTCCCAGAGTGCTGTAACAACTGTTGATAAGCACAGTTATAGTATTTAGATGGAATAGTCTATTATAGATACTGTGAACAGTAAACATTCACAAGTCCACTTATTCTCTGCTGCTTACTCTAAGTTAGAAGCTAACATAGATGTTTTTATGAAGGAAAAAAAAAAGCCCACTAAGTAGTACAGTAATTTCAACAATCTGTAACCACAAAATGTTCTGGAGAAGAAAAAAAATCAAGAAAAACAGATCAGCTACTGCCACATTTTTCTTCCCATAGCCGTATGTTTAAAAGGGTTGTCTGCAGTCATTTGTTCTAAAATCCTCTAAGAGTCGCAGCCACATGGTTAAAAGTATTTCTCTACAGCTGTACAGAAAAGAATGCAGCAGTTAGATTAGCTCCACTCCATTTCCTACCAGCAGTTCAAAGCACGTCGTTGTTAATGACTCACCTAAAGCAGAATCGCAGATGAGCTGCTGCGGATGAGCAGGGGCACAGCTGCACGCCTCCACCAGCTCCTGAATTCTGTGGGTCAGCAGCAGAAGCACTGAAAACAACAAGGTACTAAGTACGGGATTCATGCTGCCTTAAGCACAGCTAATCGGTCTGCCAAGGGAAAATGCTTTCTTACTGTTGATTTTATATCTAAACTTCCTACAGACTATCTGATTTCTTCTGCGTCTTCAATTTCAGCAGACTTGGGTGGTTTAGAAAAGCCCTCTAATGCTCGGTCTGAGTATACGCTTATGTTAACTGACTTCTAATTTCCCTGACATAGGAACCTCTTATTTATGGCCCAGACACTAACTCGTAACTCCGCCTTCCTTTAAGGAAAAAGCACATCATTGGTGAAAGTTATTGTACCAGAAGTGAGATTACCTTAGTAAGCACTGCAACGTTGCTGTTATGAGTCAGTATAACTATTAATAATCAAAAGCCTTTACAAAAACAGCTTTTACAAGTATCTGCGGTTAACTTCATGATCTGTAGCAGAACAAAGATTTTTATCTTTTTCTAGTAAATCTTCTTCCAGCCTGAATTTACAAAATACATCTGCTACCTTCTTTATTCTGGTCAAGTAAACAGCTGTCCTTTATTAAACTCTGCTTTCATTTGCAGTTCTTGGTCTTCTCCTGCACTTCTGTGCATTTTCTTGAGATGACATTCCTGTTTGCAGGCTGGACAGAACTTCATTTACGAAATAGACACGTTTCAATGCTCTATTTGTAAGACTAGAACGATTAGCAGTTACAAGGAATAATGAATTAAAAATAAAAGCTGCAATAAAAGGCATTTTTTATTATTTTATCAAAGATTTAGTGTAGGTTTAATGTATGTTGGAGGCACAGCTTTTTCTCTGCATTCATTTTCAATATTCGTCCTGATCAACACAGATCTGTATCTGTCTTTTCTGGCTGCTGTTATGCATGGAACACATGCAGAAATTACAAAGTTTGGAACTCTTTTTTCAGCTTCAGACATTTTTTTGATATCAGACTCTGGATATGTGTGCTAAATGTTATAAAGTTGTAATATAGTTGTAGTGTATGATATATGTTGATACCGAGGACAGAACTTAAAGGATTGTATTTTTTGTCACAATTCAAATTTGAGAACTGAAAATTCAGTAATGTAATTTGAACCATTTTAATCAAGACTCATGAAAAGCTATTTTGTCAAGAGTTAGGTGTACTCAAAGTAGTATCTCTATGGAAACGTGTGCATGTTCTACAGCAGAAGGTTGATTTTATTGTTAAACTGTAAGAGGTCATTTTAGCAACCAACAAGTTTGCTTTGATTCTTTTCAGTCCTCCCAGGTAGACACTCAAGTAAATAAATAAATAAATAGATACACAAATACTCAGAATTGTTATGTTTAGATTCAAAACTGGGCTGGGAATGTTCTACATGATATACTGATTTAATTCAAACACTCATACTTTGAATTTTATTTTTTCAGTCTGAAGTTTTGCTTCAAATCATAGGGATAGATCCAAGTTCAGGTCTAACACCAGAAACTAATTTAGACTTGTTAATATCTTCTTTCTTACCTGGAGGAAACTTAATTTTTCAGGAAGCATTTTCACGTGAATAAAAAGTTGTGAGGCTGAAACCTTATCCAGGAAGTTCAAGCTAATTTAAAACAAACAAAACAAACAGGCAGGTATTTTAATGGCATCTGTGATTTATGGTCTGTAGTTGTAGGGCTGTTGACATTCAGATCTCATTTGGGGTGGTAGGACAGGAAAGTGTTGAAGGAATTAATTAAGACCCATTGACTGGTTTCCCAATAATATGACATGCCTGCTGCTATAAACCATCTACACAGGCCAATTTGATTAGTGTTTCAGTAAAATTCAAGTAATAGGTAAGTATGCTGGGCTAAGCCTTCTCTTTACATTGATAATGCAGCTCTTCCTATTTGGTGGTTAACCAAGGAAGGCATCCCATAAGGTTGTACAGAAGGGCACATGAAGATAGCATTCTCTCTGTGTTTAGAGGAATGAACTCTAGAGGAATGAAATCTAGTGCAATCAAAATAATTGTAGAGTCAAACTAAAATCGTTATCCTTGTAAAATAAATGAATTTTAAAATAATTGTAACACGTTAAAAATTAATTCACAACTGCCTATAGACATAGCTGGGAATTTAATAATTACATTGGATTGTGCAGAAATGTAAACACGCTATAACCAAATTTTGGGTGGTACAAATGCCATAAAAAACACATTTCTTGTGATCTTATATCGTATTGCCTGCAGCTGTTTTTGGAACAATTCAATTAGACTTTTAACTGTATTTCAAAGCTTTCTGAACATATGCAGAATACCTGCAGCATGGGTACATTTAGAGAAGCAAATAGCCAGGAAAGTGCTTCTTATTCAACATATATACCCACTGATGGTCTCTCTGGAACTAGTCAGCATTGTAAGAGAGATACTTGGAACATGCTATCAGCAACCAGACCTTTCAGTGGTAATATGAACTTCAATGAAACTTACGACTGTAAAATTTCTGAACCATGGCATGGAACAACTGCTCACCAGCAGCACAACACCGAAGGCAACACGTACACCACGCTAGTGAGCACTTCTTTGATAGGCTTATCTTTCAGATTTTTGTGAAAATGTTGATACAGTGTTGTAATTAAAACGTAAAAGGGAAACAACTTCAGAGACTTCAGCAGAACTGTTTTCTGACAAATTTTCATTCTCAAAGGAGTAGTTTTGTCAACTACTTTTTAATTCCAAAACCAAGGCAAGATAGCTGAGGAGTATCTTTTATAGTAGTAGCCCATTTAAGCAAGGAGCCAGAGATTACCTGTAGCTCCTACTGATATCAGTACAAATGAGAGCCTGTTACCTCTGAACAGTATCAGTAAGCATCGGATCTTATCTTGAAGATGCGCTGTGCTTTTTTATATTGCATATTCTTTTCATTGTATTAATCAAATTAATTTTAGATCTAACTATATCAGTTAGATTTTGACCTTGCAAAGCACAAAGATTACTTCCAGAAGACACAGAAATATTCCTTGACAAATCTGTAAGCAAAGTAATCTTTTATCATAAGCAAAGTATAAGTAAGTAAAGATAGCCAACATAAACCAAAGAAACATTTGGTCTTTTTCCCATTTGTATAACCAGACTAACAGTACAGCGACTCTTTGACTGCACTGTTACGTTGATTTTCCTTTAGTTTGATATGTAAACCATGATATCATAGCAAAATGTGTCACAACAATAATGAAGCATGAAGCAGGACTAAGCAGCACCCACTCCTTGCTTGACATCTGATATAACTAACACTTGCCAATAAGAGGCAGAAAACTGTTTCACAAGGGGCACAGTCACTGACTACGTCAGTTCGCTATGGACACAGTAGGAAGAACACTTGGCAGTTTCTCTTTTTTTTCTAGCTAAATAAACTTAATACTGAACAATTCATTTCTATTTTCTACTCAAATGCAATTAAATAATGAAGATTGTGGATCATTCACTATATTTGTTGAGGTGTATGATATAGAAAGAAAGCAGGAAACTTGACTACAAAGTTATGATCAGCTTCATCTCTTCTCAATGGAAACGAATTTTGCCTAGGTCCTACAATTCTCAGTGGGGCTTTCTGGACAGTGGGTTATCTTGTTCCTTATTAATTTTTACTGTGCATCATTAGTTTCTATCATCAGCGTTCTGAAAAAGTTTAAAGATCACTAATTGCCAACTTTGTTTCTTTTTTTTACCTAATGTCCCTCAGCAACCTGTATAAGAGCACCAGACTACCATCCATCGAACTTCTTCCATGCAGGGTTCCATGGAGAGAACTGCTGCTTGCCCTGAGCTCCAGAACAAACTCATTGCTTTTATGATGGTCTCATTTCTTCCCTGGGAATGCATCTCTTAACTATCTGCCCTCTATACTTAATTTTTCATATGACGCAGCATTGTTTCCAGGAGATTGATCAGGAGCGTTTCTGTGGGCAGACTTGATTTTGATATTTGAGTTATGTCAGGTTGCTCTGAACTGCGTTGCTTAGGGACTGTCCAAGCAGCGTTTTCACAGGCTCTTCAATTATAAAGGAGTATCCGACAGAGAGCTTGCTGCCTGTTCCAGCTGTAGAGCAGTTTGAATCTACATGATGCATGTGATTGGACTGCCTGCTCTGCGCATCAGTTCCTGACTGTGTACAGAATATAGTTTTTTACCTATATCTATCCTATTCTCTCTACTGTGGGAAATGAATCTTACTTCAGAATGATTGTAGGCAGGATTCTCCACAATCATAGTTTATCTGTTGCCTTTTCGATGCTTTGCTACAGTTCTTTTCTTCCTAGTTTTCATTTGGCATTGCATTTATTCTTCCTAAAAACTACCTTGTATAATCACAATTCATATCCCATACAAAAACAATGTAATTATATTTAGAAAATCCAAATTAGAATACTATCTAACAAAATAGATGAGTTTTCATGGATTTTAAACCCTAGTATCTACGCGTGTACTACAGCCCACATAAACAGGCATTGTAATTATAGCTGTTACTTCCTAAATACTATAGAAAAAACATACGTTCATTCTATATTCACAACAGTTTGGATCATTTTATTATAAAGTTGTGGAATGGTATTGTTTTAGAGGCAGCAGCCTGCAAAATAGTTGTTAGAATGATTGGAATGGAATGAAATACTGACATTCCAGAATCAAAATATAATAAATCTCTGCCAAGATTTTGTCTTCTCTAGGATTTCAATTGGAAACCTGTGAGAACTGCTCTTTTTGATTCATTGCTGTTAGACTTACCTTTTCTTGTTCTTAAACAATTCTGTTTTCATGCAGTACTGGCATTAAAAGTGTCACATTTTCTACCGTCACATCACTGGTGTATTGACTTAGATAACTTTTTTTTTTTAAATTGAACAGCATACATGCAGACAAAGTTAGTTTACACTGATTGCCTGGTTCAGATTTATTTGGCACTGTCCTGTTCTATAAGGTAATGTTGAAGCGTGGCTTCATTTCAGTGGGTACAAAGAGCACTGACTTCATAAGATCCAGTCTTATGAGGTGATGTTAATGGCAATGGAGGGAACTGTGTATAAGGAGTACTCACAAGACCCAGTTTTGCATCAGCTCCCAGTTGGGTAGCCCAGCATTTCACAGGAACCTATTTGTATTGCACTCATCTAGTTCATAAGCTATTTTAACCCTCTGTTTTGAATAAATAAATCACAGTTAATCTGCATTTGGCTCTTTCTGATGACTTTGCACTCTAACCAAATCCTAACTCTTTTCATTCACTCGAGCTTTTAGTTTTCTTTAATGTACGTGTTTCTGAGAAGTTAAGGGAGAATCCAATATGCTTTGTATTGCTACTTGTGTAAAGGGAATATAGGATATTACTCTCTACAGATTTCCCCCCCTCACCCCCCCCCCTTTTTTTTCTTCTAGAAAGGTACAAGACAGTAGAAAATCTGTCTTAACATCTCTGAATTGTTCTCTGTTGACAAACAGTAGCTGCTGAAGGGTGGTGTTTCTGCAGTTCTTAGCGATGAGAGGAGTATGTTGAGCTACCCCTGCTGGTGACAGAGAACTTCTGCACGTTCAAACCCTAACTTGTCTTGGGTTTGTTTTCCTTAAACCAAATAGACTACAGAAAGTACTGCTTGTTTATTGATTTAGGAGCCTTCCTGCCTGTTTCTGAGAAAGAAAAAAAAATGAATGAAAGGACACCTTCTTTATTTCATTTTTAATTTCCTTTCTCCAAAGCAAGCAGAGCAAAATTAGATTTAGCCTGATGCACATTCCATAAATAAATCACATGGAAGTAGAGTGGCTAAATGAACTTTGCTTGGGGATTATTGGAAAGACAAATATTTAAACAAGGTAAGTCATGTTTATGAAGTATATATTTTTTTGTGTTGCTTTTTTCCTTTTTTTATTTTCTTCTATTGTGGCTTTTCTAGTCAACGCAACCATAAGGAAATTAAATACAGAGTGAGCGCTGCCTCCAAAAAACTCTTTTCTGCATTGTTTCCAGCAGAGGGCTTTTGCCTGGTTTATTTTTATATGCAGCATTGGGTATATTTTGTATTAGGTCTTAACATAATTAAAAGTAAATTCACAAAATTCCAATCATATCCCCTGGAAATAAAATATTTGCAGTACATAACCAGGCATTGTTTAGAAGCAAAGAACTTACAAACCATTCAGCATTTTAGTGTTTGAAGCTTAACTTTTATGAATTTGTATTAAATCAATAGACTTACACTGCAGCAAACCACTCTCATAAAGCTTCAGAATATTTCTGAAGTAGGGAAGGATAGTTATTATTCCCATTACATATGGGGTATGTATACAGATCCGTAATTTCCAAGCCAGCTTTTTATTAGACAGTTCCAATTTTATAATGTTTAAACTGTGTCACCTTTAGCAACCAGCTTAAATTCCACTGAGGGGAGTTAAAAAAAAAAAAAGATTTTTGACTGAGAGCTTTAGGGTTTTATTAGAAGAGAATAACAAAGCAAAAATAAGTTGTTAGAGAGGGATGTCAAATCTCTGATCACTATACACATCCCAAAAAGTGAAGGTACACTCATCAGGCTAATAATAGTGCTGTGGCTGCCTCTAGTTACAGTGTAAGCTTTGTTTGCTTTTAAAACACCAGTTGAGTTTATTTTGTCAGGTTCACTGCAAGGACGTGACTCGTGTTGATAAGTTCAACATTTTTTTTCTCCTGCTGCTGCCCTGGAGCTGCAAGCACAGGGCAAAAATTCAGTCTGAAAGAAATCACAATGATGAATTCAAGAGGAAGAGAATCACTGAGAAATTCTTAGTAAGGAGCACAATGACTTTTTTTCCTTAATCAAAATGCATGAACATACAGGTAGCAGGTTGAGACACAAGTGAGGTTGTGGATGCCTCTTCCCTGGAAGCATTCAAGGCCAGGCTGGATGGGGCTGTGAGCAACCTGGTCTGGAGGGAGGTGTCCCTGCCTATAGCAGGGAGTTGGAACTACGTGGTCTAAAAGGTCCCTTCCAACCCAAACCATTCTATGATTCTGTGATAATATCTTTGGTTTTTCTGAACTAATACTAATAATTCCACTAAAAAATGTAGAGTCTATGGCCATGAGAGATGTTGAAGGAGCTTTGGAAAATTTTATTGCATGTCTGTCACGTGTTTTTCTTTCTCATTAATTCACAATAGTATATTATTGTGTATGATATCATTATTTAATTTATAATAGAACTCCCATTTATCCTAAAAAATAAATAGATTTCCTGTATTTATTATGCATATGCAAGGGTTCATGCAGTATAGTCCATCTCTCATATATAAGAACGTGTCAAGTTCATCAATGTGATTTCTGTTGTCGGTCTTCAGATTTTCTATTCCGATTTGTTACCTCTATTTTTAATTGTCATAGTAGAATTTACACTATTCTGAATTTTAAAAAGCCTTTGAAAAATAAGCAATACTTTTGTCAAACAGCCTTGCCCCCCAAAAATGCTTTTGAAATTACACATGCAATGATTTGTATTAGTATCAACTCAACTTAAAACTGATCCTTGCACACCTGCCAGACCTCCTCACAAGATAACTTACTACCAAGTAACTATAATGGGAATTTAAAGGAAATCCATGGAGCTGGTACACTTTCAGTTTAGGAGCACAGTTGTATCATACATAATGTTTATCCAAATATATGAAAAGTCTTGAGGCTGCCTGTTAAGACAAAGTAACAGGAAAGAACAGACTGGAAAGAGGTGAGGAAAGGACTCAGATCAAGTTATTGCTTGATAGTACAATATCACACAATCCTGGAATCTAGTTAGTGTTAGCAAGGTGGCTGCATGATGGCACAGTCTCCTTATACAATGGGAGAACTGTGATAATTAAAGCAATACCAGGACTAAAGAAAACACTGCTAGAAAAGCAAAATAACTGCAGCTTCATCAGCCCTAGGTTCATGGGCCTGTCACAGTGATAGAAGAAGAAAAGCACTGGAAAAACTTAATTTCACTGCCCCTTTTGCTACCTGGTTTTGTCTGTATGATATCTGAAATGCAATACTCAGCGCCTTTTTCTGCTGCACTTTGTCTAAACTGGGATGTGGTATACCACAGAAATCTTGATACTGGACTCCAGAGCAAAATGGATTGTCATTCCTTAAATGATGTTAGCACATTTTCACATTTTTCTCTGGGAGAAAGCAGAGTTGGCTTTGGTTTTTTTGGTTTTTTTTTTTTTTTGGTTTTGTCTTGAATTAGTGTTTGTTCCTATGGTCCTCAGAGGATTCCACAGCTATGGAATCACAGGAAAATACATGGTCTTCTTAATTACAGGAGTGCCATTTGTACTGCTATACTTAGATGTCTGCCAGCATTTCCATTACAAACCCTGTGTCAGTGGTTTATAGTTCACTCATAAGAATGTGCTGCTGCCCTTCTGAATTCAGGCAATGATTTGTTCCCTCCCTCTTCAAAATTTAAAAAAGAAATATAAAATATGGGAGCAATAAATGACTAGATGCTGATTGACTACATGGGCCTTTGCACTCCTACAGTTTACAAAGAAATTTAATTTGAAATTGCAGTATGTCCAGCCCTTACTGTATAAAGCTTTTACAAGTGCTTTTGGCTTTCTGAAGCCAATTGAAAATCTCAGTATTTATGTAACTGTCAGTAACTGACAGCTCTGGAAAAAGCAAAAGCAAGAATGGAAAATATCCACATGTAGTTTGCATTCAGAGACCAACTTCCAAAATGCTTCTTGCATCTCTGTACACAGTAGTAAAAGAAAGTGATGGTATCACAAAGTATACTCGGATGTACAGCTTGGTTACATCCTGCATTCCACACTTCAGCATAGCTGAGAACACTGAACTGACACTCTGCAAATACTGTCACATGTAAAAAGCTGCTGATTAAATAGAGTACTATTTTACCTATTCCAATTTTACTCTAAGGTAAAATCTTCTTTGCTACTTTTGTCCTGTTTCGTACTACACCCAAGAGATAAATACAAGTTGTTTAGTATGATAAGTCTTGGAAGAACAAAGTATGTGAGCACAAGTATTTTATTGGGTGAATTACTAGGGGAGTTCTGGTCTGTTACTTTATTATGCATGACGTTTTCTCTGTTTGTGCTCACAAATTGAAATCTCACCTGCAACTGTGTCATATAGTGATAAAAATAATTTTTCCAAAAAGAATTGTTAGGAAATAGTCTTCTCTTATGTCGGAGTTCGTCCCAAGTGAATTTATAAATTCTTTCTCAGGAAAGGATGTTCAGCATTACAAGAGAAATCCCAAGCTTCTCTTGTAGAGCCTTCAATTCGTGACTGCTTTCTGTTAGCAGGACCAATACTATTTTGGAGGGAGTGGAGAGCCATATAAGAAAGCAAACAAGCCCATTATGCATTTTCCTTCTAAAACAGCCATATACTTTTATTTAGGAAATATGAGGGAGGGGGAAGGAATAGGTAAGACTGATTCCAGTGGCATGTCTTGTTGTGCAGCAGTGAACTGACTGGGAACTGGAAAGTCAGGCAATGCCAGCCATCTGCTGTGCCTCCTAGAAAAGCTTCCATGCTAAATGTAAGAAATTACAAGTGTGATGCAGGGATGAATATCAAAAGTTCCAGCTATGCCATGATAGGCACACCAGAAATGTCAGTGAAATACTAAGCATATCTTCTTTAGCTTTACTGTCAGCCTTGGCTGGATGGTCTTTTTTCTTTTCCCTCTGTATTAGCCAGAGCAGAATAAAAATGCCCACTAGAATCAGAGTGCTAAAATCTGGGCGAGAAGTCTTTGAAGACTTGCACTGTAAGTATAACATGTCATGTATCCAACACGGAGGAACAGCTTTGCTGCAAATAACCCTCAATCTTAAAACTGCCAAGAAACAGAAGAATAGTTGACAGTGAAGTCTGAACTGTTCAGTGCTTGTCCAGATCGAAAGCTCTCTAAAGAGTGGCAGGTATTGTTATGATTTTTCACGGGAAAGATTTTCCTCTGAATCCTGAACTAACTTTAAAAATACAATATTAGCATATCACTGCTTCACAGGCCTTCTTCCTCGAACTGCCTCTCAGACTTTTTCCAGTAGATTCATTTTGTTGAAATGGAACTGAAAATAAGCAATACCACTTGTGACTTTGTGATCAGCTGAGATGATGTAAGCAGAGCAATATTTAATACATCCCAATTCAGTACAAACTAACAGTTGCAGTCGATTGGAATATCAGAACAGTCTGTGGATATCTGTTCAAATAACCACATGCCAAAAGCAGATTTTCCCTTGTCAGGGCTGTTAAAATCATTTTCATCAATGATGCAGCTTAATCATTTAACTCACAGCTGACCTCTCTAACGTTTCCTTTCTGTTCTCCCTCTCAGCTAACAATGCCGACTTTTCCTGTTGTTGTGAAGATTGGACATGCTCATTCAGGCATGGGAAAGGTGCAGATGCTACTTACTGCATGTTAGGAGGCTGGGTGTTTGTCTAAAATAATATGCATGTGCTTTTGTTTCCTGGATATTTTAACTTTTCGCTGTCCAAATGCTGTCTTTGATCCTCACCCTTGCAAATCTCTGCTTGTATTATTCAAGAAAGCACCTCTCTTTAGAAAATAAAGCCTACATATATTAATATTTTAATATTGGCACCTTCTCAGGTAGTTTATGTGTTGCCCTATTCAAGACAATTTCTAAAACACGAGATGCTTTCCTGAAGCAGAATCTTGTTAGTTAATTTAGTTGACTGGTGAAACTATTTAAGAGTCAATGTCTGTTTGCACAAATAACTTTTTGGACCTGGGATTCCAGGGCGGTTTTGCCTTGGTTCTCTACTAGTTACAGCCTGATCCAGATTCTTTCCTCATTTCCTGTCTTAATGTATTCTCTGTGATTGTTTCATACTGCTATATAACTGCTGCTTTCTTTCTCCAAAGTAATTGCATTTCAGTGGTGAGTACTGCTGTTTTGATACCACTTCTCTCACAATGATGGTTCAAGTGATGTGATTTAAATCGCACTTTCGTTGATGTCAATGAACATTTGTAGTCATTACAGATTATGTTTTATATTTTAAAATAAATCATCAGAGAATAGTTACATTTATCCTCTTGAATCTCCAAAAGCTCTATGAACACATTTGCCACAAGAAATGGAAATAGAAAGCTGATTTATTTGTATTCATTCAACAACTGTGCAATTTGAACTGTATGCTATGATTTTTTGCCCATGACTGTTTCGCTTTATTTTTTACTTAGTAAGTCAGAAGAAACCTGGCAGCCAAATTAACTGGGCACAGAACTAACTTAATTACTAATTACTTAAACTGCAGTTTCTGTGGATTGCATACATGAAGTATTATAATGTTTATATCATACTTTCAATATTCACTTCTCATTTATAGAAAATAGATCTGTTGGACAAAAATATCTAGCATATCAAATGTCTACAAATAAAAATCTAGATTATTACAATTTTTTTTTTAGTTATAAAGTATTTTAAGTCCTTAAAAACTGAGTGCCAGTCTTCTGTAGTGAAATGCTTACTATCAGACCCAAGTAAAGGTTCCTCTTGTATCCCAGTTCTCCCAAAAGGCATTGCTAGGAGTAGTGTTTCCACTTGTAATTAGATTCACACACAATGTTCAATTTTCAGAAACAGAGTTGAGACCAGGAATTGTATCTGTTTTGCTGGTTCTCAAATGACAAATAATTCTGCATCATTCTGAATCCAAGAGTTGAGAGCAAACACTTAGGCCTTTTGGCCTCACTATTTGGCCTGACTCCTCACTTCACTGGACACCATTCAATACACAGTTCCTGTCTCACAGCTGTGGGCACTCCAGGCTACAGGTCCCCCTTTAAGTACCATTTGACAGTGGAAGCAAAAGAGATGCTGGGCTTGCAAGAAGTTGCAAGCTCTTCCAGTATTAGATAGTATGATATGTAGTAATCCCTGCACCCTTTCCTCACCTTCCTGAAATGCACTTTGGGTAAAGAACTATTGGCATTCCAGTTTCCCTCTCCTATGTTCCCCCAGCCCTAAGACTTCTCTTCTGATTCATGTTTTCTCCCTACTTCAGCTAGCTTCCTTTGAACTCAATTGTAGAGATAAGATCTCCCTGTCAAAAAGCAATACTTCTGTCTCCCATTTGACGTATGTTTCTCACTCTCCTCTAAATCAATATTCCTCACATTTATCGCAGTGTTTTACGTCTAGTAAATTCTACTCCTAGAATGCCTGACTCCTTGCAAAGAAATAGGACAAATGGGAAAAGCGATTCCATCATCTTGAGCCAACCTTCTGTGTTCCATGTGAATGGGCCCTCATCAGAATGTCATGAGCCTTCATGTCCTCCCTCCTGGGAGATGCATGACACAGAAGTGATAGTACGTGGTGGGCACCACATACATGCAGCTACACGAGCAGTTTAGAAAATCATGAACAATTGTATAAAATTAGTGTAACCACAACTTCAAACATTCTCCTAAAAACTACTGATCTGAAAATTATCAATCAAAACTATTAAAAAAACCTGAAAATAAAAATCCACTATCTGCAAGTTGCTTTCTATGGATGAGCAGGTAATAGTTTGCATAGAAAATTAGATACCTTAATGCGGGACTGTTACAGAATCTAGAAATCAGATAAAATATCAAATGCCCTTTATAAACTGATGCTATCAAAAACCATATTTCTCATGAATGCCATTTGAAACTGAAGTCTTTTATTTCTAATTGCTGTTTTTTCTTTTGTATTTGCCGTTTACTTGTGGCATGATGACTACAGATCAAGGTAGACAACCACTACGATTTTCAGGACATAGCCAGCGTGGTAGCACTTACTCAGACCTACGCCACTACTGAACCGTTCATAGACTCCAAATATGACATCAGGATCCAAAAGATAGGCAGTAACTACAAAGCATACATGTGAGCCAAAAACTTATCTTTTCATCATTTGTTTGAAAATTGATAAGCACCAATAAGTTTAAGACTGTTGGATGAGTCTCTGAGTAGAAATGTGGTGACTCCATGCTTTCATTGTCATACTCTTCAGAAAGGCAGTGTTTTAGACTTTATGGATTTATCAACGTTTTTTTCTTTGATTGTCACTGGGAGGAGGAGAGTAACGTAACAGGTGAGCCTGCCTGAGTAGCATTCCTGACAACTTTTAATTATTTTTCATTTCATCTATATTTAGATGGCATTCATCACACCAATTTGAATGATAGAACTTTAATGGGAGGGAGTACTCTCCTTTTAATATGAAATAATAAGAAAAATTCTTATCTTATGATGGCCTTCACATAAAGATGAGTAAAAATCTCTTCTAATTTTATAGAGAGATGTTTAGGGATCATGACTGTATGAGAGGCTAAAATGTTGTTTCAGTTTTAGAGCAGCAAAACAGATTATGAGGTATTAATTGATCCATGGTAACTGTCTTTATGCATATTTTTACTCTATTTCAACTATCAGTTATCAATGTAATTTGACATTCAATCATTTCGTCCATGTTTTTCAGATAAGTTAATTCATCTCATGCATTTGTTCCCTCATGCTTACAATTCTCAGGCAGGAAAAAAATACTTGGGTAAAAACACACATCCATAAGAGCACAAGTGTATACATGAACATGCATCACTAGGGACTCTAGCAATGTTGGAGGGATAAGAGATTTCTTATATGTTGACATCTGAATTAAAAAACAAGATACATGCAAGTTCTTTATCAGTAAAAATAACTGAACTTTAAGCAACCCATAAATATAAACAAAAGTTGTAGTTAGGCTAAAGAAAATGCATGAAATATTTTTTTAGTATTAAAGATAGAATTAGCATTAGGTCTCAAGTAATTTAGAAACAAGCAACAAGCTCTATTAGAAATGTAGAATCTCCTGCCCAGGATGAGGACGAAGGGAAAAATACATCCCCTTAGGTTGATTTTGGAGAGCCATGTATTGTGACTCCTCCCCTATGACACCGCTGTCACAAGATCAAAACTCTGAGCAACTGCTTGCCTCTCCTGACATAAAAGTTGGAGAGGCATTTGTAAAAGAACATCTAAGATTAAGCCTCTCAAGAATAACTTAATGGTGCATCTGTCTCTTGACGTACATCTGAGTGGAAGAAAAGGCTGCACAGAACAGGGAGGACAGTGTCCCAATAGGTCAGATCCATCCAGCAGTACAGACACTCAATTCTTCTGCTTTGTTTTGAACCTAAAACTTTCTAAATTTTGCAAAAACAATGTTGGAAATTTGAGTTGTACACAGTGACCAAAGCAGAACACTCAAATATACTGCAAGGATGGGGTGGTTTCTGGAATCCTTGATTCAAATTCCCTTTTTTAATGGTGATGCAGTCCAGAATCTCTAGAACTCAATGTCCCTACAGAATTTCAAATGTGTTGGTCCTACCTCAAAACACAGCCTTTCCCTTTTGTTTAAAAATAAAAACCAAATGCTTCTGAATGAGTCCAAACCATATCTTGATCTGGTACCACCTCTTTCCCAGACCACTTCTACCTTTCTGTATCTTAGTCCTTACCTCTTATGCCCTAATCTTCACTGTTCCTTGCCTTGTGTTCTCCTCTGCCCCTTTTACTCTAATAGTGCCAATTAACTACCGTGTTCTCCCTCCACTTCCACTCACCATTCAGACTTCTTTCTTTATCTCAGACCTTTTCATGCAGCCATTTCAGCCTCTTCAAGGCTAGGACAGTGCTTTTCTCTCTCATGGGTGCTTTGATGCACAAATTTCTTGTACTCCACTACATATCTCTCACTTCCTCTGTTGTTTATAATACACAGAGTTGATTTATCTCTGTCTTACAGTTCCCAAGTGGCCCAGTCTTAGTAGTAAAGCCCAGCCATTAATGGTTGGGACACACCTCTGGGGACCAGTAATCAGATGCAATGTCAGTGATTTGTTGGTTCATTCTTTGTGGTAGAACCGGAACCACTGCATTTAATAGGAAAGAGTTCTTTTTTTTTTTTTTTTTTTTTTCTTTAAATTAAAATTCTGTTTAGTCTCTGTAATAATTATTGTATTAGCCAGCCACGGCAAATTTATAATTTTTTAACAAGAATGTTCCTTCTTCACAAAAGAAGCACAAAAGAAGCTTCTCTGATCTAAGGATCAGAGAAGAAAAAAAAAAAGAAAGAAAAAACAATTAAAATGGCAGCCTGTTTCTGCTAACTTTATTTATTTTTTATGCTTCTGCTCCCTTAGAAACTAAGGGTTCACCCAGATGCTAAAAGCCTAGCCATCATTTTTTCTCTACTTTCTTTCATATGGTTAAATCACAAGAAATGAAATATTGATTCATTTTTACGAAGCATTGTGAAAGGAGATTTACCAAATGTCTATAAAATTCTTCATATGCATACATATGCATTATGTCAGTAGTATATTGTTTTACAGCTGGTTCTCATTTTGTTCTCTCACACAGGAACAGAGTACTTAGAGAGCAACCACAAAAAATACAAGCCAAGCAATTGTTTTTCTAGTTTAAAGAGTTATGAAGAGTTTCATTTTTACAGTTCTGTGGGAAATTGTGGTATAAGTGGATCCATGACTCACAAAACACTGGTGCTTATCATCTGTCAGCAGAGATTATAGCCAAAATGCAACACTGGATCTCTCTAAATATCACAGCTCCTCAAAACATTTTGTGATGCATGCTTAACGGCACCTCGTACCATTACAGAATTCATCTGACTTCAAGGAAATAGAGTTTAAAGGATCAAATAGAATGAAGAAAAACACAAATACAAAAATGCTACCTTTAAATCTCTTCTCCAAATGTAATAAACGGAATGCACAGCAATGTACTTTGACCAAAACTTCAATAAAAACAAAGTAGAGCATAGCAGCTGAAGAACAACAATGCTGTAGTAACAAGCTGCTAAATAGACTACCTACACAAGAATTGTTGGTAGACCTTTCTACTTATTTTGTGACAATACTTGTCCAGACAATTTGGAATGCACGCTTCAGATAGTACTAAACAAAGCAGAGAGCTGCTGGAAGAGAGAAAGGTCAAGTTATGATATATAGCAATCATAATTCCTCTTTTTCCCAACTTTAAAACAGTTTTTCTTCATGTTTGCATACACAAATCAAGCAAAAGCGTGTAAAGCCTAAGCGCAAAGCATTTGATTATATTTGGAGTTGTATTATTAGTTCTGTATTATTTAGAATTTAGTAAAAAAGGAGGAAATGATGTGGATGGGGCTGTGAGCAACCTGGTTTGGAAGGAGGTGTCCCTGCCTGGAGCAGTGGGTTGGAACTGCATGATCTTAAAGGTCCCTTCCAACCCAAACCGTTCTATGATTCTATGACCTTCTCTACTTAACAGTGCTAAGATTACCTCAGTGCAGCTGAGCATCTTAAACTAAATTCTTGCTAGAAATCGTCAGGATTTTTTTTCTAAATTGCTCACATTTTGCTTCCTAAAAGACACCTGAAATTGTACATGCTAAGGAATGCCTTTTGAGAAGGCATTAACAGAGTTCAATCATGATTTGTAAGAAGTAAAATCTGTAGAATGTATGTGGAGTAATAGTGAACTTAAACATTTTAACTGTTCTGTAAGTACACACACACAAATAAATGTCACTGTAAAGCCTTATTACTGAGAACAGTTACCTTAAATACAGCACTGAGTGTGGACCTTCCCTTTTCGTTATTCTCTCACAACAAAAAATAAGGCATATTAGAACTGTGTGCTTTAAAATTCAGTTAATTTTATGAGACTTCCACAGAAAGGTTGACATTGCCCCACAATTGCTACTGACCCTTGTAATTAGATCAGTAAAAACTGAGAGAAAACTATTGCTGCTGTCTAGTAAACTTTTAATATATTACAGATATTCCTGTTACACTACTAAGTAGAAACACTTCATGATTTGTGTCCTAAGCCTATTCTCAAAACATCATTTAGGCTTCAGAAAAGAGTAATCTTCTCATACCTGGTAACCAACCTGGTGTCTGAGGAGGAGAAAAATATATTTTATTTCTTACTGATAAAATAAAAGATAGTATGCTCAAGCCTTGAAATAAGATGTTTAGACTATATTCACAAACTAGCAAAGAGTGAAAACTGGAGGAGAAACCAAAATCAAGCTCTAAAACAGATTGGAGATGTTCAAAACTGACATCTTGACTTTCAAGTATTGGGACCTAAATCTGCAGTGGTATGGATCTGAAATGAGAAGCTGATGCTTCCTTGACATTTGTGTTATTGGTATGTTACAGGTTATTCAGTCAGTTTATAGCTGATAAAATCTTCTTGTTAACACTTGCACTTAATCATAGTAGTTTTAAAATTTTTCTGAAGTGAACTAATGGGGAACAAAAATTTCATTGTCGTGCATCATAACATTGTGAAGCCTGTTAAAATTCATCATGTTTTAGATATTGTATTGTAAGCTGCCAAATAGAAAAAACATGTAAATGCTGCTTTAGTATCCATGTGAAAATCAGAATAATTTAGGAGATAGGAAAAATATAAGACTGCTGGCTCTCTGTAATGCTTTTCCCCTTTCAGGAGGACTTCCATATCTGGAAACTGGAAGACAAACACAGGCTCTGCAATGTTGGAACAGATTGCTATGTCAGATAAGTAAGTCAAGTCTCATGTAAAAGGTAATTAAAAAAGAAAAAAAAAGAATTTTAAGTCTTTTTTTTTTTAAATCACATTGGTGTGTAGTTTACAGTAAATGAAGGTCCTCTGTTCATTTTGGAAAAAAAACAACAACTTGGAACTAGATGAAAAAACATGAGAGAAGTGTTTCCCTATGAGTTGCCTCAGTTAAGTATCAAGCTAACTATCAGGCTTACATGTTTACAGGCACTCTTGAGCCCCTAAATATATATCTGCACCTAGACAACTACTGGAATTCCCTTCACGTGCCTTTTTCAGATTCAACCTACCAGTCATTTCCTCTGGTTCATCTGACCTCTTTACTTCATGTCACAGTGTTTAAACTTTTTCTCCTATATGACGTGATGTAACAAAGTGATTTGGTCTTAACTTTGCCTATTTAAATTGTATTTCTCTTTTCTACTAAATTGCTTATTTGTCATTATTGAATCTTCTGGTCAACTGCACTGTGAGTCTTTCTGCCCAGATGCTGAGATATAACAAAGCTTTTTCCCCTCATGTCATCATTCCCACTCTGTACTTTGTTTTATTGTGCTTTTCTCTCCCATCCTTGTTCTGGTTACCTCTTAGCAATTCGGTAAATCAGTCTGCAGTACATTTTGAAGCCTCAGTCTGCTACTGCTCAATGCTGCTCATTTTCTCTGATCACAAAATATAGGCCTCTTTTACATGCAGAGCAAAGCTCTGGCGCTTTTTATGGCTATGAATTTTATTTTGTTCATCTTCTGCAAAGGTTTCTCTTTCACGTTACAGCTTTATTTTCCCTAAATTTACTCCAATCAATCAATACATCTACAATTGTTGAAAAAACTGTACAGTAGAAGCAAAATCTAAATGGTGCTTCAAAGTTCAACGACAGTCTTTTTCTGTTGTTTGGTTGGTTGGTTTTGTGTTGGTTTTGTGTTGGTTTTGTGTTGGTTTTTTTTTGTTTGTTTGTTTTTTAAATCTGGACCTACAATTACTTGTAGCTGAGAGAAACTGAACTGAACCATTGCCTGCCCTAAGAAAGGTGAAAACAAACAAGACGGGAATTACAACTCCCTGCTGTCCAACCCCAGTCTAGACTGTGTCCTCACTGATCTCCCCTCTGGGGATGGAGTGGAGCCACATTATTTTCTCATTCTCACTCCCCTCCCACCTTCCTTTAGACTGTGAGGTTATGCCTTCACTCAGAGGGAAAGAGCGTGCTTTCCTCTGCGTAATTACAGTCCGTGAACTGCTTCTCTGTAAAAAAACAAGCACTTTAATTTGGCCATAAGGAAAACTAAATAGTATCAAGCATGGGCAGTGAGTACAAAATGCTAACCTTGCACAGCCACCTCACTGTAAATGCTCTGTGCTGCTTTGGTTCTCCTTCCACATTAGAATGTAACATAATTAAATCCTATTGATATATTCACTTTAAAAAACACTAGCAACAAACCAGAACTTTTATGCTGATGAAGACAAAAGCATAGAAAATAGGGATGTGTTCTCGTAACAGCAAGGCTATGCCATAATTTTAGTCTGATTACATACAAAGCAGACAAAGGAAGTAAAAGCAAATTAAAGTTTTCTGAAGAGCAGAACTACTTTAAAGGCACACCAAAAGCAATCAAATCTGATGCATGTGCACTTCAAGGATTTAGAATACATCTCATGATTTAGAAAGAAGTGTTTTGAAAGCGCTGCCTGAGTCAACACTGCTGACTGAACACAGATGTTAGTCTAGAAATTTAGTAAAGAGGAATGTGGAGCAGTAAGGGATGATGATGAGGCAGAGAACAAGCAAATTTCAATGTTATGTATTCTTACTGAGCCCTTCATTTCAGAGAGGCACTGCTCCCCAGTTGGGCCAGAAGAATACAGACTTACTGTAGTTGTGCACACCTCAAAGTTCGTGTCAGACAGTACTTTGTTAGCTGTCAGTTCAGAGGATGCTGCATGCTACGCTGATTCTGGGAAGATAAGGACCATGGCCTCTGGTCAAACCTGCTGTGCAAGCCTTGGGTTTAAAACACTCCAGGGTAGTCTGCTCAAGACCTCTCTTTCCAAATGCCATTGTCTCTCTCCAGCTGTGTTTGTTGGAAGAAGACTGGCTACTAAATATGTTCTTATTTAAATCTGATTAATTTTTCAGTTTCTTAAAGAAAATATCTTCCTTTTTTTTCCATAGAAACTTTAATTATTTGCTGTTAAAGGCAAGTTTTACTTTCCTCGTGGCTTGCTAAGATACATGGTGATATTTTAGAGCAGAAACAAAGGTTGTTTATAAGCAAATGTGTGCAAGCAGTCCAGCCAATCAGTGCATCTACAGATGCTGAAATTGTCAGGACTCCAGAAAAACTTCTCATTTTGGACAAAACATTTTTCTCACAGGAAAAAAAATATTTGCTAAAATATTACCATCAGGATTTTGTTCAAACAGTTGTATTGATTTCTTCTTATTCCGCTTAAAAGATTGTTTTTCCCATGAGAACAGAAAATACGGAGAGTGTGATCTAATAAGTTTACTTGGAAAGGGGACCATTACTAAAGATATTTTTATATGAATAAGACTCAAAGCCCAGCAATGACTTTCTTTTCATCCTACAATGAAGTCAAATGCTATGTTTATAACATCATTTTTTTTTGCAATGGAAAGTAATACGATGTGGCATATTTATCATCATGGCTTAAAGGCTGGATCAGGGGAGGGTCTATAAAAGGAAATAGCCCTTATTCATACCAGCCAATGAAAAAAAAAGTTTATGATAAATGACTACTTTAAAACTGCTTTTTTGTTTGCTTGTTTTTTGTTTTGTTTTGTTTTGTTTTGTTTTGGGGGGGGGGGGGACATGTTCTTCAATTGGTGGAATGGTGATATTTGCCTGTATAAACTTTCAGGATCAAATCATCACTTGGTGATGCCCAGACACAGCTATGTTATTAGTTAATTAAAGTTCTCAATGCTACTTTGTGTCCTAGCAGTCAATCCTTGCCATTTAGCAAACATACACAACTTACATCACCTCTGAACCTCTCAACAAAGTATTATGGCTCCTATATGTGCTACTGACTGTTCTGTACTTGATCACAGGAATTGCCTCACTCCTTTTCTAGTAAGTGCCCCTTCATTCCTTTGTTAGTCAGATAATTTCTCTATTCATAGGATGGATTAAGCTCCTCAGGCAAGAAAAATAAATCACATTACTGCATGTAGAGTGGGTTAACTGTCCATTCATCAGACCAAATTTCTTACCACGAGGATAAAAATGCAGTGCAGGAGTTCAGTGCTGTATGAAGAACTATATTTTTTCTTAGAGTTGTAATCATTCTTCAAAATTTTCTAAATTTCTGTTGAATTTTCCTGTAATTGTCTGTAACCCTACATGAAGATGTTACGTTTGTCTGCATGCTGCATAACTTTTGCATAGTGTCCTGTGGCTGTTCATCTTCTATTGTCTTAAGGCCTGCTGTTTCTTGATTTTTCTTTTGCCTTGTTCAGTATATAGAAAAGTTGCTAATTTGGAATAAAGTTTGGTCAGCAATTTAAAACAGAGACTCTCATCCTAGTTTCCCTGATACGAGGATAAAACCCACCCATAATTAAGTACACTCCCAAGACTGACAGGCAGGAGGATGGTCACACTTGCATCTGTCACAGATGTGCCAGTTTGAATTTCACAGGGCAACAGAAACCCCATTCCCTGCCTTATAAAATTCTTTGGCATCACTGTAACTACAGAAACTGGTCAGATGCCACCCCTGTGGAGTTCCCACATAGTGTACAGTCACAACTAGTAAGCTGTAGTAGCATAATGGCAGTGGCAATGCAGGATGGGATACCCTGAAATAATATTTGTGTTCCAGCATATCTTATCACAAGGTTACTCTCAGTTTAGAGCAGACACGTATTTGGGCTAATATGAGCTGGGACAGCAGCCAGTGTACTGTTAGGTCAAGATAGAGAATCACAGTTTTTATGGATTTTACTTGGAAAAGGAGAGTAATCAGGCCAGGATCTCTAAGCTACTATTCTAGGAAATACAAATTCAGTAAAGCTGACAAAACAGTGAAAATTCTGTGTTTCAAGCAAAGTTTACATAAAATGCAGTATTAGATTAAGGCTATAGAAAAACAAGAGCCTAATAAGATACTTACAGAAAAAAAATTGTTTTATAAAACAGGTACAAGCTTTGGGTTGACACCTGTTCTGAAATATTTGGTGGTTTGGACATCTGTGCTGTTAAAGCTGTACATGGAAAGGATGGAAAAGATTATATTTTTGAGGTAAGCAATCCCACCCTTTTCAATAAATGCTTTATATATTACAGATATGAAAATGAAGAACATTTGTGACAGTTAAGCATTGGTTTATTTGTGTTTCTGGAAATACTGTATTTTTGAGCAATGTTTAAATCATACTACAAAGCCACAAGTCCAAGTTGGTGGCAACACTTGCTGGAAAATGCAACCATATCATATGGTAATGGTTTTTAGTGCTTGAGGAAATGTACACAAACTGCAGAACAAAACCAAATGTAGATGTCATATTTTCCCAGCCCTTGTGACTTCTTTCCTGATCAGGCTTAACAGTTTTTCCTGGAAGGTTTATAGATAGCATTTTCCCAGGGGAACCCCAACAAAATTATATCTGTATGTGGAAAGGCAAATTAAGAACGAAGTGGAAACAACTTTTTTTTTTCTATCCTAAATGTTACTTTTAAGATCTGATTCCTCATGAAATTCCAATGCTAGAAGGTATTGTTGTGGATCATTTTGAAAAGTTTTTTCACTTACCTTAATTATGGATAAATATAACTTTGTCTAGCCATGAAGCAATCGCTTGCCAAATATACAATTCAGAGGTTTGTATTTGCTAAAGGAAAAACTAACAGTATTCTTTCCAAGCCATGGCAGTAATCTGGGATCCAGAAAGAGGCAATGGATGGACATCCTTCTTTAGTTATCCATACCCATTTATAACAAAAAAGCTTTGCATAACAAAAATCTTTGTTTTGTCACAGAGTTAAATTTTTCTAATTTCATAGATTTACTGACAACTGTTGCAAGTGCTAAGAATTCCCAAGTCAATTTATAATACTTTAAAGGGCTGAGCAGCTTGCAGAATTAAACCTTTAGCAAAACAAATATAATTTAATGCCTACCTGCTGAGGTGCTGAGCAATACTGAAGAAATCCTGTATGCTTAATCTACCTGGCCAAATCAGAACTTACTGTTTCTTACTGCATCATAAGTCACTGTAGCATAAAATCTAGAGTTTCACACTAGACCTCCTTTACTCTTCCATATAGTGCAGTCTGTCCCACCAAAAGTTTGTATTAAAACTGTTGCTTGCCCTGTAAATCTGGCTGAGATCTGACAAAGTAGAAGAAATGTATTCTCCTCTTTCTGAAAACAGACCCCTCTGACTTCTGATGAGACAATATAAACAAAAATCCCGAACATAAAACTTGTTACGTGTGCTACTTCGCTCCTTGGCTGCAGACACAGGTCTGCCTCAGATATTATTGACTTAATGGGAAGGTATAGATTTTTGCTTATATGTAAGATCCTCTGCAGCACTCAGGCTTTCACAGCCTCCCATAGGCCATCCAAAGTTTTTTGTCTACATTCAAATTGAGTTAGTTCATACCAGTTTGACTGCCTTTAAGCAATGCATTTTTACCCTACAATTTTAACTACAGAATAATGGCATACAAATAATAAATAACAAAATAATGAATAAGATATAAGACCTTAGTTATCTAATAAGTTAACAGTTAAAAACTGATAGATCATATGCAAAAAGATACAAAGTTAGACTAGAAGTACATTTAGCAAGTATGTTATTGTAGAAACTGGAAATTTCAGATGTAAAACGATCTTGTGACTTACAGACTGGAGCTAAAGCTGGTCTGGTAAATGATTGTCTTTAGTCTACTCTTCATAGTCTCTCCACCTCAAATCTTACATTCCCTAATCCCCTTTCATCTTGCTGTTTTCTGCTTCCAGTGGAAATGAAAGATGTCTTCTTTATTCTGACACCTCTGTTGCATTCTTTCTTGCAAACTGCTATCACACTGAACACTCTTCACTTTCATTCTCTGAAATCCAGTTTCAACATTTTTGATACTTCTTAAATTGTGAGCAAAGGCAGCCATCAAAATCAACTTCCACTGAAGTCAGTGTACACAGAGAAACTTCCTGTATCAGGCCTGGTTGGTTCACTGGGTGGGAGGAGAAGGGGGAGAAGTTTTCTGACAATTAAGTAACCAATGAAAATTATATAATAGAACAATGGAGTACCTCACTTCCTGCTTCTGAACAAATGCCCTAATTTTCCATGCCTGATGCATTCTGAATTAGATTTAAAAAAAAGAGAGAGAGAGAGAGAATTCTAAGAATTGCAGGATACACCAGGAACTGGGTTTATAGAGCATTTTCAGTAGTGTACGTAAGAGATGATGCAATTAAAAGAAAGAGTGAATAGATGCATGATAATTCTCGCTGTCCTACAGAATCAGCTGAATTGTTTGGAAGATGGTAGTGCTCAGGAATACTTAGTTTGTATGTGACCCATTGAAATGTAGAACTGTTCGCAAGGCTCACAGAGCGTCTGTAAAACTTATAATCATTTTCTACTTCAACGCCAGCTTATATCAACAGTTATCATACTATAATTATGACAATTACTGCACCGTAATTCTGTGATGTAATAAAGAGCAAAGGACTATCTGTACTTGTATAGGAAAAGGTTCTGTCTTTTCATTGCTTTCAATACGGGAAAATAGATGCAGTATGTTCGTGCTGCAATCAAGGAACCAGAGCTGAACAGGACAATCAGTCTGTAAACAATGGCTTTACACAGCAATTGCAGTGCTACACTGAAAACCCTGCTCTTAAGTTTTCACAGTGACTGGTAGTTTGTCTGTTACAAAACTAAAGCATTCTGTGTCATTCTGGACAGAAAAAATACAAACATTCTAATGCATGAAATAACGTATGCAGGTATGGCCACTGTGAGCATTCAAACAGCAGAGTCACCAATAGGAAATCATACGTATATTTTGACCAGCTTCAGAGTGAATGTGAATCACTCTGTGCTAAAATATCCTTTATATGTTCAGCATTCTAGACAGAAACAAATTTCAGAATGATTCTCGGTAATTAAGCTGGGAGAAGAGCATTTTACAGGAATTAATACGTATGTATGTTCTGACAAAGGTGTTCAGCAAAAGGTTTAGAATATGCATAATTCAAAAAATAGTTTTTAAATACCCATAGTACTTAAGTATTCCATGTAACATCACATGTGCTTCCAAAAAATCATTCTTAACTAGTGTTAGAAAATGTAACACTTAAATCAATGTTAAATGACTATTTCTGGAAAACTGTTAATTAATTTCATATTGTTCATTACTTTCATATCCTATATCAATAATTTTATTTCGGTGGTGTTGCCATTCAGCTGCTTTGTGATGGTCATTTTGTCATTCTGCTTTCTTTCATTCCCCAAAAACATGCAACAACAAATTGTACCAGGGGCTGATGCTACAGAGTCAAAATAACATTGTGTCTCCTGAATGTTATATTTTAGCTGCACTTCTTAGAGTGCAGTAAAGTGATTTTATTTTAATCTGTGACCTAGTACAGTACTCTTACATTGCAGGTAAGAATGTGTTGGTTCTTAATGTTAGATCCAGTCATCACACCCAAATTTTCAAGATGGTAAACTTTCACTATTTTAGTTTCTCTAACAGACTCCCTTCTATATGTACGACTGAAGTGATGATAATTTGACAACTTATTCTATGAGAATTTGAGAACATATTCCAACCCTCCACGGCCATGCAATTTATGAAAAGTATGCTCGTTGTTTAAGTAGAGTAATGCCTGCTGTGTAGGTAGAGTAATGTCTGCTCAGGTATAATACAGAAGGTTTAGAAAGCTAAAAAGCAAGCAAAAAAAAAAGAAGGATGTTTAGTGATACTGATGTATAATTCCAGACTCATAATTTCTACATACATAAATCTTCTTAGGAAATAGAAATGTACAGAAGCTAATTACTATTAACTTCTAGTAGATGCCTTCCTGATGGGATGTGCATATTCCTTTGACCAAGTAATACAATAACAAATAACAAGAAATGCCTTCTCACATTTCTAGCTTTTGGTTCTTAATTTGGATGCATTTTATAGATCTGAGTCTGTTTTCTTGGTGCTACTTTGTGCACTGGCATCTTTGTGCTTTTTAAGCTACTCTAGATACTTTAATGAGTTCAGGCCAATCCTACCATTATGTTCCAAACATTATAAAACAAACACATTTCCAGTGTACCATTCATCCTTCCACGATGCTGTAAATGTGACACCCATGGGAATTTTGAAATGTCCATTTGAGCCTTCTTGTTATGCAGATGAGGGATAACGTATGCATCCCCAGGAAAAAAATCCAGACCAATCTGCCAGAAGACAGCAAGGACAAAACACTGGAGTCATAGTATCATTCAAATGTAATACACCCTCTTTTTTTCTGTGAAACTACAACTTCTCTACAGTTTTCTTAGATGGGGGATCTAAGAAGTAACTTTGCCTTTTAAAAGAACAAGGTTTTCTAAAACTTGTTCCCCAGAAAAGAATTATCTTCTCTAGAGCAACCTCGTGGGATTTGGGGTGTTATTGTTTGGTTGGCTGGTTTATTGTAGGGTTGGTTGTTCTGGTGTTTTTTGCCTTTTGCTTCTGTGCTCCCAAGAAGCATCTCCAAACCCCTTCAAATGAATGAATTGAAAGAGCTGTCAGGTTGCTCAGGAGGAAGCCCAAGTCATTTCTGTGTGTAACAATCCTAGCCGTTCGTAAAAGCTATTCTTTTTACTTCAATTTGAATACTCAGCTGCCAAGCATCTTACACCAGAGAAATTAGAATTCTAAGAACACATCATTTCAACATACAATGTTTTAACCACTTCATCAATTCTTGATAACACAGCATCAAATTAAGGTCCATTAAGCTTTAAAAACTTAAATGAGAGAAAGATATTTAATTTTTCACTTTTACAATTAATATTGCTGTCGTTTAATAATAGAAGGAACACAAAATGGAGTGTTTCTTGTTCTGACCACTGAATAATACCTTTTTCATGACTCATTTCTGGAAAACCAAGCCTCTGGGAAACAAAACAGAAAGCTTATATAGTGATGATGAATGCAGTAAAAACAACAACAAAAAAAAGAACAGAATCCTTTAAAGTGGCCTCATGGATAGTTACCAAATTTTGCTCAAAACTGAATGGGGGAGTGGGTGGGGATGGCTGTTGCAAGTGTCATATTTCTGCTTATTTTTATCCTAAGCTATATTAAAATTAGCTTCTAAGTGGTTTATAACCTAGCAAGATGCACAACATTTGGGTTTCCTAAGGAATATTTTCAGGAACTGTAAAACAATTTAAGAAATTAAAAACCAGAATTTGACTTTTTTGAAGTCCCAGTATAACAGACACCATTTCTGAAAGTGCTGCAATTGTTTGAAAATATACAATTGTTTGAAAAATGCAATTGTTTGAAAATATACCACCAGCTTTTATAAAACGTATCTGTTTTACAAGATCTAATGATACAGCACCAGCAATAAGTATGCCGTCTTCTAAAGACTTGCTTATTTCCATATTCACTGTCCTGAATAATGTTGGCTAAAGTACACAAAAGAATAGATGAGAAGGGAGTAAAGGTGACAAAACCTGTACCTCAAGCAGTATTTGTGTTCAATTTACTTATGGTTGTAATTCCTTTGAAATGTTATTCATACTGTTCAATGGCACAAGTTTAAAGAGCCCAAGACTGCAATACTGTACATCCAAGTGCTCGGAAGCTAAACTCACTTATTATTCTATCTGAATCATATCCAGTTCCAAAATTCAGCGCCAAATACTGGACATGAAAATATATTCTTTTAGTATTATTTCATGATATTATTATAAGAGGTGTCTCATAAATCATAGACATTTCGAATGGAAGGGAGATCTGGGTGTCACTTTGTCCAACTGCTCAAAGCACATCTAACTCTTACGTTGTTCAGGACCTATCCTTAAAGACATAGGAGAGGGAGATTTTTCTGTTTCTTTTCATTCCAGATTGAAATGCAGTTACATAAGTTTGTCTTCAGGCTGTTGGGTCCCTCACTGAGGGATGTTTGATTCACTTTCCCAGCCATCGTTATTCTTTTTCTGCAAATCTTGTTATTCACTCACTGCAGGAGGGACTGTAAAAACTTTCCCAGCTGCCAATGTTTCCCTCCAGTACTATCCCTGCCAACTTCTCAGGTGTGGTTACATTTCCAATTACAAATAATTCCTGCATCTGCTGTAGAGACCTCTGGGAAAGCCCCATGATTACTTCATATCCAGTCACTTCCTTACTTCTCAGAAATTACACCACCTTCTCTTACATCCCACTCAATCTTAAATGACCTTCTCAAACTGTTACTTGTTCTTAATGTCAGTTACTTTCCCCATACTTAGAACTCTTCATTAAACTCTCTTTCAGCCTCTGCCTTTCTGGTCAAAGTTTTCACCACAAGTGCAGACATCCAGGTCCCATAAAAAAACACAGAAGACGAACACATTCATAAAATAGCAACAATACAATCCAGCTTCTCTTATTCACAGACCAAAGTAAATGTTTTGGGTTGGTTTTTTGTTGTTGTTGTTGTTGTTTTTTTCCTCAGTCTTCACATTCTCAAGCATAGACCTTCAAAATTCCTCTGATTTGTGATGAAATTAATTGCTACTCCCTCTGCACTTACCTTCTCTTGAAACTCCCAGGTCTTTTTCCATATGAAATCCACGTGTTGTTCTCCTGTCAGACTCCCCAGGCACTTCTGACTTGCAGGCCTTCCATCTGTTCATTCTTACTCCTCTCAGCATCCTGGCAAACAACTTTTTCTCTTACCATGTCAGAGTTTTTTACATTTGCCCTTCCTCTTATTTCTGCAACTCCATCTTTCCCAGCACCATTTCAGCTGGGTCTTCATAAAGCTGTAGGTAAGAGATCTTTCATAATTCTTTGGTGGTAAGTATTTTATGTACTGGAGAAGTATGTGTAGACAATGGCAGTTAGTGTCATTTCTGCTTCAAAATGGTGATTCCTTTGCAATTCCTGATGTCTTATATTTGCACTGGCTCTCTTATTAATCCCATCCCGTTTCCTTCGATGGCCATCAGAGATAAACAGCATTTCTCTTTTCTTTCTTACCAGTCTCAGTTTTGCAGCCAAAACCTCAAATACTTGCCTTATCCACACAAGCAACAGCAGAAGGCACAAATTCACTGAAGGGTCATATCACTGAAAGGTGTTTTATTTTATCACAGCATTTTGTTGATTTAATCATCCTGCTGTAGTTTCCATATTACTGCTAGCATATACAATTAGTCTCTCACAGTTTAACATAAAGTTGTGTTAAATGCATTTCAGCATATGTTTTATGGGTGATAAGAGAAATTCATCCTATAGAATTGGGTACTGAAATGCATATAAATCAAAGATGAAAGTAGTATGAATTAAGTAATGATCATTCATAGAGTCCTATGTTTTTAATAACGTCTACAAAAGTAACACTTTAATCCACATAAATTGCAAATCTTTCTTCTATGAAATCTTCATAGTGGGAAACTCCAGTATTTTAAATAGCTAAACTAGATACTGAAAGAAGACCTGGCAAAGTGTTTAAATGATATTTTAAGACTAGTAGAGAGTGTAAATAGACTGTTTATAAACCAGGATGCTGTCTGTGTTTAAACTTTGTCAAGCCCTCTAAGAGGAGAGGAGTGCCATCATGACATTCCTATTAATCATTCACAAGTTTTAAAAACTCTGTCAGTGTTACACAAAATATTTTTAATTCTTAAGATATGCTTATATAAAACATTAGTGATTTCTGACGACTTTCATTCATTATTTTACTAGGAAGGAGAATAGAAGCTCAGCAGCAGCAACAGTATAGCAGCAAACAAAAGGGTTTTTAATCAACATCAAAACCTGTCAACAGTGACAAAAGGTTCTCAAGGACAAATGGCTGGTTTTTTTATGTCATATGTATTTGAATCTGCCTCAATAGGTGAACATGGCGGCTATACTTACAAATACTATCTTACTATCTTCAAAAAATTTAAGATTTTATTTAAAATATACCTGAGGCGTTCAACAGAGGCTCCCCTGGATCTAAGGAATGATCTGCTAGAAGATTTCCAAATAGTAAGCCCTTCAGTGTTAAATCCAAGTCAGCTAAGCATCGCTGAATGGCATGACCACAAACCAGTTCTGGCCAAGTTGATGCATATCTGCCAACCATTCTGTCAAGCCCAGCAGGGCATACTCACTAATTAAACAACTTGGATCATTGCCACTGAGTCTGAAAGCTTCACACATTGTGAGTACTTAAACTGCTCAAGTTGTGGTACTGAGCTCCATGGCATTAACCAAAACTAGCACACTTTTGTCTGGGACACAGAGGAAATACAATGGGTGTCTAAACTCCATTAAGATGCTGCTGTTGGAACCTTGACATACATTATCTCTGTTTAGAGATGTTCTAATTTCATACTCATGTTTCAAGACACATGGGGTGAAAATCTGAAAGAACCTACCAAATTAGACTGATTTATCCTATGCTGCTTCTGGCAACTGTCACAAATTACCAGTCTAACAATGGTAACTCTTAATATCCTTCTATCAAATCATATATCTGTCATAGCTAAAAGTCCAGCAATGACCTATCGTTTATTTTAGTTTAGGATGTGCGCAGTAATTTTCCATTCCAGTATATTGAAACATACTCAAAACTTTATGTTCTTTTCTTTTGCTGCTTTAATGTGAAGTTTACAGCAATGCTGTCTAATAACCAATTTTTCTTATGAAACTGTTCCATCTGAGCAGGCAAAGGGTATTTTACAACTGGTATTAGGCCCTTCAAAATCTTTAAAGAATAGACTTTATGTTATTTTATAGCTGTCAAAGCTGAGCTGAGATAGGTTAAATGAATTACTGATGTAGATGTGGAGTTTTGAGCAACACCTCAAAGCTGCTTCTTTTATCCCTGGCCAAAGAATGACAACTTTTCTATGCGTTCTGGTAAACAACATGGAAATAACTCCCAAATACAGTTATGTGTAAGCAGTCGTAGAACTATTTGGAAATAGAAACTCAGAGTCAGAGCCCAATCCTCTGGATCTCCATCCTATCTAATCCTTTGGCAGGATCTTATTTTAGGCAACTTCTTTCACGGTAATTCCAAATATATTTTTTAATGTAAGTGGATCTTAAATTAAAGAAAGTGAGGTTTCCTTTCTCACACTTGTCATACTTCTTCACTCAAGCCTTTCTTCTTCATGCATTCATTCGTTTTTAGGAAACATTTGCTCCAGATCTCAACTATTATTTCTTTGTTTACTTTAGGCTTATTTTAAATTCTCTTCACTGTGAGAAAGCTTAGAGGAGACTTCCTAGATTTGAAAATCCCAAAACAAATATTGTCAGCATTTTGATTGCCAGTATGCAATGTTAGTGTCTCATAAATCAACAAACAGAAGAAAACACTTCAGAAGAAAACAGAACGCTTTTGGGCTTCAAGCTAATATTATCAGAACAAAGTCTTTGTCAGCATCAGTAAGAATTTCTATAGCACTATAAAGGAGATCGTGTGCAGTGTAAGTTAATGGGTTGAGGAGAGTTTTGTTGGCCCTACTATAGCCTTTCATCCCACAGAATTCAGAACCACCAGCTTTATTCCCTTCAGTCTGATCACTGTGACAGCCCTACAAAGAAGAACATTCTTCCACTTTGTAAATATTTTGCATAATTTCAGTATCTTCCCTTCAACAACACAAGCTGAGTAAGTAATGAAAAAAGCTCAATGTGCCAACTTACATCAGAATACCTTTCTGAAGAGATGGGAATCAGCTTCTCCAGTCAAACTAGCCCTGCATGCTGTCAGCAGAGCCCTTTTTCAGTCCTTTTGCTAGAGATTGGGTAGGAGTGAGTGACATTTCTGAAGTTTCTCTGATCATCAATCAGCACTCCCAATTGCCTGTGGCAGAAAAAGTCCTCCAGCAGTCTCCTGACTCTGTTGAATCTTTTCAGTCCTCTTCCATTTAGCTGCAATGGATAAGAGAAGCCAAAGACACACAGGGAAGTTCGCTTCTGAAAGTACTAGAACACCTCCATATAATTCACTCGTCTAGATCACCTTCTAAATCTTGGCAAAATCCATAAGGATTCCTTCTTAATGATACTTTCCTTCTTCATCCACCACCATCCTCTCTCTTATCAGCACAGCTTACTTCTGCATCAGCTGCAAGATCTGTCTACACTAGTGAGAAATTTTGTGTGACATTTTTCATCTGGCACAGACTGGAAATTAGATGGACACAATTCAGTTTGTGCAAACAATCTAGCTGGGTCAGACATAATAACATCCATCGGGTATATTACCACTAATGTAGTCCAACTGCTTTATCCTTTACAGTCATTTATTAATTACTAATATTACTGCTTGTGTTGTAGGTTTCAGTCACTTGTGATCCACATCTATGAGAAACACCAAAATGCAGAGCTGCAGATGACACGCTGTCACCTTTTTCTGAATTGAATGAAAGACTGCAATTTCTCAAAAGCAAATTAAATCCTTTGTGATTGCAGAAATAAGAATGTCTATTGCCATTGTGAATAGTAGTCAGGGTCACTTTGTTATCCTTTTATTTCTCATGAAACACACAGAGATACCAAAAATAGGTTCACTGTAGGAATAACAATACCTCTGCGGAAATAAGAAATCCTTATAGCCCACTGAAGTGAGCAGAATTCAGTATTAGTTTTATCCATTAGAATAGCTGAATGAAATAACTGCTGAACTGTAATGACCAGTAACATGTACCATGGAAAGAAGTACATTTTTATTGGCCTGTCTGATATTCTGCTTTCATTATGTTTTGTTCTGTTGGTGGTTGGGTTTTTTTTGCATCAGCTGCATTGCAGCCATGCTGCTTTTCAAAACAGCCCATCAATACCAACAAGGTCTTACTACAAAGTTTTCTCTAATCAATAAGGATCCTTACTGTGAAAGCAGAAATCCAACAAAGAGCTAGGAAGCTGAAGTTTTAGTTGGTATTTCCAAGTTCTAGTTCAGTTGATGATCAGAGCTGAACCACAGCAACACCTAAGAGAAAAAAATCCTCAAAAATGTAGCTTAGACAGCAGTGCAGACAAGTTCCAGCAGTCAACAGAATAGCCTAAAAAATCTCATATTCCTTATCTACTATAGCTGTGAGTTTCCCACCAGAATCATGTTCCTTAAAGAGTGTATGCCCACGTATCGTACTGCACCTGTATATTGCTTGGAGATTAGAAAGAGATGATGTGGTAAAACTGCTGTTCTCTTGCTCTGCTGATCCACATCCTGCACTTGGGCTTTTTTTGTTTTTTATTCTGGTATAACTTGTACCATTTACACAGATCCCAGTTGTGTTCTGTTTCCCTTTTCCTTTTCCTTTTCCTTTCTTTCTCTTTCTCTTTTTCTTTTTCTTTCTCTTTTGTTTTTAAAGATGACCTGATATTCTACACAGATGTGGAATAAGTTTACTTTGGTGCCATATTTTATTTTACAGGTAATGGACTGTGCAATGCCTCTGATCGGTGAGCATCAGATTGAAGACAGGCAACATATAACTGAATTAGTTGTAAGCAAAATGAACCAAATGTTGTCCAAAACTCCTATACCATCTCCTCAGAGACCCACTGCCACTCAGCAGCCTCAGGTAGGAAATCTTTGTCTTTAAAATAAAGCAACTTTTTCTATAATGTTACACTCAACATTTTCCTTCAAGAATCTGGCTGGACAGCTGTGCAGATGTACCCTCAGCTACAACAATTCAAGAGCTTTTCAATATGTTTGATAGATTTGTCATGTTTGAATGAGATGGATGGATGTAATTGAGTAGTGCAGGGTTTTTTTTACTGTTTTGTTGATATGGTTCTACAAGTAAACCGACAGCTCTGGATTCTGTGAATTACCGGGTTTTGTATTATTTTTTTTCAGTTTCATCTACATAAAATGCTATAGAAGTTTAAATATCACAACAGTCTTTGCCCTGAGGATATCAGTAAGAGTGCTAAGATAATAATTCTTGCTCATGTGCATTTTTTACCTTAATTATATCATCATCTTTTGATGTGCTACAATTTGGGAAAATGCCTCTCAAATCTAGAAAACTCTTGAAATACGTGTAGCGTGCTACCAAACTAGTTTCAAAGATTGAAAAGGGTGATTTTCATTTATTTTATTTCATACAGTCTGATAATTAAAGCATGTCGACCACAGAATTCTGCCCTTCGCTTTGCTACCAGCTGTCTTTCAGACTTTGGACATTATCCTCATTTCCACTTCTGTGCTAACAAATACAAAGTCTCCTCTATTGACACTTTAGAAAACTTCTGTGGGTGTCATTAATTTGTACAAGGTTTTAAGAGCATAAAGAGGCCACCTAAATGCTGAACAGCAACTCTTATCAGTTCATTGGCTAGGCAGCAGGTCTAATCAAGAACAGCGTTATTAGCTTCAACTTTCATGTACTTTTAATATACTGAAGGAATAAACCATGACAATAAACAATTAAGGACTGTACGGCTGCTTGGTACCGGCACAGCTCCATGCTGATCAGTTAATTAACAAAGTAATCCAAACTATATTACAGAAATTACCAAGCCAAAATCAAGAATCTATTTTTACTGCCAGCAGCCTCCATAGCAGGTAAACAGTTTGAAAACAGTTTTGTGGCATACCTCAGACAGACAAGTTCTTGAGGTAGGGTGACTAATTTGTTCTTCAAATATGTCATCATGTTTTAAGTTATAAAAATACACCATCCCACATAAAAAATTGGTGTGGCTTCTATTTATATTACAGCCACTCAAACCTAAGCACAAATTGCTGAACCACACACAATGGAGACATTTCCATCCAGCATGACTCAAGTTTATTGTATAGAGCACTGAAAAAGAGGGACAATAAAGGGAGAAAATAAATCACCTCCTACCAAAATGCAATTTTTTCTAGGACTGTAAAATTAGTCATACATACAAACGAAGCAAAGTGTCAAATCCGGAATTGCCCAAAGATTTATCAACATAAATCAAAATTTGTAGCAATAATGGACAGATTCACAGTGACTTAGATGCTTTAAATCACTAAATCACTAAATCTAAGGTCCTTTATAAGCATGCTTCCCTGGATTTCAAAGAAGGCAAAATGTTGTTGGAAAAATGTTTGTGGTCATACAAAGAAACTGGTTACCTGTTGTATGTAAATTCAGGTTTTACTGATTTCCACCTAAAACTGCCTACAGAGGACCAGGTCTAGAATGAAAACAGGACAGGCAACATTTTTAGAAAGTTTCTAAATTCCTCAGTCATTTCTGTCACCCGTCATGTCCATGAGAAGGATTTTTTTCCTGTTAAGCAAAGAAGCCTTGGATGAATCAAAAGATAGTATCTGCTGGTGAGCTGATGAATTTCTACTATATTTCCACTGATAAGTCTAGGTTACTGAAGAATTCAGCCTTTACTAAAGGCAACAGAATGTTATTCAACATTAATCTTGCTTGCCTTATCGTGTCCCTTAACTATGAATTACAGTTGACCAAAATCAGAGATACGTCCCTTCAGAATATTTGCAATATTATTTATTTTTCTCAGTTAATCAGACTCTGCTTCCTTAAAATTTTCCTTCTTACATTACTCACCAGCTTAGGTCAGACAAATGGGATCTAAATTTCTACGTAAGATGCCATTTGCAAACATCATTAATCTTCTCAGGGAGACAATCACGAGTATTTAAATCAGATATTTCCTTATGGGCAGTTCATTTTTAACTAGGTTGTTTTCCTAAGAATACAATTAGTCTGTTAAACCAAGCTGTCCCTTACATCTTTGAACAGATTTCTTCTTTTCTAATCTCAGACATTATTTTCTATCCTTGAAAAATACAGCCCATTCACCTGCAGAGAAAGGAGAGAGAGTGCATATTCATGCAGTCTGTATAAAACCTGAAGCCAGGAATTTATCCCAAATAAAGTATGTGCATGTCAATGTGTGGTCTTAGAGACCAAAGTAACATGAATACCAAAAAGTCGAATGAGTGGTTTACAGCCATAGAAGTGCCATATTTGGAATTCCCTTATTATCTACATGTTTGGGTTTTTTTAATTATTTATAATGTATCTGTGGCATTGGGTTCATCATGCAACAAAACAATGTTTCAGTTTATAAACGCCCTCCATGGTCAGTACTGTTCCAATTAACTAGTAATCCATCAGAAAACAATGATTAGGAAAACAAGTCTTTGTTTAGAGCTACGCAGCCAAATCTTGATGGAAGCGATTGGCCTTGGAATATGTTTTGAAGGCCAGCAAAGTTCCTTCTGTCAGAGTGCCAGAAGTAGCAAATTCCAAAAATAAGAACCTCAGACAACTCTGCTGCTCATGTTAAAAACTCAGAAGTGCAGATCCCGTGATTCTTAAACTTGTTTGAGATATCAACTTATAATTTGTTTATTTATAAACCCTTTATAACAAAATACACTGAAAAGGAGTAATCAGTGAAGGTGAAAGCACCAGTGTACAGTTCTTTCTGTTGCTCATCTATCCCCTGACTGTGCAGCCAACAAACTCTGTCATGCTTTTGTGGTCTCAGCTTCCTGCATACCTTTGACAGCATGATCCAACCATACCAGGATAGAAAGCATTTTGAGTTACAGGACTCAAAACCTACCAGTTTTACTTTTATCAGTCACTTTACGAGTCTTCCCACTACAGAGAAAAGCAAGAATCCCTGGACAGCTTTATCTGCCTTATATAACTGTACTTAGTTAAAAAATTCAAACAAGTACTTTATTTCTATATATTTAAAAAAAAAAAAAATGAGAGCTTGTTTTACATACAACCATGATGAAAATGTTCAGTAGAAATATATCTAGGAATATGATTTTTGTGGAAATTTTCCATGAAATGAACCAAAATCCAGGTGTTCTACTTGTAGGCAATAAATGGAAATCCAAATTTCCTCCTTTTGCAGCCTCTTCTAACGCTTTTGACAACTCTTCTAAGAAGCCTCTCTCAAATCTTTCCTTAAAATACAAAACAATATGTGAAAGTACCCAGTGAAATGCTCTAGGTAGAGGAATCGCTTAACTCTGTCTCCATCTTTTGACAGGAAAGATCACTGCTGAAAGTTCTGCTGTGTGGATTTGCAAAACTGCAGGTGGTTGCTCAGTAGAGGCTATTCTATGAGTGCTTCTGTAGCAACATTTATATATAAACAATATTAGTAAAACACATTCAAAGCTACATATCAAGTCATGATACTTGTAGTGATTTCTTTGTAAAATATCACGTTATGCAAGAATATTGCCATAAAATTCAAATGATTACAGTGATATTAGCAGTTGAAAATAAGGAAAATCATATTAAGAAAATCTTATCTCATTACAGCTCTGTTGAGATCACGTTGCATTATCAACCACAGAACAAGGAAGTTTATATCCTTAATGGAATGAAGAAGTGCGTGCACCAAAGGCACAATATCCCTAATATCCTGGTTACTTTCCATTTAAAAGAAAGAAGTAGCACACCAGCAATAAATAAATAAATAAATAAATGATGCAGAAGTAGAGGATGGTGCTTTAATTGTTTTGAGACCAGAACAGCAGAACTTGGCATATTTCCTTTCATAACATTCTATTTTAAAACATTTTAATACCTAATACATAATACTTTCTTTACTTTCTACCCAGAGGGAAGTTTAGTGCAATTACTTTAAGTTCAGTACAGAGTCAATGAGCTCCTCCTCACCCATCTCCTGCTATACAGACATATGGTTGATTTTTTCTAATTTTTGTCTTTATCTTATTCATTCTTCACTCCCTGAGCCCCTATGTGATTTGACTATAGCCAAACAGTTCTCTCCAGTTTATTTTACTACACTGAGAGAGAAAATTGAACCAAATGTGAATACAGAGTAGATAAGTATTAACTCCAGAGAGAAAAGCAAACTTATCAAGTAACCTATTCTTGTGCTTCCATAATAGTTAAAGTTCCATAGCAGTTAAAGTTCTATTCCATTTCATCTGTTGTATTTGCTATTTCTTTATTTCAAAGCAAACTCCTTATGATGAGCAGCATGTTTTTTAATCACTGAAGCTTTTATGCTAGGTAGACAGTACAGTTACTTGATTTGATCTTAACTGAAGGGAATACATGCAACTGGGAAGGATCCCTGTAATCCATCATGGAGTTTTATGGAAATCTAGAAGTCAGTATTCATCTGCTTGTTAGGAAAAGTAAATTTTTCTGCAGGCATGTCCAGGCATAGATCTCATTTCTGAATGATGCTCTGCTTTGCAGTCTCACAGAAATTCACCTGCAGTGTAGCAGTTGATTAGTTGAAGAGAATCTGGGCCCAGATTAGGTTTGCTAGAGCTCTGTGTCCTCCATCAGCTCCTAATGCTAAACCTACTAACATTAGCCAGGCTATCTTCATACCACCAGTCAGCACCACCTCCAAGAACTTGCTGTCACAGTCCCTCTCCACTTATTGCAAGAATATACTTTTCATACATATTTTTGAAAGGAAAGACTGTCTTCTATATGAATGAGTGTAAACATAGAGTTTGAGTCCTAATATATGAAAATCCTATTGAACTGGTGCAAAGCAAATCATTCCGTGTTGTAATTACATCTATAATAACAGACAACAAGAGTAATTTAAGAACTGCTTGCCTTAAGGAGGTCACTAAATTAGCTGATGAACCCTAAAACTATATGTGCTGTATTTCTTTGGTAGACATTTAATTAGGAGATAAATGGCAGCCATATCATCTGTCCATAGAAGAGACATACATTGATTTGTGGAGTAGTATCCGATAGAAATTCAGATCATAAATATATATATATTTAAATATACAGGAGATTAGCCTGACTTTCTCCCTGCTTATGGCAAGGCAGCACAGAGATTCTGTGATATTACTATATGCCTCTTCACTTATTTACATTTCCAAAGTATGACATCACTTACTCTGTATGAACAAAGCAGTATACCTAGCCAATGAACAGGTAGCATATCTGTGTAGCTGTTAACTGAGTATCTTCTGTGGTCTGTATTAGTGTGCAATGAGCTCTTTTTATTGTGTGTGGGTACCTCAGAAAGTTTCTTTACACTCTGACAGCCATCAGTGACTACAAACAAAGTCCTATTACTTGTTCTTTACTACTTGTTCTCTGCATCTGCCTAGAAGTTCTTTTAAATCATAGCTCCTAGGAAGCAAACTGCTTGTTACATTAAGATGTTTATAGACTTACTGTTGTGACTCAGTGGAAAAGCAGTCAGGCAGCAGCAAGGTGCCCAAATCGTCAGAAAATCTAAGACTGCCATTGAGACTCATTAAGAACAGGAAAAAATATTGCTGAGCCAGCTATACACAACAGAACACTAACAAATACATTTCAAAGGTCGTGTAAGTCAAAAGGCATTCTTTAAAATTGTAATGTTAAAACAATTTTTACAAGTTCTCTGGAGGATCGCTCTGCCCACAGCGGTGCGTTCTGCTTCCTTGAGTCCCAGCGACACCTCGTGGCCTTGTCTTCGTGGCAGCTGATGTCCTGAGCTGCCTTCTCCAGTGCCACAGAGCACTGCAGCACACTGCAGGAGCTGCACCACCCTAAGCAACAAGTTGGGTACCTTTTACCCATGCGAAATGCTCTCTCTCCTGCAATTTCTGATAACTCTATTATAATGCATTTACACCATTTAATTTCATTATTTCTAATACAGAATGTATGTGCTTACTTAATATATATATATAATTGTACGCATATATATGTGCAATATTTAGCTTTGTATATTTGAACAAGACAAGATTATTTTAATCAAAGGGTTTTTTTTAACGTTTTAGTTATTTTACCTTTCTGAAAAGACAAGAAAAACAGTTGTTATGATTTTAGATCCTAATGCATGGAACGAAGAGAAACCTAAGAAAATAGAATTGTAATGGACTTAACGAGAGCTGAGTGCTTCTTGTTAATAGGCATGAGGAAGGCACACTTCATTCCACCTATATTTACAACAGCCAAGTTTAATTATCACACATAAATAATGATAGTGTATATTTTACTACACCAATTTTGTCCATCTTTCATTATGACATCTATTCAAGGCAGATCCTCTGTGCTTTACAGAAGTGATAGGGATCACAACAGACTACACTGATGGATTAAGGGTACTTTATAAGAGTTCTGGCTGAGTTTTTTAAAACACTTTCATTGCATAGTTTGATTTAAGCTTGACATTCAGAAGGTGAGATACTAAAATTGAAGTTCATGCAGGAAAATAAATCTGAGGCTCTTGGACAGCAGTAGGACACAATACACAGATGCTGAACAGAGATTTCATTGAAAAATACTGTAAAATTTAAGATAACCTATTTAAAAATGTTTATGAAGATCCTGTACCAGTAGATGGAGTAATCACTACGGAGGTAAGTACGTACTGCTCAGTTCTTCTACTAGTGATGTCTACACGGTTCTTTTTGGTGGCTAGCTGGAAATGTATCAATTAAATGAAGATGATTCAATCAAAATACCAGTAAGTGCTCATCTTTCCTAGCTTGTTTTGAATTAGTGTGCCACGACTAAACAAGTGTGCCTTTATAATGCCCTTTTTAAAGGGATACTTCAGTAATAAAAGACACTAAAAGGCATATATTAGAAGGTTAGGATTATTTGGTTAAAATTTTTACTGACATCGATAGAAATTAGTGAAAACAGAAGTTTTCAGGATGTTGCCTTGGTTTTGTGGGTTGTGTTTTTGTTTGTTTGTCTCTAGATTTTTGTGAGTGTGCATTTTTTTAATTAGTATTATTATTATTGTTTTTCGTTCTGACTGTACTGAATGTTTATTGTCAGTGGAGTATCTAGGAAGAATACATGCATGATCTCCCTGCAGATAAGCTGAGTAAAGCTTGATAACAGAGTTGCTCACAAAAATACTTCGTAGAAGAGAAAAACAAAGGGAAAGATCCCATAACCAATGTGACAGACTCCGGCATCAGGACCGGGATGATCAGAATAACTTCTTGTTTGTAGGGCAGGTAAGTAAGGCAATGGCCTTACTGCCAGTAATTTTTATAATACATAAAGCAACAAAATGCTAGATAAAACTGAAAAAAAAAACCAACCAAAAAACGACCAACATATTAAAAGTACTACTAATTAATAACTTTTAAAAACATATTAATAATCTTTTGGTCAACACTGAACAACAAAATAATGCTTTTCTTAACTTTCTGACCATCTGTCTTCCAATCTGCCCATTATGTTGGCAGAAGCAGACAACGTCTTCAAGAATTCTGAGACTCCATGGTGACTAACCTCAAGAACAAAGAAAATGTTTATTTCTTAAGTAATCATGAGCATTCCAATATAGAGTATATGTTCTCGGTAGATTTTTGTGAGAAACAGCCACCGCGTCCCACAGACATTTCTGGGAGACTTCAAGAAGATGTCTTCAATCTGCTGTGTAGCAAAACTCAGTCTTTCAAAATTAAAACGAGGAAAAGAGTGATCCTATCACTATGGAACACGCAAGTATTGCCACGTAAACAGATACAAACACAGAGTCTAAGTTAGATCTCTTTGTTTGGTCTTAGTGCTATAATTACTATCATATAAAAACCTCTTGTTTTTTTTCTATTTTATCATATTTTTCATCTATTTCTACTCTCTGATTTTGCTTATTTAAGCTGAACCTAATAGAATCATCTTTTTTTGGAGGCTTTTCCCTCGCCTCCTTTCCTTTCCCCACTGTGCTGGGTGTTTCCCTTCTACTTTTTTGTTATCATTCTCTGTCGGCACTTGACTTTTTAAATTTGATTTCTCTGAATTTTAAGTCATAACCTGTTAGGCAAAGCCATTTGGCTTTATTCCATGTTTAACTTACAAGGATTCTGTCCATCTCCCCAGTAGTTATCACCATAGTTTATTTTGAATAAGGACCGCATGCTAAATAAGCATTACAGTTTTTGAACATGGATAATTACCAAGAGAAATTACAGAAAAATCCAAAACAGTGCAACTCATTTTCAAATATTCTTGAATGATCGACTGGGAAAAAACAAGCAACCTCCCTCCTCCTCCTCCACTCACCTAGTGGTGGATCAGTGTTCCATCTGCCTAGCTGCCACTAGTTCAAGCTTCTTTTCACCTGCTCAAAGATTGTTCTCCAGTATCTCCTAACTCATAGAAGAGACTCAAGAAGGTTCTCAGATTCCAACCAGTCACCAGCGATGCCTACATGTGGCTGTGTGCTTGTGCTGTATCAGACAAAGCAACCCACACAACCACTGGCAGACAGGTCTTACATTCTGTTTGAGTTCTAAACTTTATTCTTCTTTGGGGTGTGGCTCTTAGCTCAGTGACTTGTCCCTTCCCCAGCCTTTTCCTGCTCCCCCATTCTGCAACACTGATACAACAATATTCTGACAAACTACTCATTATAAGACCAGACTTGAGTTAGCTCCATCTTTTTTCAGACCTTCTGTTTCAAAGCACAGGTTTCAATTCTGAACGGATCCAGTAATGATGGATCATTGTGACTCCAGGTTTTAACTCTTCCTGTTCTTGAAAGAAGTACTTGTCATCCCATATTAAGAAGAGCAGAGGAGCTGATACAGTATAGCATCAGCCAACGTCCCCTGGGTCCCAAGGTTAAAACATTCCTTACAGTTTCAAATAAGAACACAGGATTTTGACACTATCAAGCTCTAAGTTAGAGGTATCTATGTACACTGAGAAACATTTAAGGAAGATTAACTTTCCAGTAACTAGATAGTCTTCTAGATATGCTGTACCACTTTCATTTTCCTGTCCATCTATCTTACAGCTCTCTTTCTGTGGTATAAATATGCACACTCATTACATTTCAGTTCCAGCTGCTTTAGCACACAGGGAGCTCTCTCCTATCACATAGTCCACATTCCTTCCTTGTCTGTGGGGAGCAATTTTTTACTGGGAAGAACTGCCTGACAGCTGCTTTGCAACAGCACACTTTTAATGTTCCTTTTTCAAAAACTGAAGTTGAAATCTGCCTTCATTAAGCAAGAGTTGCAATAAAATCAGATTGCATCCTTGTCCATTAGAATTACCATCTGCCTCTGGAATGGGACCAGTTAACTTCAACAAGTGCTGCTACTTGTTAAGAAACACTTTTTTCTGATAAGTCAACATCCTACATTTTGTATAGAAATGTCATGTTCTGTGGTAGTGAGTGGATATTTCTTTTTTTCAGCAAAATAATAGAAAATAGATCTGGCACAGGCAGTGTGATGTCACGTGTTTCATTGTCTAAGTGAAAATATTGAAGTGTGCCATTAAACAGCAGTGAATCTACACTAGGATATTCATTTTTCAGAGTGTATGTAAAAGTATTCAGGAAGAAAACTCTTCTCTAGGAAGAAATTAGTTATCTAACAATGGAAAGCACTTTGTATACAAAACATAAGCTATAGTACTTTTTGATGTTTAAAACCAAAACTTTTTCAGTGCATGATGTAAATACTGTTCCAAGTAAAAATTAAGCTGCATAGCTTGTTTTCTCCTCTTAACAGTCATTTCCCTTCTCGTTCAGAGGAAGATTTTACAGCTTTTGCACTGATAATTTGGAAAGCTGGCTGAGCAACAACAAAAGCTGGTCTGAATTTTTTAATTCTTTATCACAACTTCGACATGAAGATGTTTTGTGCTGGCATCAGTTTTGCTGAGAATATCTTTGGGGCAAGGCTGAACACTGAAACTCCAAACAACCGTAAAATGTGGGAGTGGGTTCTCCTTTCACTGGCCTCTTTGCACTAGATGGTCAAAGTGGCTCCTTTCTGAGGTGTGCCTTACCACGCCTGTCTTATAATTAGAATCAGGCCTATTTCACTGCCTGTCTCAGTCCACAAGGAATAAACAGCAAAAAGTTTGTTGTCATGTTAAGCCCTACTGTCAAGGAAGCGTTTATGAGTCACTTACACCACGTTCATCCTGTAGAGAGTAAGGTCTGTTCCAGCAACTGGTGAGTACCCTTCCCATACTCACTGCACACTGAAGGTATAAAACAGTTAGCAATAAGGTGCAAAGGAGTTTCTTATTTTTGGATTCTCCATATCACAAAGTCAATTCAAGATCTCAATGCTTTGCTAAATAATACAGTATGTGCTTATTTACAACCCAGTTTTATTCAGCTAATGCCTGTTTCTTCTTGGTTCACAATGTCCTTTAGGCTAGCTTGTTCCTTATGTAGTGCCTTACCATTACAATGTTGTAAAAAGAACTGTACTGCCTTCAAGCCTCTTTGGCTAAATTAAGCTAGCTGAGTTCTTCCACATGCTCTAGGTCAGACTCTTCCATCTGTCAGGTCAGTTTAACAGTGCTTTTCCGCATCTGATGAGCTTAAGTTCATCTTTCTTTACCAGGGGTGATGTTCCTCCATTGTAAGGACTAAGTATTTGCATCTATGAGACTTTTCATGCAATCATTTACTACTGACACCCTACTTAAATAATCTAAATTACCTCCCTACTTTGCAATCACAGTTCTTCTTAGTCCTTCTTTTAACTTAACTGTTTTACTATTTATTCTTGTTTCCTTTATGCAGTCAACCTCAGCTTGTACTTCGGCAATTCTCAATTGATCCTACTATTTCTTGATCTGAAAAATATGGCTTTCTTTTCAAATATTGAAATACCTATGAAAAGCTTCTATCATTGCATTACAAAGAAAACCAAATGAAACCCAAAAACAACAATGCACGGTCCAACTTTGGTTCACAAAAGCTTCAAACACAGCCAAATCAATATCAGTTTTAGCTGGGACTCAGTTTAACATCTCTCTTGCCTAGGGGCTATTTTCCTGCCAAGTTGCTGCTTTTGCTTCCACCCTTTTCAGCATTCTTCTGATTATTCAAAATTCAAATATATATGAATCTAATCTGCATTCACATAAACAGATAGAAAAATAAGTAGTGCGACTGATCAAGCTATAATACAACATGCTTTAAGAACACTGTTTTACTCCAGTTTCACCTAAAGAATTCTAAGGAGATTGTTTCAGGTGAATATGGAAAAGAAGGAAGTGCTGCAGAGATATCTATGGGCACTTACATTTTAGACAAGTAGCTGGGTTTCTGCTCTGGCTGTAATGAACCTACCAATATTCTAAAGACCATTATGCAGCCAAAGCACTGATTTTTATACTCAGATCTGAGAAGTCACTATTGCATTCTAGAAGTATTCATGGGACTTCTTGCTTCCACAAGTACAGTTATATTTTTTCTAATAGTTATGTAAACAAATTCCCTTTGAACAGGAGAGATTCTGTAACCATCACTAGAGAATGTTACTATCAATATCAGCAATCCTCTCTTTTGGGAATTTTGATGTGATACAAAAGCTGCATTCCTGAAATGAAAGCAACAAGGGCTCCTTCCACAGCATCTACCACACCTCACTTAGGGAATTTTAAACCATACTGAATGCTGTCGTTTCCCATCTCTGCACTGCTAATGGCTGTACGGTATGGTACTACTAACTGGCAGGTCTTGAGCATACAAATAAGAATCCGTTCAGGGCCATTTTCCATTATATAGTCCACATTCTAATCCTTGATTCTTGTAGTATTTGCATTAAGCAGTCAGCAAGTTTGTAGATGAGAATTGCAGTGCATGAAAACATGTTTGTACTGAAAGAAACTGGTAGGAGGGTGATCTTCTAGGCTGGGCAACAAAGGAAAAAAAAAAAAAGAAAAAAAGAAGAACAGGAGGGGTGAAAACATCTGCAGGACAGGTCTAGTCCAGCATCTCTGTTCAGAGAGGCTGTGCCGCTTATATGGAGTTAGCAGCTCTTACAATTACATTGGCACACCACGTTGGAGAGGTGAGGAGTAACAGAGTGCAGTCAATTTGCCAACAAGTGGTGTTTTAGAAGAAGCCTGGATTTTATTAAAGACCTTGGCTCAGGACAGCAAACAAGAGTGGTTCAAAGCCTGTGTTTAATATCAAGAATCAAGGCTTCTGACTGTCTGGGGGAAAAAAACAAAACAAAACAAAACAAAAACCTCTTGAAAAAGACTGGATTACTACAGACCATTGAAAAACCATGAGTAAGATTTCTCAAATAGGAATGTAGTGCTAATTAGTCTTTTTGGGTCAGCCTGGGTGGGTTGGCTAATTAGCAAAAGTAATATACCTGTGTGATTGGCCTGGAGTGTGGGTGAGGTTCCTGGAAGCACCAGGTGATATCTGGTGAAAAAAGGATGTGTGGGTGGTAAAATCAAGACAGCTGCAGTCAATGACTGGAGTGGGGAAAATACATCTCCAACAGAAAATGCACAAAGGCTTTAAACTTCCAGAACAGTTGAGGTGAGGATTAGCAAGCTTCTGTAAGTTTTATTGAAAGCCTAATTTAGGATAAAATAATTTCTTGGTGAGATAGAAAGATATGTGGATTGCATAAGTACTGATGTTGTCAAGTCAGTTAAATAGCGTGTGCAATAAAACCTGAGACCATTTCAGTGCAAGAACAAATGGCAGACTTGCTTCAGCCTCAAGGCACAGAGGAAACGGGGGCCCTACAGATGTTGTTTTAATATTTAAGTGATGTGAATTTAAAGCGTCAGCTTATTTTCAGTTTCTAAATAAAATATGAGTTTTCCCTATGTAATCTTTTAGTAGAAAAACAGCAACCTGCATATTCTCTCTGGTCTTTGTCACTGCACGGAGCTCCTCAGTGTATTTTATGCCCTTTTGCAGGGCTACTAAGACTATCACATGCTAATAGTAGTAATATTCTTTACAAAACACTACGCATGCTTTTTAACTAAGTCATGTGGTCAGTTCAGTCCTCCAGAAAGCTTTTCAAAGTCCTTAAAGCTAAGAACTCTCACTTTCCCTTTAAGGGCACACTCCACGTGTCATACTTCAACACCAAAGGAAACAGAAGCTCTCTGTAATGCAGAACACCCAAATGCCCTGCAGGTGTGTAGAGGAAGGTGCCAGGTGCATCAGAACAATGGTAGTAGAATATGAAAGGAGTTAGCTCCTGTAGGGCAGCTTTTCAAGGTTTCCATTCTCTGTGCTAATTTCCCCAGTATCCAAGGAGTTACTGAGGCATATATATATTTTTTCAGCAAGCTCCTGTGCTGAAAATTATATAAAGTGGATACCACAAATGCTTAATGTGTCACTGAAACAGGAATAGGATAGAAACTCAGCTTTTATGTGTGGTTCAGAAGGCTAGAAAAAAAGAAAAATAGAACAGGGAAGACTTCAAGTCACACGAAAGCATTTTAAAATTATCTGGTGGCAGTGTATCTCATCCTTACAGTGATGTTTACTGGGAGCTATGCAACTGGATCAGTTAACATGCAGATCAGATTTTGCCTCATTCATTTCGTATGTGTCATTTTTACACCTCAGTTGGTCTTCTGAAGGTTGGTAACTCTCAAAACGTAGTTTTGGACCTGTCTTACGTCCTTTCATTTATGTAGGTAAAGCAGACAAAGTAGTTTGGAACAGCTGCACACAATAGAGTGTCGGTGTCTTGTAGCATTTAGAAAGTACAATTTCTAGATTGCTGTGCTGGAATTTGGATCACTTGAGTAATATTTATTTCTGTAGTTCTGAGATCAAAGACAAAGCTATCAGAAAAAAATAAGTTTTGCAAAAAAAGTTATATTGATTTTACATTTACTATTTAATATATCCTGGGTTTTTCCTTGTGACAGATGGCAGTTTAGTTTCTGAATCCTAAAAAAAAAACAAAAAAAACCCAACACCCCAACCAAGATATTGAGTCCAATTATTTGACATATTTCATTTCTTTAAATATAAGAAATGAGTCCAAGACGAAGCTTGGATTCAAGTTCTAATGTTCCCAAAGGGTTTTCTGCTCCAAGATTTTGGTTCAGGCCCATCTTTTCCTCTGGACAAGTACATATTCAAAAATGATACTGCTGAATAAATCTACTGTTTTGAAAATCTAAGTATTACATGTGTTTCTAATAACATGTCAGATGGAGTAGCATGAAGTAATTTTAATTATTTTCATTATTTGTCTGTGGTTTTTGCTTCCTTCTTTCATCTTGCTTAGCAAATAGTTAACCTAGAGTAGTACATCTCTCTTCCCATTTACAGTCAGAGAATCAAAGTGAAACTACCACTGCTGTGCCACTGCGTCCAGAAACAAATGTTATAAAAATACATTATTTCTTGAATCACACAAAGGTATCTATTGAAGTTCTATTCAGTATACTCTAAAAAAGCCTGCAGAAGTGAGATACAGAAAAGTGGTTCAAGGTGCTGGGAACTGGAGAAGGAAGACCATAGGCAAATAGCGGTAAGGTTTGAGAAGGCACTACTTACATCTTGATCACGTGCTGCAAGGGGAACACAAGCTGTTGTTTGGTTTTGTGTTTTTTTAAACTCAGTTTTGGATTAGTCTAGGATTTCTCTGTCATGGCAAGCACCAAATAAAGTTGAAAATGTTGTCTGGAATAAATTAAAATTGTATGTTCAGCCCCCTGCCAGTAAAGAGATTTCAAGTGAAATCTTTACAGGCAAATTAGTGGAAAACTCTAACTAAACTACTCTAATTTTCTTCTCTTCTGTTTTCAAATATGTTTTCCAGAGTGGATCACTAAAGGAGCCAGAGCCAAACAAAATCCCACCTCAGCGACCACCACCTCAAGGTTGTTTACAGTACATTCTCGACTGTAATGGCGTTGCAGTAGGACCAAAACAAGTCCAGGCTACTTAGATAACTGAGACTAAAAGCAAGAGTAACAACAAAAATGAAAATTAAAAAAAAAAAAAAAAAAAAAAAGAAAGAAACAAAACCACAATCTTTAAAGCAAACATACCAGTTTTGTTCAATTTTGCATTGTTCAGTGCTGACCTGGACTGTGTTTTTTCTATGCAGTGTCAACTATACCGTCTGGTTGTTTACTTGTTCATGTCTGTGCGTGTAACGCTTACCTACCTTCCTCTGTAAAACTTGTGATTTCAGGGCTGTTGTCAACAGTGTACAAAGAATGTGCCTCTTTAGAGCCCAGTGCAACTGTATGGATGGTTAGACAGTATTTCTTAAGTATTATATATCTGTCAGTGAAATACCACCAAGGTTCAAATCTAAATACTTTGCTTACTCTGTGAGTGTGTGCACACTATGCTCATCGCCTTTGTGTGTGCGTGTGTGTGCGTGTGTGCATGACTAATAGGTAGGTGATCCAGAAATATTTTTTACAGCCTAGGTTAGAATTTGCTAGTGAGGCTTTTTATTTATGATTTTATAAAGTTTGTTAATATTTGAGTTTTACTTATATGCAAGTGGAAGTCTAATATTTCAGAGACTCGATAAGTGCGATACAGTTCTTCCCAAGGAATATTTAAAATATCTTCTATTTTACATACTGGTATTCATATTTTTAGTAATTCTGCATTAAATTATTAGCTACAAAGCTATGTAAATGGGCCACCTATGTGCAATATCTCAGTGAAAGTGTGAGTATTTGATGTATCTTATTTCAGTTAAGTAGTACCTTTCGTTGTAGTTCTAAATTAGTAATATCTATGGAGATTTTTAAGTAAAAAATTAATGCAAATATTTTAAAAACCTTATGCTCACCTAAGAGTTAAATCCCAGGTTATTTGGTGAGAAGTACCTCAAGGACTGTTAAACTTCCTGTAAGAGCTCATTTTTTTTCCTAAAACTGAGATGTACGGATATGGTAGACCAAAGTACCTTTAACCAGCTAGAGATCTTGCAAGACAAAAATATTGGTGGTTTTCTTCACCAACTCAGGTCTATGATTTTAAACCTAGAAATCTCAAGATAGCTGTAAAGAAAATTTAGTGCCAGTGTTATCCACGTCCACAGGGTTTTAAACAATTGCTTAAAATCAAATGTGCAACAAGACTTGAGATGCCTAAAACTGTTAGATTTTCTATAGGTAAATTATTTATGATTTTTTCAAACCCATTTATAGTGTAGTATTACAAGAAATATACAAGTGGGCAGTTAATCTGCTGTGGAACTCTAGCCAAGAGTCACAAGCTGCACAATGCTAGCATACCATAAAACTTTGTTGTGAGTGAGCCACAGAGCTCTAATTTGAAATTAAAAGACGTACAAAGATGAGCAGCCATTAGTTTAGTGTGAACAATTCAGTTTAAAGGGAAAACAACTTTATGTTCTTCTGTTTTTCCTGCAAACACTGGGAAAAAAAATTATCAGTGAAAATCATCATTCTTAGCATTTCTTTTCTTTGTACAATCTGTCTGGTAAGATGAGAACTAAGGTATGCATTATTAGCTATTTCAGTGTGTGTAGTAAGTGCTACTGTTGACTACCTATCGGTAATTTACATGAATATTTTGCTTTAGTGATCAGCATTTGTCTGGGTCAGTGATCATTCCCATGATGGCATTGACTATTCTGTTCTATATTAAGAAAATTCCACATAGAGTCAGGTTCACAAATCCTTACCTCCAGACACCATAAAAGTGAACAAACTATACTGCCCTGGGGTGAAGAAATGAATCTGATGATTGATTTTATTTAAAGCAGCTGGTATTTTTTTGCATGTAGTAGTACAAGTATTCACAAGTGCTTTTCACACGACATTTGTGAGCTGTGTGTGCAAAGAAGAGATGAGTATTTCAGAGAGGATTTCAGCTTATTGACTGTAAAGGATTTACAAGGGCACACACTACTGCTACATACTACAGACAAGAAGCAAGCCAAAATGTCTCTCTGCATGCAAGCATGCTTAGGTGCAATATTGTGGTAACAGGGAACAGATGTTTTACAGTGTAGGCTTAATGTTCAGTTTTGTTATTTTTGGTAAAAATTTCTTTCATGATTGTTGCCTTTTGTACAACCCAGCTGCAAGAAAGTGAGCAAATGCTGGAAGTGTGACAGCAGTATATCTTTTATGTGAAATATCTTGTACAGCTTAATGTGCAATAAAAGAAAGTTATATCTGTCTTCAGTGTAAAGTTTCTGGCATTCAAGCCTGTATATACAAGTGGGGGAAAGAAACCTTTCTGTTTTTCAATATTGAGTGAAAGGAGACTAATAAGAAAATGATCCTTATTAAGATGTTGCAAGACCATGTTATCACCTTCAAATATTTCCTACAAAAGTGGTTAAAATTAATACACGATGAAGGCACATTCCTTAACATACAGTACGTGCTATTTATCTTTCTACACCACAAAACACTGCTATAACTGTGCTAAGACTTCTTGAAGCATTAGTACGTGCTGTTCTCAGACACATACACTGGAATCTCATATAGTAAGTGGAAAGCTATCTATAATAGCAATTTCTTTTTTTTTAATCACGAATCGCAACATTATTTCCAGATATGAAGATTTTCTCCATAGAGATTCAAGTAGGTGAAGTCTTCTGCTTGCACTAAATATATGTGTAAGAGTAAAAATTCCCAAATATTGAGAACACTGTATATTTACCATTCAGCAAAGCTTTTTCCCTGACTGAAGCATAATACAAACCAGTCTCTCAGAATTTCATCCTGTCCCTTCCTCCCTTTAACTCTTACATCCCACGTGCTTAGTCATGTGCAAGAATAAAGTTTTTTCTGACAACTATCAGCCAAGAAAACCACATTCAGACGTCTCATATGAGATAAAAGCAGCACAACCACTGATATCTGACACAGCACTATTTCAGTCAGAACGCAGTAAAAAGAAAAGCCCTCACTGATGATGTAGCATCTTTCAGCCACAGATTTCACAACTTAGCTCTCTACGACAAGTGGTAATTTCACACTTGCTACAGTATTTTTTCAGCATAATTCCTTCTCAGTGGAAGATCTCCTTGGTAAAAAATCAGTAATGATTTTCTTTCCTTTCTTGTAATGTTCTTCATTTTTCAATAGAGAGTTAAGTTATCGAACGATTTTAAATTAGTTTTCTTGCTATAAGAATGAATTTAAGAGGAATATTACAAAAATAACTTCTGTGCTTTGGAGGAATAAAATTGTAATAAGTACACAGAAAATAGGAGCTGTATTGCTGAACTAGATGCTGTTGGTATATGCAATTCTCTCACAGCCTCTTCTTTAGCTAGGCCGAAATTATAGTGGCTGTAACTCCACTGATTTGAAGGCAGTAGGGTTACCACTGGGATAATCTGGGACTTAGCAATTTTATGGATGCTCCAAGCAAGCTTCTAGTGTACCAACTGTAAATTGTAGAATTGACTACGTTAAGCTGCAGTGCATAGAATTCCATAGAATTTTGCCTCAGAAGTATAATGATCACATTCAAGGATTATTTTAAAGTGTTGGATATGAATCTAATAAGAGCTCTTTGATACTATAACATTATGAAGTTTTTCTTGTGCTGAACCTAGGGGGCCCAGTGCAACCCCAAGGAATGCAATCACAAAGCCAGGAGCCATTGCAGCCACAGCGCATGTACCCCCCTGGGCAGTCAGCAAAGCCCTCCACTTCCCAGCCACAGCGTCCACCTGGACCTACGACCCAGCAGCCACGTGCCCAGGCTCAAGGTCCTTCCAGCACCCGATTACAAAAGGAGGCAGAGGCACAGCCTGCACCACAACCACAGCCTGCTCCACAGCCACAGCCTGCGCCTCAGCCCGCCCCGCAGCCCGCGCCGCAGCAGAAGCCTCAGTCTCACCCACAGCTTAAGTAAGATTTGCTTTATCAGTTTCCTGGTCTCCTCAGAATAGTTACATTTTGTTGTTGAAACTGTAATTTGAGAGCCGGTCTGACATTCATATAAAGATGTACATACGTTCCCCAGTCTAAACTGAGGTTTCAAAAAGCTTATTATCGGTTTATCATTAGAATAGCATTAGTTACATTCTGTGTTATACAAGATTTCATTAGTTGTGCAACTTATGCCCCGACTAGATCTGATGTGAAAACTCTTGATCGTTCTCGTTTCTTTCCCTTCCTTCTTAAATCACTGACTCATGATCTGGGTGTGCTATTCGCCTGCACAGAAAAGAGGAAGTCTTATCTGCTTCAACTTTTAACCTTGCAGTCACTCAAGAGAACAGATTTCAGTTTCAAAAGGCCTATCTCAGAAACGGCCCAAATGAACAAGCTGTCAAACTGTGTTTACAGTAACGCTCTGCTCATGGTGCACATTGCTACTGTCTGTACAGCACAAGTCACTCAGACCCTTTCTAGAGACGTCAGCAGGACTCGCACAGACACCTGTCTGTAGCTACCTCACTGCTGGAAGGTTCCCTCCTGCACAGCATGAGGCTGTCGCTCTATATAGCCAGCTGCACGCTGCAGTAAAGAATGTGAACAGGATCTGTAGCCATACATCCTCAGAGCTTTAAATTAGTGAATGGAACACATGGAGAGGGTATTAGCAGTGATTTGCTGTTTTTCAGCATATTGATCCTGACTCTACTGCCAGTAGAGTCGCAGATAACACTGCACTTACTTTGATGAGTAAAAAGCCATCATTTTTTCCAATAGTGCAGACTCCCCCCCTTTCCACCAACTCACATGCTTGTACTGGTGTGAAGCAATTCTGAATCCTCACCTGAACACAGTTCAGCCAAACAGCCTTGTTAGATGAGAGGATGCACAGATTAGAACAATAGTCAAAAAAGCTTAAGCATATCTGCTTCTGAAAAAAGTGTTTTCTTGCATTCCTGGGAAAGTATACTTCTTTATTTTGGTTTATAAGCATAAAACTGATTGATTCATCTACTATTTATCTAGAGAATAGACAGCTCCATTTTCTTAAGCAAGATGAAAAACCCTAAACTAGTTTGAAACTTAATTTGTTCATTTCTGATATGAAAAACACTGTACCACATACATTTTTCCAGCTTTCTCCTTTTCCTCAAACGGAAAAGTAGTCTCTATATAAAAGAAAATGGAATGAATTCAATTTTTAAGATGCAAACTATATAAGTGTAGTTTTTCTAACTTTCAAGAACTTTTAGGTCTGCACCAAGACTCAGATCTCCTGCCTGTAGGATTAGCTCTATTTGCATGTGCATACTTTGTATTCACCCACATGCTGTTGCCTAACCTGCATGTACATGTTATTAATCTGTGAATAAATATTTAATTAGGCCACTTATTGTGTTACTAATCAAGTCAAGTGCTGCTTCCCACCCTCCCTCTTTCAGTGAGTACAAACAAACATTTATCAGTCTATTCTCATTAACACAACTATAATTTACAAAAAACCTAAAACGCCTGTAGCGCTGTTTGCTGTACAGACGTAGAGAAGTTGCAAACCATGGGGAGTATAAAACAACCTGAACAGCCAAAACTGAAATCCTATTATTGTACTGAGAGGAAAATGAAATCAATTAATATATTAGTGCATGGGTATTTTCATAAAAAGATTATAACTCATTATTGTTTTATATTTAAATTCAAACCTACCTTTTAAATGTTATTTTACCTGAGTTCGTTTTAAACTTCAGACATTTTCTTTCTTGTATGTTATTTTATTCATGCTTGCAGAAACTTAAACCACATGTACATGATAGCACTAAAAACAGAATAGGATTACTAGACTAACTGCTAACAGAGAAGCAAAGTGATACCTGAGTTGGGGAATTTGTTCAAAGATGAAAATTGTCATTAAACCACCATTAAGTTTGAACATTATCTAACACGCAGCAATGGACCACATTACAACTTTAGGTCTCATTCTTTGAGCTCTCATCATGCTGGGTTGGGTAGTGAGTTGGATTTAGTAGGCAGGCTCAGATTTGCCTTAAGTTCTAATTTATGCCATCCAATTTACTCAGATATAATGTTTCAGATATGTAAAAAAGCAGTTCTCTAAATAAAAGATTGTCCTACTTCACAAATCAAAGTACAGAAGGAATATGCTTTATTGCAGCAACTCTGCACGCTATATCTAACCGTATTACTTGTGTTGAATATTCATTTTGCTCAAATGGAAACTGCCTATATCTCACAGCCATATTTCTTTTTCTGCTAATTTATACAAGTCATATGTGGATGGAAGTTGATAGACAATATGACCATACCAAACATGTTGCGTTTTTGTCTTGCAGCAAGTCGCAGTCCTTGACAAATGCCTTCAGTTTCACAGAATCATCCTTCTTCCGGTCATCTGTGAACGAAGATGAAGCAAAAGCTGAAACTATTCGAAACTTGAGGAAATCCTTTGCTAGTCTTTTTTCTGATTAGGCAGCTTCATCTAAATGCACACAGCATATAGTCTAAAAACTACGTGAATGTTACATAGGTTTTGTTTTCCCTGTGACAGTACCTTTCTCTCCTGTGCTAACTGTTGTATTAAGCAATATGTTAAACTTACAAAAAGAAAAAAAACAAACAAAAAAACCCGCAGAAGAAGGACTTTGATGAAATACCATTTGGGAATGGGAATATGTATAATGATAAACAAGGTAGAGTTCTATTATGAAAACAGAATGCCAAATTCTGAAGTCCTTATCTATTGTAATATTGTGGCCTTACTGTGACTGACTATATTATCCTAACTGAGACTTCTTTGTAGATCTGTGTTACTAAAGCATTGAGTTATGGGTTTCTTCTTGCTTTACCCATTTCCAATGCATTGCAATGCATGTGTATTTTATGTGTAAATGTTTTGTACTGCAAGAGTAGTCTTGATTTGTTCTTGCCTCCCAAGCTCAGGAGGCAGTTCACGCTGACGTTCTTGTCAAGCTGCATAAATAGCGTGAGAAACTGAAGCACTTTCTTCCTCCTTCTACAATCTTTCCATCAGCTGACTGTAGATTTCTGATGTATTGCTGAGTTATCATTACACTAAATTAATGTCATAAATAGAGTGTATATGTACTACTGTACTCCATATGTCTATTTAAATTTATTTACAAATTGTAACCATAACTGATTTTAGTTGCAAAGAATATGCATGATGTTACCCTTATTTTTGTGAACACCTAATAAATGTAAAGTCCCATGCCTGTTTAAAAAATGTCTTTGACAAAGCTTGTTTCAACATCAGTATATATTGTCTGTTTTAACTGATATCAAAAGGGTACTTTTGTGATTGTTAAATATTTGGACACAAACTACAACTCTAAGAAAACAGACTGTCAGAAATAATTCCCTTTTAGACTGCCATCATTAAAAAATATAACTTTTAGGAAACACATCTGCATTTTCTACTAAGGAATGTATTTGTTAAATATTTCTCTAACTTGCAAAAACAGAGTTGATCCCAGGCTTTGAGATAACAGCAGTATTTTTTTTTAATTCTCAAAAGGAAACTGAAATTGATCAGTAATCTCTTGACCATCCCTTTCCAAATGAATATCATGTCATTCTCCTTATCCTGAATTGCGTGCAGCAGTATTCTATGCTAGGAAACAGTGCTAGCAGTGGAAACAGGAGAAAACAATATATATACTTATATTAGCATATCTGAGGTAGAAACAAGTAACACGAGGTTAACTTCTAAATCCTATGGAATTTATAATGCATTTGTAGAAACACATCTATTTGCCTCTGAAATTTTACTTTCTGTACTAGCTCATAGCCAAGTACTAGTTTATGAAGCATAGAGAAATCACAATAACTTTGACTACATAGCTTCAGTTTTGGATTCTTTTGGACAAGGAGTCTGTCTTGCGCCAAGAGTTTGGCAACAAAGCATGGAAACTTTCACCTCAAGTGATGTCAAAATCAAGTTCATACATTAGCATCTGATAGTTGCCTTAGCACAATACTGTCCTCCAGATTCAGACTGAAATCTGGGGGCAGGTTTGCACTGCAACATTAGAAACTATAAATACATGGCACTGCCCTCTGAAGGATGGAATCTCATTCTGTAATGGGCACATCATCTTTGTGAAACGGCCCTCAAAGCAGCTCTCTTACTAAATTAAAGATTATTCTATTATTTTTTTACTCCCCGTGAAGAATGCACTGTGGACAGAAATCTACAGTTTAGACTATGAATTCTGTGGCAAAACAGCACTCCTTAAATATCGATGTTCCTATTAATTCCTAAACACCATCAAAACTGATTTTAATTTTGTCCCCTTCCTGCTCCCCTCTGGGTTGAAACACCCTTCACTAGCAGCAATAACAACCCTGAGCAGTTCTATAGCCTTTTATGTCTGAGAAGCACTTTGCTTTTAGATTAGAAAGATTAATCAAAGTTGCTAACGCAAATTAATTACTGCTACAGAGAAAGCATGGTAATTATGCATAGTTTGGCATGGTTCATGATTAGTACATGCCTAGTTTCAGCAATATAGTACAATATGAACTACAGGTAGTTTATTAGTCCAGACCCCGGATTTTGACTTGAGGCGAAGTTTCTTGCTCATATAAAATTCCCTCCCACCTTTTCCTGGGAGAAAACAGGTTTCACTGCAGTCTTTGTTTTACCATCTGGAACAAAAAAAAAAAAAAAAAAAAAAAATAGAGAGAAAGAAAAGAAAAAAGAGAAGAAAATCAAAAAGAGAGCAAGATGATGCAATCAAATCTGCATGGTGTATCCTCCCACACAATGTACATAACATTGTGCCTCCCCACAATGCCAGAAGTTCTTTATATCTCCAAGCGTGCTAAAGCGTGTCACATGCAAGCTCATGCATGCTTATGTTCCTTATGTACTTTTTCATAGTTAAAAATTTTTTAAGCAATCTATAGCACATGCTCAGAATACCTACCAGAAAAAAAAATAGTGAAAAATCTATTCAAGCATTTATTCTCTGGTTTGTATTTTTTCATTAAATAAATTGTATTTTGAATACATTTGCAAGCTCTAAGTACCCAGTTATCCAATACAGTGCTATCTAGGTTTGCATAAATGGTAACACAGAAATAACATGAGTGTCTGAGGTTCAGCTTTGGGAACATTTGCCTAGACACATGAATTGTGTACTTCATATGTACTTTTCCATGGACATGCAGATTACGATGCCATAGGACACTATGCACAGCACTCCGTCCTTTCTGTCATCTTCCACTTATAGATCAGCGTAACATGAAATCTATAGAGCTGCTTCATCAAGTTTAGGTTTAAGATTGAGATGGAGTCATTCTCTGACCAGCAGGCCTGCAGCCATTCAAAACACAAGCAAATTTCAAAAGATTGTAATTATGGATGAATATGGATGCTAAACTGGCTTTGAAACCACCACTAACTCTTCAATAAAAATTAGACAAATAGTACTAAGGTACTTTGTAAATACTGAGTGTAATTTGTATACTTCCTCCTCCAGAAGAACAAAGCTGTTTATCTGAGCCAATGTTGTCTCAATGAATACAACACATACAATGAAACGTATTTACAAAATTGAAAAAGTCATTGTACGATATCTGTGCATTGGCGTGGTTGTTGCCAGTATTTGGATGAATACTACAAATAAATTTCCTAGCAAATTGTTCATTAATAACAGTTTCCAGTGATGCTGGGTAGGATGCAAGTGGCTGAATATACCAAACAAATCTACCTAGTGCCTTTTCAGACATCCATCTTAAGAAACAGGATCACCACAATGCTGGGGGTCGGGGGGAGGGATGGCAACAATACAGGATCTGTGGGAGACCAGGCCTATTCTAAACTGTCAGTGCAAGGTCAATATAAATTGACCATACATATAAATTGACCTAAAGTGGCAGTAGGCACTACTGAGCCTCCACTCAGATCAGGTTTTTTCAGTTATCTTTTTTTTTTAATCATTCAGGCATGGAGTAAGAAGCAACTTAATTGAGCTCTGCATTTCTTCTTCTCTGACTAAACAAAGCTATCTAGGAAGCCAGTGCTGCAAATAATGATTTGCAAATTTTTATCACTAGTAGAGTTTATTTTTCGTACCAAAAATAACTGGAAGTGATTACTGACTCAGAGGAGATTAAGAAAGATTATCTAACGTGTCACAAATGCCAGCACAAATGAAATTAAGTCCTGATGAGAATATGTCTCACATGGAAATGCTTTTTATTAGACATATGTAAAACTATTAAGATGGTTTTAAAATCTTGTGTGCTAAGTTTCAAAATAGGTAGCTAAAATTAGTTTTCCAAATCCACATTCTATTACGCAAATAAGCAACAAAATTTGCAAAATGATGTTTTCCTCACTTTCTTTAATTCCTCCTCATCTTCTAAGGAAGAATGTTACACCTCAAGAAAACAATTTATGTCAAGTTTCATGAAGCACTGATTTGGTTAGCAGTTAGATTCTTGCACCTCAAAAAATACTTTAAGAAAGAATGTAAATAAAATTAGCCTTAAGAAAAAGAATTAAAATAATGTCTAGATTGTCAGGTATTCTCAAGTATCCCTGCACTTAAAAGGAAACAACAGAAAGACTATCCCCCTGCTTCATTTTAAGATAGCTCAGGAGTAAAGGAGATGTTTTTTTCTTTTTGTGAAGTTAGCTTTTTCTCCCCACAGGTCGCGTCACATAGAATTAGAAGGAAAACCAATTTAAACAACAACAAACAAAAAAGATAACAGGCTTTTTCCTTTTCTTAAATGGGTTTGAGGTTTTAACTTCTGTTGTGACATTGCTCAGAATTTCCATGGGTGGATGCAGTATTTAAAAACTGACCCACTTCACAGTAAAAGGTACATATTACAGAGAAGGCAACTGTCTTCCATTGCTAAACCTTTGCTCTGTATAAGCAACAATAACAGAACCTAAGTAAGTGAAAAGTATAATAACCTGACAAGACTGAGAATGGATTGAGAGCTTCACTCTTCACACGTGAACTTCATTAGCATTTTTCTCCTAATTATTCTTATTTTACTCACATGTGCCTGTTCTTCTCACCAATCCCCATCAGCCAAATTCTTCTTTAAGGATTTATAAGCACTGAGGAATACCCAAATTTTTGTCTGGGGGCAAATCTTTGAATTGTTTTCATCTCCTGCTATTGCTCTGTGCTTCCTTGTGCACTGAAGATAGCTGGAGTAAGTAATAACAAATTGAAGTTGATTGTTCATGTTCTCTTCTTGCTTCCTTAACTAAAAGAGAAATTTTGGTAAAGATAATGTAGATTTTAAAAGTATATAGATAGGCAATGCAGAAGAAGTTCTTTTTGTCTCTCATCCAGATAGAAAGGAGTACAAACAAAACCAGTAGTGAAGGCGCATCACCATTTTTTAGTTTAGGAGCTACTTATCAAATGTCTGTTACAAAAGTTACTATAGCAAGACTTTTTTCTTTTTTTTTTTTTTCCCTGAGATAATCTAGTATAGTTACTTAATGGAAGGGACTTAACAGTATAATTTTAACTACAGGATAACTGAAGTAATGAAGAAGCATTAGACACATTAATAGGAGTTATGCTTTATTAGTATGCCATGTCCCATTTTGAGGCTGTAATGAAATATAAAGTATGTTTTCTGTTTTACTGTAGTTCAGAACAAAAGAATTAGTGTAGCTCATGGAATCTAGATTTCTGCTTCTAAAATAAACTAGGAAGAGTGAATGCTTTTCCCTCAGATACTTCACATAAAATTCTCCCATTTAAGTCTCCTTTGCTTTGGAGAAAAGGATCTACTGGACAAACATTTCCCAGTTAATTAGCAGGGGATGTCAATGCAACAAAATAATATTTCTCATTCCTAGTCATTGCAATAAAATACAAGCATACTGCTGCTTCAGTCATAATGTGACTCTTCCTTCAAGGTCATGAGAAGTTTTAAGGTGGAAAGAGGGTGAACGCATCCTTTCATTATGTGTTTGCAGAATGCCATAAGCTAACGCCTGACTTGCCAAGTGTGCTCTAACTGGAGATAGAGTGTACAGATCTCAGACTGATGATTATGTAAGTTTTAAGCCCTTTAAACAGTAGATTGCTATCCTGACTGCATCTATCATTGCTGAGTACTTTACAGTTCTGGCTAGTTCAAACCAAACTCCTATAGCCTGTTTTCTTTTGCATATTTTTCTTTCTTTGTAATCTATTAATAATAGTGTCATAAATATAAATATATCTTTAGGCATGTTTTTCTCACACATACATTTCTTTCAGTCATGTAGAATTTGAGACCACATGCTCCTTGTGTATTAAGAAAAGTGGCATGCTGCTGGAGAGTCTGCCACTAGAATTAGTCTGCGAACAAACCCTACTGCCAACATGCCATGTCAGATGCAGTCTTTGTGAGATCTCTCACATTTTAGATCAACAATCAGCTCTAAGTGCCAGATATTATAGCTTAAGATATAGGGAATGTTCCTTTCCTCCCCTCTTCTCATTGGGAAAAGCAGATTAGTCACTCTTTGTCCACTAGCTGAGCCAGGCCTAATTACTACACAGAAATGATAGTAGATCAGAACTGTGATGAACTGCAATAGTTAACCATCTTGGTGACGATTTAAGTATATTAATTAGCAATAAGTGCTGCATGATTCATCTTAAGATTCCTAGGAAATTGGGTTGTGTTTCCATATAGAACACATTCTACCTCAAATGCTGTTAGTACACAATCCCAACCAAACATCTGTCTTTTAATGATCTTGAAAATGGGTGTTGCTAGCTACATCCACTGCTATTTACTGTAAAGACATCTTTTCTCATTGCTTGATGGAATTGTAACAGATTTGGGTATATGGAGGAGACCTGCAATTTAAATGCCTCTGCCCCACCTGTTATGGGAATGTCTCTGAACTGGGATCAAGGAAGCATTCTTTTTCTTATTTAGATGTTTTCTGTCTGTTTGCAAGCCATGACTTAATCTACTGAAAAGTGAAATTATTTTATTTAAAGTGCAATGTCTCAATCTCTTCTAACCTTAAATTCAAGTTCACTTACAGGTGATCATTGTATTACAATATATATTCATTTACTCAGCTTTGTCTTACAGCAGATTTTTGAAGACACTAACTTTTTTCACATTTTTTTCTTTTTACTAGAAAGGGAAAGCATGTGCGCTGACTCTGAGGCATACAGAGCTGATGTAATTTCATGGCAAGAAGACTCCTGCTGCCCTTAAGAATGTTAGTACAAGTTCTGAACTGACTTACCCTCCTCTGGAATAATTATGCATTCCACTCTGGCACATTTTATCATGCAATTCTCTTGCTTTGTAGATTACATGTCTTGAGGAGGTACAAAAGGGAAGAGCAAAGACTGTTTTATTTCTAACATGCATTTAACAATTATATATACACACACACCTCAAATAGTACTTTTAAATGTAAAATTATGTGAGAATTTACAGGCGTATTTAATATGTACATTAAATACAGGTATCCTTTCATGCATCAAGGAGATGCAAGCATCTCTTGGGAGTAACACAAAGTATGGGGAAAATATATTGTTAAATTATAATTGAGCAAGCTAGAACTTGCTCAGGTTAAACAGCCCACCCTCAAACTGAAAAAGCCAAATTATGCCCTCAGCAACTTCTGAAAAGCAAACTGCCTTCAGTGGATTTCTGCAAATTTAACTGTCTAGAGCCTACAGCCACATCAGAATAAGTCTCAATGATCTCAGAGATTAAGCAGTCCCCGGCCGAGTAAGTATTTGGATGAGACCACTTGGCAAATTCACATAGTATTAGACATCAGCACAGGATGCATTTATAATTGAGTGCTTGGGTGTGAGGGAGTGTTCACACATCAGACTTACAGATATCATAAATGTACCTTCCAAAAAGGTTTTAGGAGGGATTTATTAGCTTACCTCTCTCTGACTACAGAAGCCTAAAATAGGTTAAAAAAAATAATATGGAAGCTTAAGTGGCCTGAGTTCTCTCTGCAAATAGCAGATAGTAAAATCTGAATGAATGTAAAGACTGAACAGAGTTACCTGTTCTGAAAATGGAGAATAAAATATGACTACCTTTAAAGGCTACAGACAAAGTCTCATTTTTTATACTGAAAGGCATAAATGTCTGTTGCTAGAGTCAGCAGAAGCAGAAGCTCTTCACAATAAAGCCAGGCAGAGATTTTACTGTCTTTACAGTATCTCCTTCAGATAAGTTTCAGTGTATCTTCTTGAGGTTTACGTATTTAAAATGATTATTTTTGACCTTCAGGAGTTTATGGACAAAACTTTGAAGAGGAACAAATGCTAGGAACTCCTTTTATGCAATGATGCATAAGAAATGTAGTGTTTCATTTTGAACACTCCTGAAAATCTAATTCAGCTATGAAAACTCTCTCCCTTGTTCTACTAACCAGATAATACTATATACTAGAAATTTCTGTGTATTGACTGGTCAATATTACTGAGTTGCAAAGTCTGTGTTTTTATAGGATATAGGAAAAAAAAAATCTTAACTAAAAAGGTTACAGAAAGACCGAACAGTATCTTGAATTCTCATCAAACTCAGGACTTCAGGAAATCTAACAAGCCAAAAGAGTAGCAGAATGGTTAACTAGGACTTCTGGACCTATGTATATCTGAAATGCTGGGTTTAAAGCTTACAATCCTTGCTACTCTCTGCACGTGTCTGGCTTCCCATTCCAACCAAAAGCTGCTTTTCCACAAATGGATCAGGTTTATAATGGGGGAGAATATACAGAGCATCACGCAGACCACGTCAGCAAAATGCAGTTCTTCATTATTTTTATGCCTATTCTCCCCACTAACAAATTAAAATCTTTTTTTCCTCATTTATTTCAGAAGTCAAATTTTCCATGAAGTTCAAGAATAACACGTGAAGTTGCTAAATAGTACTGATGCTTTTTGTGCTCCCTCACACATATGGCTAGCTGAGAATACGTAGCAAGTCCAAGCTTGAAATGAATCTTTTTTTAAGCAACCAGTATATAACACTAAACATGATTTAATAATGGAAAGACTGGCACAGCCTTAAAGGAATATCATCAAGTAGGCAAGGTATGCTTGTGACTTATTATAAAACAGCTAAATCAGGTAGGAAGCATAATCCAGATTCTTTACATAATTATGGCAGAAGGGTATGGAAAAAGAACTATCAATTGCTTTCTAAATTGGAGAACTTCTAACTGTAAAAGAAGCAACACATTGATCTCCATTTATCTCATTTCCTTGGAAATATCTGTAATTTTTCATTTCTTCTTAGTGTTATTGCCAAGTTAAATGCCAGCTTAACATTTTGCTAACATTGAGCTAATTCTTTTGACAAAGGAGTTAGTAAATTTTTTTTCAAGCTTTAACATGTAAAGCTTAACCTTCTCAGGACTGTATCATCTCTACGTAATCAAACCGATCACAGAAAGTAAATGAAACAATTTCTTGTCCTTGTTCCACAAGTAACAAAGTCTTATTAAATTCAAATTAGCCACAGAGAGAAACTGCTTAGTTATAATAACGAAACGGTGCAATCCAGTATTAAGTAAGGCAGCACAGCATTGATTTAAAACACTGAAGACAATTTTATTTATGAAGAACTTGTTATTTTATTTGCATCTTAGTTAAAGTACAAATCATTTCTGCTGCAGTTAACAACAGATTCCCATGTCAGACGGCACACGGTGGAGACTTGTATATTTCATTCTTAAAATTAATTACGTCGAAACAGTATTCTTATGTTCTGTATTTTAAAGTACTTTTGTTCTGGATTTCTGTGTAAACCAAGCAGTAGTTCCATGGTAAAGGACTGGCATTTCCTTAGAAGTCCTGTTCTTTGCAGCCTCTCATTTTTAATCTCTTTCTTCTTAAGAGACTGAGACTAGAAAACAGAAATGTGATTTGTACACACTGGGTTAGGTCTGAGGAATCAACAGTTCTTTACCAACGCTATTGAAATAAGAGGTGTGTCTGTGATTACCAGAGATCTTCCGGTGATAAAAGAAGGATTGCATCAGCTTTTGGCTCAGCGTGTCAGAATGACTCAGCAGAATGTGTTTCTATTTTCTTTCCGGTTGGAAGATGTTGAACCTTCCTTAGTACTTTCTCTTAAAACGCCATGAAGCAGGCAACAGGGGGATGTTAGATTTCTCATCAGAATAGCTTGATCACCTTTATTCATAGTAGCATAAGAGCCATACAGAGTTCATTGATGCCATTCTACCATATGTTTTTTTGTTAGCGAAAAGAAAACAAAGAGATTTGTCTCAGAAGCTCTGCAGCTGCTCCATAGTTAAGCTGCCACATCATTTCTCTGAGTTTGTACAATGCATAACGTGGGAAATTCTGACTTGGAATTAAAACAAAATTGTGAGAGGTAAAGTTTCAGGTAATTCTAGTGATTAATTAGTCCTTTCTTCTATGATTTTGACCCTCCCTTCTTTAGAAATTTAGAAAAAATAAATAGAACATCTAAGGAAATTCCCAAGTCTACATTTTGGATCTTACATTAAATTACCATGATTATCAAAATGCAACTATGCAAAATATGTTTTTAAATATTTTTCTTATCCTTTCATATTGCTAATAGAGATTGAATACTGAACTATATAGAGCACTGGATTGACTATTCTTGTGGGACATTTCTTGTGTTCTTACTTCTCTTCCCTGTAAGCAATGAGTTTGTACCAGTGACATTAAGGCAACGCAAATTAAAACTAATTTGGCAGCACTGCCAAAGTTTCTTCTGAAATAGAATTCTAACTATATAAGTCAACAAAATCAAAACATGCCAGAAAGACATTTGAAAGCTGAGGAAAAATCTATCTGGGTATTTGATTTTAGTCTGCACTGGATCAGTCAGTCTGGGTTAGAATCAGGACACTTTGCCTGTTCCTGGAGGATTCTTCTGATTGTTTCTTGTATATCTGCTGCTATCACTGAGAGTTAATGTCCACCTACAGGTAGTTTTCACTTGCGTGTGGCCTTTTATCTACACTTCTTCCTCTCCACTCAGCATATGCTGAGGTCAGCATCATCTGATTCAAACTAAGACCACCACATATTACTTTCTGTTCTGTCCTGCTCTCTAATATTTAGATCACTTCCTTGACTGCTGTCAGGAATCAATTTCAATCTGTACATACTTTAACAAGATGTTTAAACAAGATATCATGAGACTATGCTAACTACATTTCATCATCATTGGGTGACAGACCCACTACTTCCTTTAGGCTATGCCGAGCTTAAAATGGAATCTCCAGGAACTGGGAAAATCTAAAAGCTACATTTCCAGTTAGCTGTGTTCTTAGAAAAGGAATCTGAAAAGATCACAATTACAAACATATGGGAATAAAATTGACAGTTGAGAAAAAGAACAGCTATTTAAATCAATCAATCATTGTCAGATCTTATATGGTGTTCCAGAAAGTCTGTTCATTCTCCTGAAATAAGACCGTGCATATTCTAGTTATAATCATGAAATTTGAAAGGAAGTTTAAAAACATTTTTTGAGGCCTGCCATTTCCTTTGCATCAAGTTCAATAAGTCTGAAATAGGTGATGAAATAA